>CM062214.1:25187500-25510000 GCA_031216445.1 Lateolabrax maculatus | reverse complement strand
GCACCAAAAAAAAGCTATGCTAAGTCATGTTATTGATAGAGTTACTCTGGGTAAAACAACAACCTCAGCTTAAAAAAATTTCGCCTTCTTAGTCAACTTTAATATCAGTGAGGAGCCACAGCTGCTAAGTTTTCATAAAACAAAAGTCAGATCTACTACAGTAAAGGTCTATTTAGTGTGTAACAGTGTTCAGTTGTTTTTTCATGTAATGACTGTACCGATTTGATGAGGCGGTCCAGGTCATCCACCTCAAAAGTGTCAGTGTTCTGGTGGTTGAGGTGCTCAAACTGTTTCAACAGGGCCTGGTGGTCCACTGTCCGGCCTGCAAGCAAGGGAATGATGAAACGTTTTGTTTAACACCTCTAAAATGTTTCTACACACCATGTCTAACTACATTATACATCATCTTGCATAATGTCTCGGACCATTATGTTTTTAAAAGGTAAAGTTCTATGCTTGATGTATTCTTAATCTAATTTCATAGAGCTTCTCATTCAGTGGCTCAGACTTCCCCAATATATAAGTCACTTTTAGCTGACTTGTACTGGGTGAGGTATGTCTTGTGTTACATCATGTTCCTGTGTTTGAGAGCCACATCCTATATCTGACGATGGCCCAACTGCTGATGTGTATTACAAAACTTCCTTTGCAACTTCAAGAAGAACAAGTTTTTCAGAGACACGTCAGCAAGATGTGCAGGATACTTACCATTCCCCACCTGGATGTCATGTTTGGCTCTGATGAGCATCCGCAACCTGTTCATCTCCTCCCTCTTCAGCTCGTCCAGCTTAGTCCGAAGATTGTGGTGCACAAAGTCCAGCTCTTTGGAAAGTTTGCCATGCTGCAAGCAAAAAAAATCAACAAGCCACAGTTCAATACAAAGTGTTCAATGTCAACAAAGAGCTTACAAAATAATGGCATGTTGAGTGAGTGTGCAGGGATGTACCTTGATGTCTTCCATGTTGGCATTTTTCAGCTTTTCTTTAAAATGGGGGTCTTTCTCAAGGTACTCAATGACTTCCCTGAGGTAGCGGTCGTAGTGCAGCCCAGTGTCCTGAAGCATAAACCAAAGCACACGTCAGTATTTGCTGTTTAAGGCTCAAAATTTACATTTAACTTGTTAATATCTATTGGGCCATTAAGGAAAACGTTTGTGTGAATAACTCTGATATTGCTCTTGTTTGTTTTGAGCAAATACTCTAAAATACACTGAATGTAATTTTCCCGTCAACCTTTCACCCACAAGCAAGTGAGCTTTCCATGTGAAACCGCCCAGTCTGAGACACTGTAAGCCCAAACAGCTCCCTCCTTTGGGCGACTGGGAGGTGTTTGGTGTAATTAGCGATAAGAGCCGGGTTTAAAATGTGATATCCCTGTGTATGACTCTGTCCACCGGACTCACAGCACTCTGTGGTGGCTCCAGTTCCTCCACTTTAGGCTTTTCTTTGGTCTTGTCCACACTGATAGGCACTGACTGGGTACACAGCCACAAACTCAGGAGACCCAGCCCACAGAGGACCGTGGCTTTACCCCCCACCATCTGGTTAGGTACATAAAAGAAGGGGAGAAAAAGGATTAATTAGGAAAATCAACATTTTGTGTTGTTAAATGAATATAGTGCGTCTCTCATAGAGCTTTTTAATTGTACTGAAGTTGTTCCTAGGCCTCAGTGTCTAACCGGTGTGCTGTGGGCAGGTGCTTTATCCTTACAAAACACAGACAACACCCTTAATTTCTCAAGCATTGCAAAATGTTCACAAGCCACAACATCACCTGGAGGCAATGAGGGATGCAAGTTAGTCTTAATCTCAAAAGCAACTCTCTGCCACAAGCACAGGACTGTGCAACAACACGTGTTTGGTGGGGATCAAGACACGGCGAAGCTTACTTTAAAACACTTCCTCTTGCACGGCCTCACAGCCTGGAGCTCACAGTTCACGGCTCCCACACAGGATGACGGCGTGATTTAAACACGGGGTTACTTAGAGAGGATGGCGGCTAATTCACTGTCCCACAGGTGTAGAAAAAGCTCCAAAACAAGCCACGCACGCGTAGCAAATTCCCCTAAAAAAGCACAGTTCGCGTAAAACAACACTCACCTGCGAGCGGACACTTACTTTGAGCTCCTCTCCGCCGCTCTTTGACGCTCTTTGACGCGCTTTGACCGCTTAGTTTTCCTCCAGGAGCTTCACCGGCGCTTGTTTACAGCTGTCATCCGCCACCAGTGCGAACCTCCTGCCGAGCGGCCGCACTCAACCTACACGGAGAGGTTGTGTTCACCATGGCAACGCCCCGCCCCCGGCCGCTCTGATTGGCCGGGAGAAGTCGCGTCGAGCTCCGATTGGACGCTTCGCCCTGTCAGTCAAAGTGTGTCACACCGTCGGCTTAAGGTGCGTTGAGACTAACTGTACGTGGCGTTCAGGCCCCCCCCACCCCCCCCCCACGAGGGCGGAGTTAATGTTTTATAAATTATATAAACTAATCAATCAAATACTGTATATTTAAAAATGTACAGTTAGTGGGTATGTGTTTATCCTTCATTCACATTTTATATAAAACATATGCTTTGTACAGTCTGGCTATACATGGTTATGTCTGTACAGAACATACAAAAACACACACAAACAAAAGCAATAGCACAATTAAAAAATACTCCATTAAGTGTAAAAGTTTAATTAAAAAGTTTATTATAATTATTACGGATGCATTACTGTGTACGCAGCATATTTATTTTAATTGGTAACTAATAATGTAAAAAGCAAAAATTGTAAATAAGTAGTAGAAAGTACAATATTTTTTTAATATTTTGGAGTGTGAAGTATAAAGAAAAGTATAAGTACTCCAAAACTGTACTTACAAAATAGTATAATGTATATGAAATTTGTGTGAAAGTTGCCATTATCATGTAAGTCAGAATACACAAAGCATACGGATCCATAACACAGGACATAATTATTATTTTGTATTGATTATTTCTTATATTTTGGATAGTGATACATTTTCTTCCCACTTCTGATAACAGTGTTGATAACAGATTACATGAAAAACACAAACCTGAAGTGATAGGTCATAGCAGCACAAACACATGTATAAAGGTGGGTAAAGTGTGATCTCTTGTGAGTAACTGTCACAAGAGGAACAAACAAAAATCAATTATACATCTGAAAATAATACTTTTATCAGAAAAATTAATGCTTTCGATGCTAGGGGCCAAAAATAATCAATTCGTCTCATAAATAAGTGTTCAAATAAATCAAAAATAAATAAAGACTTCCATATTGCAAAGATACATGTCATTCTGAATACAAAAGTATAACAGCACACACACTACTCAGCATATTTAACCAGTGTTGAAAGAAGTATCCAGAATATTTTCTTAAGGAGCACAGTATAAAAGATATTCTGTTAAAAATGTTACTCAAGCTAAAGTACATGAGTATTATCATCAAAATATAGTAGAAAGAAGTAAAAAGTACTCATTATGCAACCGAATGGCTCCTGTGTTTGGATCGTTATTACTGGTAATTTCAAATTTAAATTTAAATGTGGTATAAAAAGTTTAAAATCTAATTTTGTAATGTGCACAACAATTACAATGAAGCAGTACGATATGTATAAAAAAGAAAATCACACAAGTAACAACAATTAGAAGACATAAGACAAAATATTAATTATAAAATAAAATAAAATAAAATACTCTGGAATGTAATGATAAAATTAATAAACTGTATTTTCTAGACAGGTTCATTTTACTACCGCACTGATACACTTTACACTTACCTCGTTTACATCTCTGTATATACATTTATCACTACTGTTTACACTATGTGCCCAGTATACACAATATATTTACTTTCTACCTGTTGACAAGCTGTCTGTGTACATCCTGTTCTTACCTTTCCTTACCTGTTCTCGTTATGCACATCCATTACTGCACAACCTTCTTACCACAGTATTCTATTCTATATTCTATTCTATTTTATTATATATATATGAATATATATATATATATATAATTTTACATAAATACAAGATTTTCATTGCCAATGACTGCTTCACTGTAATTGTTGTGCACGTTACACTTGTACATGCACTTTGTACATTTGGTTTCACCTTTCAGATAATCTTAATTATGACCCTTACTGTAACTGTTGAGTTGGCATTGTGTATTTTTGAATTGCACCTTGCTGTTAACTAGTTTACATTTATATTTATGATACTAACCGATAACTGTTACAGTTCTGGCTGCACATATGTTACTGCACCTTATACTGATACTCTTTACTCTCATCGTTTGCATAATTGCACTCTATATATCTGCACTCCTTTCCTACTTTGTACTGCAACTGCTGCAACATAATTTAAGTACTATATTATCTTATCTTATGAGAATAAAAAGCATGCAACTTGTGCAGTGATGTGGTAACGTGCACAGGCAGACAGGCTGCACAATGCTGCATATTAATTCATCCTAAACTCTGCAGAAACACCCCTGCAGACACTGCCTCTCTCCGTCCACACGGTGGCGTCGCTGTCCCGTTTAATCCCCCGGTGAAGTGAGCCCCATGCAGGCAGAAAAAAACAAAAAAAAACCCTCTCCAACTGTGTCCAACCAAAACCTCCATCCAGCCTCCTCGACAGGAACTGACGTGCCTTCGCTGCAAGTGGATGGAAAAAAAAAATGCAGCTGCAGGAAAAATGGCTCCAAACGCCGCACCGCTGAAAGGTGAGAAACCAACCCGTTGTTTTGCTTTTATTGTCCCGGTAAACCCCCGCGGGGTGAGGCTGTCTCTGTGAGCCGCGGGACCCGGCGGCTGCTCGGCGTGTCCGCTCACCGAGACACGGG
Source organism: Lateolabrax maculatus (assembly GCA_031216445.1). Taxonomy (NCBI): domain Eukaryota; kingdom Metazoa; phylum Chordata; class Actinopteri; order Acropomatiformes; family Lateolabracidae; genus Lateolabrax; species Lateolabrax maculatus. The sequence continues at coordinate 25,505,154 of CM062214.1, read as the reverse complement.
CAGATAAAAAACCCCGCATCTCTTCCTCGTTGCGGGCAGTTGGCAGCGCCGAAAAAGCAGTTGGGGCACTTTTAAATTAACAAACCTTCGTCCCTCAAACTACGGAGCAACGTGTAAGTCCTCCTGTGTGTGTTAAACGAGGCTGGGTGTGTGTGAGAGTTAAAATAAACCGTGTGTTCGTCGCTGTTGTTGTTGCCGTTTGGGGTTTCTTTAGCTGCTAACTTTTTAGCATCAAACAAAGTGAGAAAGTTTAAAGTTTAAAGTTTCGACCAAAGTTTTACAAGAAGTGAGTCGGTTTTTCTACGTTTGTGTCGTGTTGTTTTCTGCTGGAAGTCGCTGTTATCTCGTATAAACACCCACTTAAGCTCCGGCTTTAAAATGTGAGGGAAAAAAGAGGGCAAAACTTCTTGACATTTGGGTGTCAGGTGAGCGTCAATCGATCAAACGTGTTTTTTAAAGCCCAGATGTGTCATATTTCTGTTAAATGTCGTCCTAAATGTTATGTGATGACACCATATCCCACCGCTTGTTAACCATTCACACCTGGGATCAGATGTTGAGCTTTTTTAACTCATAAAAATAACATTATATACTATATATTATACTATAACTACAGTATAAAAAGAGCTGCTCGTGTGTAGTGATTGCATGTTTCCCTGCTTATTGCCAAATGTGCACTTCTGTGTTCTATTAAAGGGCTCACGGTTTAAAATACAGGCTGAGATTGGAGGTTTTGTTACTTTGCATGCATTTGTAAATACATGCGGTGGTTTTCTACAGTTGTCAGAATAAGTTTTGCAGCTAAGTGATTTGTTTGGGATGCTGGCCAAGGGGACAGCCCCCCCACACACACTCCTCTGTGATGATCCTGTCAGCTTTTGTTTCTTTTTATAGACTTAATGTTCTGCACAGACGAGCCTCAGCAAGTCTGTACAGAAAAAAGAAGTTTCACTGTATTGTTTCCTTCCCCAACAACCACATAACACATCTTTCAAATCTATTAACTTCACCTGGTTACTTATTTCCCCTTTTTAAAGATGTTGTGCTGTACTTTGATCAGCTGTCGAGTGTGTTGCTTACATCTGCACTTTTGCACAGCTGCTGGAGGCAAAACTGTTACCAATCAGGTCAGGTTGTAAACCTTAAAGGATAGGTTCAAAAGTCTGTTTTAAAACAAAAGTTTGGAGCCCATATGAACATTCAAACAGGTTTTTCTTGTAAAAATCATTCCTCCTGTTCATAATTGGAGTGTAAACATCATTTAGCTTCGTAAAAAATTGAAAACAGTGTGGAATAAGATGATTTCATAACCTTAAAGCTACTAAAGGGCAAATTAAAGTAAACTTCATGTTAACAGAGTCAAATTTGTTATTTGTTAACCTATACATCCTCAAATCTTTTCAAGCAAGCATTTTCACTTTAGGCTTATGGCTCAGGTAGCAGTTGTCTCCTGAATACTTTATAAATACTAATGTCATGCTCAAATGTTGAATGAAGCTCTTATAGGACCTGGGCTCTGCCATCCTTAGCCACGGTGCGGTGGATTGAGTTGGCTTTTCTCCATAAGTGAGGTATGTCTCCTGCAGCCATATATGGTCTTTAAACATTCGGTTATCTTGATTCAGGATCTTTTGTGTTTTGGGGTTTTGGATATTTTAGTATAGCTTGAGTCCTGTTGATGCTCATTTTGTTAAAACAGCATACAACCCATTGCCCGTTTCTCCTTGAATTGGACTGATCTGCCCTGACCTACAGTGCCAAACAGTTATGAAAACCAAGATGAATGTTTATGAACTTTAATCACACTACATGGTTTCTTGACCCAGTGTTTACATACAGAATCAGGAAGTAGCTGCTGCTTAGTGTCTGGCTCAGTGTCTTGACTTGGGCACTTGGCAGTCAAGGGGCCTTAACCTTTTCCCTTTGACAGTGACTGTAACTACTGAGCTTCAATCTGTCACAGCATGCATTCTTACTGTGTGCAAAATCAATAATACACGGATGAACTACTTTGGTTGGAGTGTGCAACATATCTGCACAGAATTAAGCCATCAGTGACAGCAGACGCCAAAAGACGATGACCTTTCTTTTTATGCATTTAGCGTCCCCAAGCTGTGTTCTTGGCAAAGTCGGCAATAAGCTCTCCTAGTCAAATGCCTAATGAATGCAGCCACATTGTCACTGCCCGCTGGTGTTAGCACAGCTGATAAGACAGTCTTGGGCCATGGTGCTAACAGAGTGAGACAGAGAGAGAGAGAGACCCGTCGGGCTGCTTAACATGCCAAATTCCTCAGCTGCACAATAGTGCTAGGCTAGTGTGAGCCCCAGCACAGCCAGCCTTCTCCACCACAATGGGAGGGGAAGCTCAGGAGAGGACGGTGACGCCTGGGGAGGGAAGGAACTCACTCAACCCTGGGGCCGTGATCGTCCGATGAATGGCTGCTTTGAGAAGGCCCTGTGTCATTTTAGGATCACAAAACACTCTTTGCAGCAATGTTTTTCTCATGTTATAGCCGCGGAACAGTCTTTGCTCTTCCCTGTTGTAGGTTAACTGTAAATAGTTAGGATTATTAAGAATGGAAGATGCCTTTCTTTTGCATCAACTTTGGGTTTTTGAGGATCCACCAGAAAAAAAACAAGTGGTTTGGTGACATCACCGCGGTATGGGAGACAATAATTGGCAGATTAATCGATAATGGAAATGAATGTTAGTTGCTCCCCTGCACAGTAGGACACCGATTTGTTACCAAATTAACTGTATGCCAATAGGTGGTGTGAGTCATGTCACCTTTGCTATAAATCACTTTGCACAATTGTTGGTATGTGGTCATGCTTGGTTAAACAATTACAGTGTGCACCTTGCAATGTTAAGGTACACTCATAGTGGAGAGCTTGAGTGAGTTGATGTTGTAAACATGCTGGTAAAGTATCCCGTGCTGATTATTTGACCTAATTGATGCCCTTGACTCCAAAGCAAGCTCACGTGATTATTGGCTGTGCATATGTAACAAATGGCAGCCAATCAATAAGCAATCAAAGCCTGGTTACAGAAACAAGGTCTACAGAAACCTTAGATAAAGAATTGGCATTATACAAACGAAGCTGACCCTTGGGTGCCTGTGGCTCAGGGGGAAGAGCAGGTCATCCCTTTTAACGAGAGGTTGGTGGTTCAACTCTTGGCTCCTCCTGTCCACATGCTGCAGTGTCTTGGAGCAAAACACTGAACCCCAAGTCGCTCTTGATGCCCAGGCCAGCGTCTTGCATCTGCGCTTTGGTATTAAAGTGCCGTATAAATCCAGTCTATTACTACTTTACTATTTAATGAGAGGAGTGTCCTCTGTGAACTGTCACTTCACTTTAATAACCATTTGTCTACAGTAAAGTCTCAGTTTATAGTGCACACAGCAGCATAATACATATCACACAATAAACAATATATGATATATATTCTATTTACATCCAGTCAATAAAAAATGGATCTCAAAAGTAAAAAGTATTATGAATGTGTGCAACATGCTCTTAGTTCATGTAAGTAAAAGTGCTGAAGGTTTTCTTAGTGATTAGGAATGCATTTTTCAGAGCTTAATATTTCTGGTGTATGGATTTGCTAGCATAATCTCTGTTTTTTTTTCTATATGATATATAGACTACTCTGTGTTTGACCACCTCTTGATGTAATTTATCCTAATATTTGTTTTCCCTTTTTAGGTGTTTAAAGATTTGCTGCACAACCCTTTGGGCCACACTGACTTAAACGTTGTCACACTCATGGCACCTTCCAGTTGACAGAATGGCCCAGATATCAAGTGGTAATGGGTTCAAGCTGGATGTCCCCCAGCCAAAGGGGGTTGTGGGTAAAGAGGAAGCCCTCCGCATGGAGGAAGAGGCTTTAGCGAAATTGCAAAGGGAGAAGAGACACACTCATTCAGCTTCAACATCCTCATCTTCCTCTGCAGCATCCTCATCCTTCTCGAAACCAAAACCATCTAAATTTACCACTACTGCTCCTCAACCTTCACCTTCTACTAACAGACCAGAAAAGGACCTCATTGTCTTCCCAGAGACCAAGAAGCAGGCAGAGCAGGACAAGTTCAGGGATATTGATGTGGACAAGCTGACCAATGAGGAACTCGAAAAGCTCCTCCTGGATGAAAACTTTGGGACTAACAGCAAAGCGCCCCGCCCCTCATCACTACTGGGGTTTAACCTCAGTGCCTCCTACCCTGGAGGCCATGCCTGTAGCTCCTCTCCTTTCCAGAGCAACCAGTGGACGCCTGTTCTGTCCACCCCATCTAGCTCCCGAGTGTCCACCCCCACCCATCAGCCTACCCCGATGTTCCCCTCTGCTCCATTCCCCAAACCAGGCACATTTCAGAATGGCTTCACTCCAACCATGTCACCCTTCATGTCCATGTCGGCACCGCAGCCATCCTTCATGGCCTTCACTCCCATCCAGCCTGCTGCTGCCATGGTCTTCTCGCAGCCAGCCGTGGACCCAGAAATGGCCAAACTGTTCGACAAGATTGCCAGCACCTCAGAATACTTGAAGAATGGCAAATCGTCCAGCACTGACCTAGATTCCTCTCAAGCGGGCACAGCTTCTCTGGAACCCAACCCACCACCCCAGCAGCCAGCAGTGTTGGAGTCTTCTAGCATCAGCCGCTTTGACTGGCTGGATCTGGACCCACTAACAAAACGTAAAGCTGAGAATGAGGAAGCATCCCTGGCAGCAGGAGGCACTGCGCAGGCGGTTACAGGATTTTCTGCAGGGGATCCTTGGGATGCGGTGCTTGAGACTGAAGGGAACAGCAGTAGTAGCAGCAGCCCCCCGCTGGAGGCGAAAGCATCACTGTCAGTTCGGTCACAGCACAGGAGAGCGTCAACGGGAGCAGCTGTCACCAGGAGTCACTCGCTCAACATCCCAGGGACCTCCTCCCAGCACAAGCCAAACAATCAGGTAAGGTCACAGTGAAATGTGAATGTTTGAAAAAAAAACTCTGGTCATGCCCAGTGAGTGCACAGGCAGAGTGTGCGCAGTTAGACAGGCAGGTAGGCCATCCAATCATTTCATTCAGGCCTGTGACAGCCACGAATATTTTTTTCTTTTTTGTGTCAGAGCATTTGATACTTCTACAATACACTGCCTACCCTGCCTTTAAGTTTTCAGGAGTTTTAATAATGGCTTCATTGCATTTAAGTGTACTAGTCCCAGGACCCTGTTGCTGGGGGTGCTGACTCAATGGTATGACCTACAGGGAGACTTCAATGAAACAGAGCCACGATTAATGTTATTAGTTACACCTGTGTCAAGCATTCTTCACATTCACAAACTCACACCTGCTGACTGCACCGTTCAGTTTCAGTTTTAGCTGAACCAGAAGTCTAACCATCTTGCTACTCGGCCAGTTCAGTGCCACCCTGAAAAGTCTTTTTACTAACCGTAATCTGTGTTTGCACACTACTGACAGCATGGACACAATTAATTCATTGCAGAATAAATTGCTGAATAAAACCACACCTCTTACAACACGAGCGAGTGTGAGTAAAGTTTAGTCAGAACAGATGATGGTGGCTCTTCTCATTCGGCCAAAACACCCATCAAAGTCTTGCTTACAACTGCATGTATATTCCACATTCATTCACTAGCACAAGCTAAACATCCTCTTTACTTCTGCTCCCTGTAATTAAGTTTTTCACTGCGGTTAACTACCCACAATTTCCTCTCAACCCCATTTTGTGATTAATTTTGCCATGAGTGATCTAATTTCTTGTGATGAATATTTAGAGCATTCATTTGGGACAGTGCTGTGGGCAAGTGGCATGGGATATTGTTGCCTCTAAATCTTTTTTTTTCCCCCCCCAAAACTAAACAACCATCTGTCATTTGGCTGGCAGCTCTGAGTTGAGACAAGATGGCCTACCAGCCAAACACAAACTCGTCACCATGTGTCTTCCTCTTTATTTAATATTTGACAGTCAGATTAACCTAGAATTTGCAATTCTGCTGCCTGGAAATGAGTGAGTGAAAGTTATTACATCCTGTATCAGAAATGCTTTTCAGATATTCTGACTTAAGTGAAAAGTCTGCGGTGATAAGTCTAACTGTAATAAATGCATTACCACCCTCTGCAATTGGTAGAAATGTATACATTCACCCCTGTACTCGGAGAATGCATGTCCCTCCTTATACACATGCTGGTAGAGTACGAGATCCAAACAATACTGGGACTGTCTCATTAAGGTATTGCTTAACATTAGCATCAGTGGTCAAAAACTCAAACACAAAATAACTCCGGTCTTGAAATGCTATTCTTTTTGACATTGTTTCTGTTTTTTGTGGCTTTTGAGACGCCCACTTCCTGCTTATTGTGTTTCTCTGTCTCATGACCAAACAATTAGTTTCTGTGGTATGTTTCTCACACCAGGGTGATGATTAACCTTACAGCACTGTGCAAGGCACTTATTTCCAGAATTCCCCACGGCTGCGGACAAAACAGGAAATCCAACACAATTTGGGCACAGTGTTTGAGAAGGTCATGGTACGGTGCAGTCAAAAACATTAAAGAAACCCTGTGGAACGGGTCATAAACATGACCAACCGAGGGCAGTTTCAATGTACTGTTCCAGTAGGTCTTTCAATGTGGTCCATGTGTGGGACTCGACAGATATATACTTTACCCCTCATCAAAGGCACCTTGTCCAGTCTGCACTCCCAGCTGAGTTTTCCAGGGTTGAGGAATGTCTTTGAAAGGATGAAATGGTGTTTGTTTACACTTGCCTATATGTTATGTCTAGGTTCAAGTCTGCGTTTGCTCGTCAGACTACCATGTTGTGTAACTTGAGCCTTTTTAGCTCAGCCTTCTTCACATACATTCCCCTGTACTCTCTCTTGTTTATCTGCATCCATTATGTCTGTAATCTGTTTGTATGTGAGGTTGAGTTGGTACTTGTGTTCGCTTGCTCCCCTTGTTCCATCTGCTTGCCTGGCAGTCGGCGCCCATGTTGTTATAAACAGGAACAAGCCCGTACAGCTCCCCTATGCCCGAGAGCAGCATCAGAGCGACCCGAGAAATTGCCAGCAGAAGTTGCTTTGACAACAGAGATGCTTTATTTCTATAAAGTTTGGACACTTGTGGCATGCCGCACTTTGAGCAGCTGTAATTAGATCCTGTTATGTGGCCAAATAAGACAATAATTCCTATATCTGCATCACAATAAAATACATTGTTAATATGAATCAGCATCGTCAAATGTTAAGTTTGTAATACCAGTGGCTTAACGCAGCAACTTTAGGTCCAACAGCATCAGAAAACAGTGAGGCTGATGTTAGATGGGCATAAAAACAGGAACTTCAGAGTGAAACTTGACTTCCAACCAAAAAAAAATGTAATACCAGGGGCTTCTAAACAACATAGTAAGTCTGTTGAAAATGGTGCTTTTCTGTTAGTTGCCTATACGGACCACACGTATCAAGCGAATCAGTTTACAGTGATGACACAGCTTGGTTGAGGGCAGAGCGTTGTCGAGGTTTGGCCGTGCTTTCCAAGAAAGACTGAAATATTGTAGTCCCCTGAAAATAGTTTTTGATTTGCTTCCCTTAGAAGACCAAACCAATGTTTTGCATGGTTTTTGCCTACATACCAGTATGCATTTACACCGCTGCAAAAATATTTTCAAAGCATGCAGTTATGTTGTAGATCCTCCCATTTCAGACAGCCTCTGGTTTCAATTCATTTCACTGTAGCATTAAATAGATTAATTTTAAAAAGACTTAAAACCTGCTTAATCTAGTTAAACTGTGGTAATGAATGTATCTATAGCTCTTGTTTTATTGTTGTTCAACTTCTTTTATCATTGTGCAGTACTATATACAGTTAAAAATGACTCATTTGAAAAGTGTTTTGATTGACTCCTGGTGCATTAACCCAGTATGCTGCTAGAGACTCCCAAAATACAACCTCCATTACAAGAGCGAGTAAAGAGCATTGTATTCATGGGATGTGTAAGAAAATAAAGCCCAGAGGACATACAAAAGCCGGTCATGGACATAAGGATAATGTGAATGTGACAGATTGACAGGAACTTGCTTTAAAAACTGTGCTGTTTAGAAGCCAAGTGTTGTTATCCTGTTATTATACTTAATTAGTATAATAGCCGATTGTAGGGCAATTACTTTACTGCACCAGCCTCCCATCAATAAAACCCCACAATAAGTGTCAGCGATGACAGCAAACACCCACCTCTGTTTTTGTGAAAGTACAACAGATAAAAATAACTGCTGTTTCAACTAATAGTCTGTGTGTAGGCTGATCAGCTGGAGACACTGGTGTTGAGTTACAGTACACATCCAGACATCAGACACGTCTTAACCGTTGCTCTAAAAGCTTAATGAGATTCTCCACAGCTCCGTAACACATTCTGAAATAGTAGATTGAATCATATTGTGGTAAACTGATAAACTGATTTGTGTCTACTTGAGGAAGCCAACACTGTTAGGTTGCTGGCCGTAACCTTGATAAATGTGGAGAAATTGATTCTGGATACAATCTTGTCACAAGTTGCATACATATGTCATGTTAATGGTGTCAGACACATGCATCTATAACCAAACTTGGCTTAGCACGTGGCCTGTATTAAAAGGAACCAATTTTCTACCAATGAACATGAGCTTAACTCCTACTGCACAGAGAAGTAGATGTAGATGTGGATAAAGTTCACCAGCGAATATCAAAATGAACCAGTCATTGTCCTAGGCATGATTTTTTTGCCCTGTTGTATAACTTGAAGTTATGTGCCGTAAGAAGTGTTTTTTTTATATACCATTAGTTCCAAGATGATGGTTTGGATGGCTGTAAGTCAGCCTGAAGTTGGCAACTCCTTGTTGTGTTTGGCAAGAGTGCAGTGTAAGATGTGGTGGTGTGGGCAGAGGGGTGTAAAATGGAACAAATGAGCTTGAACTTGGAGTCTTAGTCAGAACCATCAACCACCTCCACTGTATGTCTCATTCTCTCTCTTCTTTTAGTCTTTGTTGTCTATTTGTCTCTCAGTCCCTCTTTCTTTTACTTCTTTCAGTTTTCACTCATTTCTTTCGGTCTTTCTCTTTCTGAATTTTCTGCCTCTGTCTTCACACTCTCTCAGTTAATTTCTTCGCCTCTATCACTCGACTGGTTTCTGTCTATCTTTCCTCCCCCTCCATCAGTCCTCTTCTTTCCACTCACTGACTGCTAATGGTGTCTGGCTACTAATCCCTTGCTTTGGCCTTTTGGATATAAAGTTGTAGGTTAGTGATAATCAGCAGTCAAACAAATATCTCTATCTGCAGTTCAGCCGTCACGCCGCACAGCACCAATGCCTGTTGAGACCTGGCTCTTAGTGTTTGCAAAGCAGGACTGAAAGTTAATGCGTCATTTACCCCAGGTAGCCATGTCTGGTTTGAGATTCATACTTATCCTCACAAGTGTTTCAAGAAGTGTTGTTCCACTCGGTTCAGTGTTACTTGTTTTTTGGTTTCGTGCAGTAGATCTTCAAATCCAGAGAAGAAATGGTAAGGATTTTAGTGTGATATGCGCAAACATACAGTCGTCTGGACTGAATCCATCCACAAAGTCTTCCTACACTGTTCAAAGAAATGAAAAGTGTAGGAAAATGTGAAATTTGTTTGCTTGACTATCTGACTATTAATCTATTTAATTTAACAGTACCAGTTTTTAAGTTGTGGACACTATGACTGTGGTTAATGGAGATTGATAATGTAACGAGCCACATAAACCAGTCAACTAGATTAAAATTTAGGGTGGTAGTGTTAAAACACACTGAAGTATTTTGCTCGCCCTTTCATTGCAGATTGCTTGAGCATGTCTGTGCCTGTTTATTCTCGCACTGTTCGTTCAAAATGACCTGTAGGCTGATTTTTATCTTAACATATGCTGTGCTTCAAGATCACATAATGTATGTGTGAAACGGAAACCTGCAGTATGCCAGCATGCACTGTACATTTTTCCAGCATAGTCAAATCTCTCCTTTCCCAGCAGACCTCCGGCGGCTCTTTAACATCTCTCACACCTCCATACCATCCCACTCCAGGCTCTGCCCCATTTTCTTTTATTATCGTCTAATTACACCTTAAGCACGTATGAGATGCTGCAGCATACTTAACACTCTGTAAATTTTGTTCCACCAGACAGATTTCAGGGTTAAAAGATGTTGTAGTGCAGGGATGTGGCAGTTAATGGTGTGACTCACTGGGCAAACAGCTCTGTGTCACCTAACCTTTGACCTTGTTGACAGGAGACGTACTGTGGAAGATAGAGTGAGGAAGCAGGTAGAAACCAGATACTAATGCATCTAGTAAAAAACGTTCTAACAAGTGTTTAGGGAATAGGTTGAATTATGCAATGTTTAGGATAAAAACAGTTCAGTGAGGGTCAAGATTGGTGAGATTTCTATTTGTACCTCAGCACATGACTAAAATCTGTTCTAATCACAAAATGGTAAACTAAGCTTTTCAGCCAGAGATTTCACTTTATCACAGGAAATGGGAGTTAGTTGGCTGTCAGTCACTTCCAGATCGAAAGAAGAAGTCGATTTGTGTTTTCTGAGAAGCTGGTTCCTCCGATGTAAACCACAGATCCTCTCACAGGCATGTTGTCTCATCGATGAAGCTGTTTCCAAACAGTGGATACAGCATGTTTTAGAAAAACCTTGTTCGTGTATGCAGCCAAACAACGTTTTAGCTGACAGTTAGAGGTTGCTGAGTATTCACAACCCATTAAAATCAATCATCATCTTTTCAGTAAGTGCTGGATCAGCATGACAGCATCACTCAGCGTTTCCCACACAACGTTTTTATTGTAAAATGAAGCCTGAAGCTACTGTAGTACTGTAGTTTTGCTGTCCTGAGTTGAGACTTGCAGGTCATTTGCAGGCTGAATGTCAAATAAATGCTTGAATTAATTTATCTGATACATGCTACTGATTTATTCTTTAGTGTTAAAATGTGAAGAAGAACTCAAAACGTTTACAGTTAACTAACTATCATGTGTTTGCTGTACAGCTTCTCAATTAAAAAAAAAAAGCGTGTAGGCTGTTCAAATATTGACATTGTCTAGTGGATATTTGAGTGCAGGTTTCCTGTGGACAGTCTGGGGTACTTTTTATTAGGCTGGCACAGAGCGGTAAGGAGGTGTCTATTGTCTGGATGTGTACTGTAACTCAATACCGATATTGGGCTTGGAATTACCACCGGCCACCAGTCGTGACTGTGGTTGGTTAAGCCTTTCAGTTCAGTCGCTGTACTCAGTCTGGCATTTCTGCGCGTCTGTGTCTCGTGGGAGACACCACAAACTCGAGGGACAATTTCACAGTTTGCACTGAAGCTTTTCTGCCCTTTTTTAAATGTGTGACCTCGATCAGCAGTGAGCACGAAAAGCTTTTGAGAGATGTAGGGTACAAACCAGTAAGCCTTGATTCAGATAGTAAAACCTTGATAACACAAGCTTAAGGAATTTAAAGACATTTTCTGTGACGAGTGATCAAATGTTTCATTGTTTGTTTGCACTATATTTTCAAATCACTGTGCCAGTTTTTTACACTGCTGCACAGAGGCTATGCTGTTGTTAGGACAAATAATTGGATATTTGGATATAGCGAAACTTAGCTGGTCTGGGGAGGGGGTGCTTGTCGGATTGTCGAATTCAGGAAGTAACAGAAATGGATAAATGCGGCCCCTCTGACTCTGAAAACAGAAAGGTGTGTGTTTGTTGGGGGGTTCTGATAAGCACTGAAGCATACTGACCGCTTTAGTCCCTGTCTCCAACACAAGCTACAGCTAAAGAGCAGATTTCTAAAATGTTATCCATTTAGGAAGAAAAATATCATCATTCAATATGTCCAAACAGTCCTCTTCAGTCAAGCATGAGGTTAAGTTACCCCAGACAAATAGCATGAATAGTTTTATGTCCGTGTCATTTTGTAGAAGCAGGACTCACAAGTTTCATAATTGATTACGTCTCACTCTGGAGCAGAATGTGGCCAACCAAGTGATGTAGGACACACAGGACAAAAACAGTCTTTCCCAGACTTGAATCTTGCCAATATAGACATATATCAGCGCTCTCAGCAGGCTTGGAAAGTGTGGAAAAATAACTTTTGACAAGTTCCATGTCTGGCCTGTTTAATAATATGGAAAAATGCATCAAGGAAATCCATCATGAGAAAGTTGAGTTTTAGATTTTAAAAAAAATCTTAAATTATTTGCCAAAGAGGGATTAATTTCACCTCTGTCACCTCTGTTTAGATTTCTGTCATAACCCAGCTCAAACTACGGGTGACATACAGTGCAAACACACACCGTGTACTCCCATGACCCTGAAGATCAGACATCATTAGGGTCATAATCTTCCTTTATCGTGTACAGTGTATTTCCCGGTATTGCCGTCTGTACTGTGACACATCACAGTAAAAACAGAGAAAGGATTAGTCAACATGTGAATCATATGAAGCCGTTACCAAGACTTCAAACACCAGGAGCTCTCAGTCCGGGTCCAACAAAAATCGATAGAGTGAAACAAAGACGGGCCTGTCCCACTGTACAGCCTGCTGTGTGTGTGTGTGTGTGTGTGTGTGTGTGTGTGTGTGTGTGTTGTAGTGTAGTGTGACAGTCGGCTAACACAGCCTCATTGGAGTATCTGCCCATGTTTGTTTTCACTGAAGCAATCCTGACTCCAAACATAAACACTGCCAATGTGCTCAGTGAGTTTTTTTTTTTCTTGCTTTCTAATGTCTTCTCTTAGTCTCTCTATCATCCTTACTTTCTCTCTTCTTCTTTGACCCCCTGTTTTTAAATCTCTGACCCTGTTTTGTTTTCTGTCTCTCTCTCTCCCTCCCCGTCTCCATGTCGCCTCACTGTTTATTGATTTTTCTGCTGTTTTTTCTTTTTGCTAATCTTCAAATGTAGTGCAGTGTGTGCAAATAGTCATATTGAACCACTAACAGCATTTTGACGTTTAGTCCGCAATAATATTGAAATTGTGCAGGCAGGAACCCAGTCTCCTCTCTCCCTTGCTGGGAAGTGCAGGTGGTTTGGTGTCAGGCTTGGCCTCCTTTGCAAGCTCCATGCTGATTTAGAGATTTCTATCTCCTGGTGTCAAGTCAGGTCAGTGCAGCGCTTTGAACACGGGGTCTTTGCTCTTGGGGCTGCACAGTTATGGTCTTAATGATATCTCAGATTAACTCTCAGGATGTTGTGATCTTGTTAATTAGGCTTGGCATTTAATGGATAGTGACAGGGAAACAAGGGGGAGAGAGAGAGGGTGGAATCAAACCGGGTGACGTTGTGGCGTCTTAACCCCTCATGAGGAACAGGATTATTTGAGTGCATTTTGTGTAGAGTTGAAATGATTATTTAGTCTGCATATGAATACAGAATCTGTAGTCAAAGGACCAAGGTTTTGGTATCGGAAGTGTTCTGGTTTCAGTTTGTATGCAGGTAAACAGTCCGTGTGGAGAGCAAAAGAGGTGGAATGCATCAGCTATCATCTCATGACAATTTAGCTTTTTGTTTGCTAAAATAAAAGTAAAGTAAAATAATCTGCATTCATTTGCAGACATCTGTAAGGGTTAGCCGAAATGTCATCTTGACCTAAAACACCAAACAGTTAACCGATTAATGAACATTATTGTTAGTTTTAACTAATTTTGTCTCTCTATCATAATAATGGTCTTCTTCACTGTTTAACACTACAGCAGACACATCCTGTGAAGAATGTGTCACTTTTTTTTTGTTTAAAAGGAACTATAGAAGTTCAGTTGACCTGACACAAGTTGTTGCAAAACAATCTCCGGGAAATGTTGCTAATTGTCCTGTTTTATTGTCATTGCACATGAAAAGTCCCCCCCCCCACCCCCTCCCTCCGGACTCATCAAAAAAACTCTGGGTTCAAAATGTCCCAGAAGCCTCTGCGGGGAGGATAAGCTATTATTATGACATTCCCAAAAATTCCTTTACCCTCTCTCCCTTTTCTTCCTGCCCTGCCCTCAGGCCCCTCTCTCCCGCATTGGGAGTGATGTCAGAGCCCCAGATTTCCAAGCCATGACTGAGCACTTTTGCAGGCAGCCGAGAGCCTGGTGCAGGAAGGGGCAGGGCTTTTTCACTTCTCATTTCCTGTGCCACAGGAAGCGCATTCCTCAGCCGATGGCAGTAAAAGCCCAAGCGTAACTGCGAGTTCCCGGCAAAAGGCCAGTCTCCAGGAAAGGGAGCTGTCTCGGGATGTGTTCGTGTGTGTGTGTGTGAGAGAGAGAGAAAGAGACAGATTTACAACTCTTTCAGCTCAGTTCCTAAAAGGTTTATGAGTAGAAAGTAGAAATCAATATATAAATAGATAATATTTTCTCCATATAATGTAAAGCTTTTTCCAATATAAGAGAAAGACAGCTCTGCCTCTGAAGTCTAATTGTTATTGTGTGTGCAAAAGGGACCGCTTTTAATCAAAATGTACATTTAAAAGACTTAATTAAAAGTTAAACTAATGCTTTTTCACAATTTAAGAGACAAAGGCATAAAACAGCTGGAGACCTCTCTGTGTCATGCCTTTGCCCCTGCTGACATGTTTATTCACTCTGAAGGATTCATAGCTCTGAGGAGTTTTTAATAAAACTGCCCCTTCAACAATCCTCCAACACAAATCACCAAAAAGAGTTTAAGCATTGTTGTCCACAGTCCCGTTAAACTGATATAAGGAGTTCATATGTGCTGGACACTATAAATGACAAACTGCACAGAGCCAACCCAACATATTTGTGCCCTGCCTGTCTCCATCTGACCTGCTTCTGTTTAAGGCATGTTAGTCATATGTATTCTTGTAATTCACTGACTCTGTTGGTTATGTTTGTTTTTACCTGACTCTTTTGCTCCTGTAGGACAAAGGAAAAGGAAAAGGTTTGGTGAAAAATGCCGCACTGGAAGAACAGGACGCTCAAAACCTGGAGGTTGTCGCCTTCTGTGAAGACGTAGCAACGTAAGATCCTTCCTGTAGCCCTGAAAATAAAGCCCCCCTTTATTATTATTATTTGTATTATTGACCTTCTTTGCTTGTTTGAGTGCTTTCTAATTTTTTGCAATTAATACTGAGATTGATGATGGGGCTGCAGTTCTACACCTGCCAACCTGGCCTCCTATAGGAAAATAAACTAAAAACAAGGATTAAACGTTAAGATGGTGATGTTGCCATCTACAGGCAAGGAAAGTAACAGCTGCAGTTATGACACTTGAGCCCCTCACTGCTGTGTGCAGTTTGGGTTTTTGTCCAATGTGAATCTCCACCAGCCTTTCCTTCTCGTTGTTCCTTTTCAAGGTTGACATTGAACGTAAGAAACATAAACAAAAGCACGTTAGATGCAAAAGTTGCATCTTTGAAGATCTTATTCGAATACCTACTTGGACAGAAATATTATATGAAGTAAAAAAGTAAGTAAGTCATTATGCCTAATTTACATTGTAATATTCATGTTAGACCAGTGCGGTTGTATACTTTTATATAACCGACTACTACACTGATGTTAGAATAATTAATCTGTTAACAATAACATCCTTTTGTATGTAGCTGTTTTCAATGAGGGAATCTTATGTGGACAAATTTCTCTTATCATCCATTTTTGAGGTTTAACATTTAACAGTTGTACCAGCTGTTTGCTAAATTTTTTATTAAAATGTAACATTATTTTAATCGTTGCAGTGGCTGTAAAACACTGAAATGAAAAAAATAATTAAAATTGTGGCTGCAAAACACAAATGCTGTCAATTGAAGATAATGTAAATTCAATAAAGTCAATAGGATTCATCATCGAGGAACCCAGTCCCAATCTTACAGGATAAGTGAAAGTGCGGACCTGCTGCTGGCACTAGAGGAAGTCAGGGGATTACCAAAGTCATTAGGATTCATCCTCTGGGGACCATGAATGCCTTTACAAAATGTAATGGCAATCCATCTTGTAGTTGTTGGGATATTTCAGTCTGCAGCATTTTCTTGTCTTGTTTGTATGTGAGTGTAAATGCATACTTACACATTTTCATGCATATATACACATAATTACATGTTTTGCAACTCTGTTCGTTTCCTGAGCCTTTACAGAAACTCTCGCTCCAGTAGTTAGTTTGGGTGGAGTGATGATGAAGCTGCGCTCAGGGAATCCACTTTCATTACAATAACAGAGTCGACGCCTGTCTGCCCGGGCAACCTCACTGCCTGCTTGTTAATCAACACTCACTCTACATAGTTTTCAATTAAAAGGAACCTCTGCTTAAAATAATCTCTTAGCATTTACATCGTCTTTTACCCTCCAACTGCTACTTCTGCTTAGGAGAATTGAGCAGAAATGGTACATTTCAACTGATTTTATATAACCTTATCAGTGTGCATATAAATACCATTTTTATTCAGATTTGCTTTTCCTCCTCTCTTTCTCCCCTCCATCCAGTTTTCCTGTTATACTGCCTATTATGATGGATCCAGTAGTCTCATCCAAGCAATCTGATCCATTTGCCAAGCTGGCTCTGGCTGCGCCTGATGTGTTTTCATTGGCCAAGTAGACCAAAATATGGAAAAAACGTATGACTCTGCTCCGTTTTGTTTTTTTCCTACCAGTCTGCGCTCCAAATTCCCTCATGACGACATGTCCACCAACCCCGGCTACGTCCTCAGCCCTGTCATTACCCAGAGGGACGGTGGAGGTGACAACAGCTGCTCTGTCAAGGTTTCTATTGAAATCTCAGATTCCCAGCAGCCTGTAACCTTCACCTGTGACGGTAAGCATCTGATGACAAAAAGGTTTACTGTGTTAACCATCTTTTAACCAAGATAAAGAAAAGAGCATTTAGCAGATTATACACTTTCAGCAGCCTTCATCCTCTGTATTTCAGGCATATTGAACAGTTTTTTCCCCCTAGAATTGACATACAGCTACCTGCAAAACTGGCCCAATGTTAAGAAATGTAGAAAATCCTCGAGCCAAAAGAGAAACCTTGTACCCCTTTGCCTTTAAGAGTGAGCTGCTCAGATTGCAGATATGAGAGCTCTGAAGGAGGAAACGACATTCACAGCTGCCAAACTCTTTACCCCCTCCCCACCTCATTTTTTCTTTTTCTTTTCATTTTTTCTGTCGTGGGAAGTACACTTCGTTCCTTTTCCGGACAAATAAAGGTTTGTCCCCTCGCCCTGGAGTAGCCATGTTGGGCAAAAGGGACTGAAGTCTAGGTTTTCTTCTTCTTCTTTTTTTTTTTTTTTCAAGGGCCCACTAAGATTTTTGGTTTCCTTCCCTGGGTGTTTGCAGAGCTGTTATTGGCTAACCTCTAGTTATACACACACAAGACTACAAACACTGTGATTGACAGCTCTTTTTGGATCTGAAGCCAAGCACATTGGAGGATGGCAGCCAATCCAGTGGGCTTTTTTGTTAGACATATTATCCCAACTGTGTGACCAATGTCACCTCCATCTGAGTCTGTGAAGATCTGCATTAGGCCAGTGTGTGGTCCTCAGCACTCCCAGTGTCTGTATGTAACAGACTGTCCTACTGACCTAGACACCACTCTGTATGGTCCAGTTCAACAGCAACGACCTATAGGAAGTATATTTACTACTTTCCTCATTCTACATCCTAATTAGACTTTCCTCGCTTCCTGCGTTTACTCCTCGTTCACCTCGTCTTCCTGCTTCTGCTGAGTTCACCTCCTTTAATCCCACTGCCTGGATCACTTCCTTGATACGCTTCCTTCTTTCCTAGTATGATGTGTCGTTCGTTGTTTCCTGGTGGACTTCCTAAGTTGTCAGCAGCGTGTTGACCCACGTTGTTGGTGTTTGGATTCCTCTGCTGGAATCTGCTCTCTGGAACAAAAGGCCCTAAGTTCTACTCAGAGCTTGGATGGAAGGACAGGGAGAGATAGAGGACGGGAAGGGTGCTTTCACATTCTCCTCCTCTTTCTCGTTCTTCATCTCTTGTTCTCCCTCTCGCTCGTTCTCCTGCTCTCTTTCCTTTGCTTCTCTGTTTCCACTTTACTTTTGCTGTCCCACTCTTGTCATCTCCCTGTTTCTGCTTTTTCTCAATTTGTCTCCCCTCCCTTCTCTCGCATGACAATATTTTCTTCCACCCTTGTTTCCGTGCAGCATCTCCTTGTCCGTCTTTCTCTCCTCTTCCTCTCAGTCTTGCTCTGTTGTCTCTTGGTCCTGTCATCACCTCAGAGACTACACAGATTCCCATGAGACATACTGTAAGAAATGTATCATCCTCCTCTCTGTCCTTGGTGGTTTTTCTCTCTTGCCTCCCTCGGCTGTCATCTTCACCGTCTTTTCTTTCTTCTTTTCTCTTGCTTTCTTTTGCTTTCTCTTCTCCCTCTATCTTCTCTTATTTTCTTCTCCTAAACTCACCAACTTCCTTTTCTTTTTTCCGTCTGACTTCCATCTGCTGTGGAATGGCTAAATGTTGCAACTTCTACTAGTATTGCCTAATGAATAGTAGATTGCCCAACAGTTCAAAAAGAAGATTAAGATGTTCTGAAATGAAGATGTTGTTATTGCTGAAGTCATTCCGTTTTTCTCATCTTGGACTTTACCGTTTTTCTAGAGAGCAGGCAGAAAAAAAGTCAGTTCTTCCAGGGCTTGGCTGTGAACTTCTAGGCTTCTAGGGATTCCTGACATACTGTGGCTGAAGAGGGGAGATGGAAGGAGTGAGAGAAGGAAAAGCCAATGCATAGAAAGAAATACACAGACAGAATCCAGAGAGAAATACAGAGGGAGAGAAAGATGGAAAGACATGACTTCATAAAGATAGAGAAACCAAATATTAGAATGTATGAAGGAAGAAAGTGGTAAAGGTGCAGAGAAAAAATGGGACGAATTAAGAACATTTGATGTATTGTAAAATAGATTAAATAGACTTAGGGAGAATGACAGAGGGAAGAAATGCTGGGAGTTGGGCTCAGGTTACTGTCTGCGGCTGAGAGGGTGTTGGAGGGGAAGGAAACATAATTTCATTCTCAAAGTTAAAAATCTGCAGGAATTTGAGACTGTTGGACTAATGCAAATCCACAAAAATTATATGAATAAATAAAACATTATTCATGTATTATCATTAAATTGGGGCAGGACGCTCTGCTGTACCTGCTGCTGTATTCTACCATTAAAATGTATTTCACTTATTGACGTGATGTCAAAACTGTAAATTAATATAATAGTCCTAAGAAATTGGATCAGGCTATACACTCAGCTGCCAGTTCATTAGGTAATTAGGATGTAATCAGTGCTGTTGAAATGTATTGCATCATGCGATTTATATCAATTTATATCAATGAGGGTAGGCTTACTAACAAACAGTTCTCTGTATAAAACAAACTACACCTCTCAAACTGAACATATAAATGCTATGAAGGTAGGATATACTGCAGGACTGTTGTGTTAGACTGCATTAGTTTGGGCTAGGTGTGCCTTATAAACTATTAACTGCCAGCCTGAGTCCACCATAATAAAACCGAAAGGAATGATGCATCCTGTTACGATTTGTCTCAACATGTTCTTAAGTTATTTGTCAGGGACGACTGACAAATAACATGCTGATTTGTTTGTGTTCATGCAGCGTGACATGCAGCAGATTACAACTGTAGGTGAGAGTTCACCAGCACAACAAATGCTGAGATTGCTGAACTGAAAAAGATATGAATACAATGAGATCAGTGAGCACCATGGAGTCAGTGAAGCTTTAAACTCTTTCGTTTTCTGCTACACTGTTATACTGTACCATTGGACTTTTGCTTGTAACTTTTGTTTTCCATTTGCCACTACGTGTCTCCTTTTGTCTCTGACTCTGTGTCTGACAGTTGGACTCGTTACAGAAGCAGAAATCTCTTGTTTTCTCTGAGTCATGTAGGGATTAGATCATTCTTCTTTAACATCTGAAATATGTTGGTCTTGTGGCTTTAACAAGCGTTGAGTGACTTTTATTCTGCCCTCTTGCCAGCCCTGCCATTGTGGATCCTCCACCGCTCTGATAGGACCTGTAACCAGTATCATAAGCTACTTACTTACAGTATTATGCTACTTATTGTGGTAGATTTATTTAACATCCTACTTTACTCCCTAGTCCTTAGACGTGTGTGTGTTTTTGTGTCAAATTGACCATCAATATTTTTGCGTGCGCCCATATGTGACCATTCCCCAACCATGTGTGACATGTTTAACAGCATGCGACAGGGGGAATTTTCTCCTCTTTTAACTGGTGCCTTCAAAAATGCCCTGCTGGGAATTACCTTACCACCTCAGAGCGCTCGCCAAATGAGGAGTTGCCTGTCTCATTGCTTTGTTACTACACTCCAACACATGTATATCCTCGGGGACCACCACCACCACAACGGCCACACAGGCGTACTGGACTGTGAAGCTAAAGCTGCGCAGTAAGAAAAGACGCACCATTCCTCTGAAGGGTGGAGGTCTATTATTGCTGGAGCCAGGGGTGGTCTCCCTCCCTGTGTGTCTGTGCGAAACCTCTATTAAGTAAGCCGAGTGTGTGTCCTTGGTCTAAAGCTGAGATGTTTGTGTGTATTTAGTGTCTTGTGTCTGTCTTTGTATCGGTCTGCCCTTGTGTTTGTGTATAGGCAAGGTTAAGAGTGTGCTAAATCCTCCTTAGAAGTAGCTAAACAGCGGAATAATCTGCCGTATATCAGGTTACGCTCTCCACCCAGGCTTCCCTTGGCCGGACACATCAGATATCGGAGCATACGCAAACACCTAGAGCTGACCCCAAATCCCCCTCCTCCCCACTTAATATCGTTCCTCAACACAGAGGACAGAAAAGGCTGTAATTCTTTTGATTCGAGAACAGTTTAGATTTGAAATGAAACGTGAACCGTTCAAAACATGGCAGGATGGTTCATGGTTAGAGAGAAATTCTGATAACTGTAAAGTCTAGAGTTCATTTACCTCAGCAGCAAATGTGTCTCTATTAACAAGCCAAGGCTCCTACTTATGTGTGAATTGTGTGATATTGTAGCATTATATGACAGACACTTGACTTGTACGGTGTTTGGGGAGCTCCAAATTCTTCAGTTCCTTTACTTGAACACCACAATGCCTTTTTCTTGTATCGTACTGCTTCCTACTTGTTTTTAGTTTTCTACAACTAAGGTATAATTGTATTGTTCTAAAAGCGTTTTAATCTTATTCTCATTATGTCTCCCTTCTTTTTTTGCTCTCTTCCGTCATTCCTTTTCCTTCCGTCTCTTCATCCTTTCTATTCACCAACCACCAATCCCTTCCTTCCTTCCTTCTCATCTCACTTCTCTCAATCAATATCACTCATCGGCCTCTGTCCCTCCCTCTCTGCCTCCTCTTCATCATCCGTCTCTCCATCCTTTCCTTCCTCAGTGAGTTCTCCCGTGGAGTTGCTGATCAGTCAGACTCTCTGCTGGGTCCACGATGACCTGGACCAGGTCGACTTCTCCAGCTACCTGCTCAAAGTGTGTGGCAAGGAGGAGGTGCTGCAGAAGTGAGTAAACAGAAAAGTTATGTTGCTGCTCTTTGGGGGGAAAAATACACACATGTCAGAAACATTTTAGGAGTTGGGAGAAATAACTTTTCCAAGGCTGACCTTGGTTGTATAATATGTATAGGGTTTAATTTGTTTTTTTTTGCCCTCTTTTCTTTCGTCTGCCTCTCTCCTATCTTTCCCTTTTCTCTATCACTCTCATCTTGGCGTCCTCTCAAAATCTTGTACAAAGGGGGCGGATGTTTCTATATCTTGCCCTGTGCGCTCCCCCACCATGGAAACACTCTTCTCACTCTAATCTGGGATACATGGGAATGGTTACTCCCATATCAGGATTTAAAGGCCCAGTACACCCAAATATTCGAAGTTGCATAAGTAATCTGTTGTGATTATAACTGTTGACCAATTCTTGTGATAACCATGGAGATAGTTGGAGATTTCTTTTGCTTTTTGATTTTTCGTTCAATGCTACTTTAAGGAAAACTTTCAAACCCCCCTTTCAACACACACACAGAGAGCCATTGTATTAAGACCGGTTAATACATGATTAAAATGGATGTGTTGATGCGTCCAACAATTACATCATTGCTTTACTTGTAATCATAGTAAAGACAGCCCTTTCAGGATGGGGCCTGAAGCTATGTACCATCTGCCAAATCCCATTATGGGATAATGTTAAAATATTGGTAATATTAGTTCTTAGCTGATGATTTAGTGAGACTCCCCAGACACACCAGTGATAACATGTTAAAACAGGAGTAACTGAATGCCTTGTATACAGGCATTGTCTTTTTTAATGACATTTTTGACTGACTGAAGTTCCTGATGGGCCAACTTTGCACAATATTAACTCTGTGCAAAACATTTAACCTTAAGCAGTCTTGGACAGTATATCTCCAAAAATTGACAGATTCTTACAAAAAATGTATTTTCACTATCCTGGCTTTTTAGAAATATTCTTAGGTGGTGGGTGTGCATTATTTTTTGAATTATCACTTGGCTCTAACAAGTGGCCTTAACACCTTTTCAAACAACATCAGTGACAAAAATAACAAACACAATAATGCAATTAACACAAGGTAAATAGTGTGTTTCCCCCAAAAACTGGACATTTCTGGGAAGTGTCCATATTCTGAGAGTTATAATGCACTCGGAAAAATAACACACTTCCCTCCACTGAAGGAGTTAATCTGTGTTCTAACTTTCTTTTCAGTAACTGCTCATTATTGTCATCAACATATTGTGAGATTGTCTTAACCTTGCCTCTCTGCTGCCCTGTGCCACAGTAAACACAGCCTAGGCAGCCATGAGTACGTCCAGAACTGCAGGAAGTGGGAGAATGAGATCACATTACAGCTACTCTCTCACTCCACCATGAGAAGAGACTTGGCACGTAGTGTAAGTCACTCAATCAAGCTGACATATGAGCTCATAGAAACTTTATTGGAGAATTTTACTTAACTGTGACATAATACATCTCATGTTATGCCCCTAAGGTTCATTGTTAACTTTTGCCCTTCTGCTGGAAACTGTGACAACACGTAATCCTCATCTGATGAAATTATGATCTGAATGATTTATAATGATAATGTATCACTGAGACTTAGGCACCTCCTTGTGCTCCATCTTAAATGCTTGGTTGGTAAATCTTGACTGCTTGTTTTTTTTTTTTTTAGGCGGAAGATGACATCTCTCCGGTAGATTTAGAGAAGCACCTGGGCCAGGTGGAGAGGCCTTTCAAGGAGAATGTCACCAGGTATGAGGTTACAAGGTGTTTTTATTTTATTTGTCATTCTACAACATGGGGTTGCACAACGAATGCAAGTTGTAGTCCCAGTTGCTCCATACATCTTTTTATCATGGAGTGGGAGGATGAATTAAAGAGTCTCACAGCCTGAGGAAAGAAGCTGCTCTGTGGTCTGGTGGTGCGACAGCGGATACTTCTGTGTCTCTTGCCAGATGGCAGCAGGGTGAACAGGCTGTTGCTGGTGGGCTGGGTTTGGTCTTTTAATATCCTTTGGGCTCTGTGCAGGCATTTCACCTCACCGATATCACCGATGCTCTGTAAATGGGTACCAATGATGTACTGGGCCGTTTTAATCACCCGCTGCAGAGCCCTCCTGTCCTGGGCCGTGCACATCCCATGCCAAGTTGTGATGTTTCCAGTCAGGATGCTTCTATTGCTCCTCTGTAAAAGTTAACAAATACTTGGCATAGGAGTTTTTCTTTATTCATTGTCCTTAAGAAATACAGCTGTTTCTGAACTTTCTAAACCAGGGTAAAGATGTGAGATGTCCATGATCGGCTCTCTGTGATGCTGATTCCCAGGAACTTAAAAACTGTTTACCTGCTCCTGGTGTTCAGCACTAGAGTGGAGGAGGTGTGACCACTGACGGTCTGGGGTCTGTTTGTGTGGAAGTCCGATATCCAGTTGCAGAGTGTAGTACTCAAGCCAAGAGTGCTCAGTTTGCCAATCCTACACTGTTTGGGAAAATGTCCAATAGAACACATAGTTATAGATCTTTAAAAATAGTTATGAAATTATGTTATGAAGAGACATGACGGACTCCCCATAGGAGCGTTTTACTATTTCTAGTATTTACTTAACTAGAGTAAACTTTCTTTGTTCTATCCTGATCGGATTGGCGCTGATAATAAGTCTAAGTTCTCCTGTAATTTCTCATTCTTCACATATCTCTCTTTGTGTGTCTTCTTGCAGACAAGGCCTGGCTGACTATTTAGAAGGCTATCACAAGCAAGTCAACATCTGTCTACAAAATGAGGTACCTGTGCTGGTCTGGAAAGTAAAGTAGGACAGGATAGAAAATGGTTTTGATGATTTCCAGATCTTTAAGTTTGGAAAACAATCCATTGTACCTGCCTGCCATTGTACTGTGAATTCTTTGTCTGTCCCTCAGTGTGTTATTGTATCCTGCTGAGCTAATGACAACATTAAGTTAATATGTGTAGACCTGCTAGTTATATGTCCACAGTTTCTGCACCATGCAGTGTCGAAAGGTGTGGATTTTTAAAAATACATTTTGTGTAGCTGCCCTGTATATTGAAACTCATTAAGCCTCTAGTCCCACCTGTGATGCTAAACCTAGTGTAAATACAACAGAGTTTCTCTGAAAATTATAATGGAAAGCTCCAAACATTGTTTTTAAATCTCCTGCACGTTTTTATGTTGTTTCAGATACTTCACACATAAATGTTCATAGACTAGGACATTCCTGGATGGCAGGCTTTCTAGAAATAGCACATCTGCTTTTCAGCCTGTGTGGATTATTGTTGTGTAATTGAATGCAGACTGAAGTGACAATGGGGAGCTAAACTGCCCCCCACCCCCCCAACCCAATTTGAACCTGAACGATTATTATTTGAGTGAGCCTTGACAAAATCATAGCTTGCACTATAATTAATGTACTTTTCGCATGTTGTTTTGAGCCTCATTTGTACAAACATACACACAGTAGGCTGGTTTGATTTTGAAATACTGTTTACATGAAAAACTGTTTGATAAATTGTTGGTGCTGGTCTTCTCACAGCGACCTCCAGATGTGTTGTGCTTGTGTTAAACAATGTGGTTTACTGTTTAAAGACAAGCTGAAAACAGAAGTACACATCAGGAGGATATCCCCTTCAGAACAGGCTGGTATTGATAGTTACAACACACATGCTATACCAACCTGCTCTGTATCTCTGTATTTAGAGTACCCAGTATAAGACAGTGGACCGGGTGGTGCAGACTATGAAGAACTTTTGCTGTGCTTTGGATGAAGTGGAGACACAAGCCATTACAGAGGCTGTCAAAAGGCTGCGACACTCCGTTAACTTACCCAGGACACGCTCACCCAAGGTGGGCTTTTGACACATGCTCACACATTCTCACACAAGTAAGGATTTCTTTCTAAGCCCAACATGTTTTTCTTTGTAGATGGGGGCCACATCATCTGGTCAATCATCAAATGGTAAGTTCTGTTCTCATAAAGAC
The DNA here is from genome assembly GCA_031216445.1 of Lateolabrax maculatus. Taxonomy (NCBI): domain Eukaryota; kingdom Metazoa; phylum Chordata; class Actinopteri; order Acropomatiformes; family Lateolabracidae; genus Lateolabrax; species Lateolabrax maculatus. Next base: position 25,479,632 of record CM062214.1, on the reverse strand, counting down.
ACACTCAGCCTCCGTTCATTCAACTAAACTGTGTTTGTTTGCCCTTTTCAATAAAAATAAAAAAGTCATATTAAACACCTGGGAATGGCAGCATGTTTAGTATGTTTGTCAGTGTGGTGTAAATATATATTACTGACAGGTTTGTAATAAAGACTTATTAGAGCCTTTGTGGTTTGTTCCAGTCCTACTATACATCTTCTGATAACTGTGTGTGCAGTCTCAGCTATTACCATTACCATCTTTGACCTCACACTGATCCCTCCCTGACCCTGACAGGGCACAACAGTCCTGTGGAGGAGAGCATGGCCTTTCTGACACAGGCTGTCTACGAGATGGCCAAGCTCTACTTGCGCTCCTTCTGCCCACCATCGACCTCCTTCAGCTCCCCTCCGTTGCCCCAGGCTGCGGAGGGGGAGGGCGTAGAGGGGAGGAGCAGCAAAGAAGCTTCTGGCACCACGGACCACCTCCAGTTCACTCTGTTCGCCTTGCACGGCATCCCGGCCAACTGGGTCAGCAGGTAAACAGTCAGCGGATTAACACACTGGTTTGCAGAGAGCACACAAACCCTGTATCAGCAAAGTTTTATATTAGCCTGTCGTGAAGTCAGTCGTGGAATTAACGGTAGTTATCGACAAAAATGAGAAGCTGTTACTTGAGTGTTTTGTGCACTTTGCAATAAGAGTTTCAGAAGATGAACTCACACCGGTGCATCCAAATAACACATTCTGTTTTTCACTCGCTTATGTGAGCAAACTGCTCGCACTCCTATACCGTAGAATAACTGCTTTGTAACTAAATATGAATATAAAGCCTCAGGAATAATTTATTGCACAAATGACACAGCTTATTGTAGATAATATCATATGAAGTATGCTGATCTCATTTGTAAATAGGTGTGTATTCTATTTATTTAAATAATAACAAGAAATCATTGTATAATGTAATCAGGCTGTATGACCACATAAAGCATGTAGTTGAACATATTTTGCAGCAGAAGTCTATCTGTGTAATATTAGTTAACATGTGAAGTACTCTCTTCTTTGCTGTAGGATCATTAAAACCTTTATTCATGCATTTGTTCTCGTATGATCACCCACTTGTTCCGTATTATTAGTGTCACCCACATTTTACTTAATTGTACTTCTGCAAGATAGGGTCACAGATGAAGACAAAAGGCCGTTCAGAGTTATAATCACTTCATTTGCCAGGTGCATACAATGAATGCTACAGCAGAACACGCGTATATTCACAAGCAACCAACAATTTATTGGTAAGCAGCTCGGACCAATGAGAGGATTTTTGTGACACTACAACGTAACTGTGTTTTCACAGCAGATAGTCTTGTTTTCTTCTACTAAACAAACGGCTCCTGTGTTGCTCCCCATGTCTTATTTTTCCATGCCAGTGTCCAGTTTCACCCTGACTTTATCTCCTGCGTGTGTCTGGAACAGAGCTGAGCCAAATTTTCCATTCCCAGCTCTGTCACGCATCAGTGACCAGGATCTGTACATTTCTGACAAGCCCTTCCACAGTTGGAAAGTCTAGAAATGGTTAAAAAATGATTTGAAACTCTTACTGAAGGGGGGAAAAAAGAGAGAGAGTTCAAAGAAAAAGGAAGGAAGTCTGGTTGAATATGTGAAGATAGTGTTGTCACCAAATTCGTTCAGTGCCACTGTCATTTCACATGTTGTCATCACTGAACAAAAGTCTGCAACTACAGATTTATAAGACTTTATTTCTGAGGCTCAGTCCATACATACATCATGGTGAACACCAACCAAAACCAAGTCTGGTCTTTAGAGATTAAGGTCAGATTAAAAATGTCGCAGTTTGAAATAAAACATATATAAAGGAACCTGAACTGCTGCAGTCAGTGAGGCCTTCATAAAGAGGGGGGCTGCTTAATAACAGGCCTATTTACTCCAGCGCAGCCTCTTCCAGCAGCTATTTTAAGCCAACACCAAACATTGCTGCAGTGACAGTCATTCCAAAGACACCTCCAAAAATATTTTGCTCCTCACAACCCAAGGCCAGAGGGACACAGCGAGTACAGTATTTCCCAGCCCAGACGAGTAGCTGGTGCATATCTGTTGTGTTGTGGTGTTACTATAATGCTCCCTTATTAAGGTCTGAGTGTTTGCCGTTGTTGTGGCTGGTGTGTCATCCATCTGGAGCCTCAGTAGAAGCCACAGCATTGCCAGCATATTGAGACACCATGACTGGTGGCGGAGCTGCCAGCGCAGATGGCACTGAGCATCGGATCAAGCCTCTAGTAGTGAAACTGTGTAACTGATGTGCTTGTATTTTCACTCTCCGCTCACATATGAATCTCTAATTGTAATTTTTGGGTGTGTGGTTGACTGGTGCAACTAAACTACATGCTGGATCACATTTTATTGCATCACATCTGGAAATATAAATCCCTCTCGTCTATACAACAAAATGTGCATTAAGGAAACGTTCTCTTTAATTGTGATTTGAGGGTGTGTGTTTTTTTTTTTGTTTGATTTCAACTGACATCTTACTTGTATATAGGTTATAGTACTGTACTATATATACATGCAAGCATATAATGTAGAGGTATGGTCATAGATAGTTGTATTACAGTTGTATAGTTTTAAAGCCCCACACAGGTGTTTTCACTTATGTTGCAGGATTAAACTGCTCTTTTGGTCTGTGTGGGTAGGTAGAGTAGCTTCCCTGGATAAATAAATGTTTTGGAAAAATCAACCATCACTGAGTTCTAATTATAACAAATGAAAAAACCTGTGTGGGTGTTCAGGGCCTAATAATACCAGCACTAAATATAGGCAGTCAATGTTATCAATGGTCTGATTTTTAGACCAGTCGGTTGCTGGTTTAAGTCCCAAACTGTTGGGGAACATGAACGAGATGCTGCCCCTTTCCTTATTCAGGCCCCATTTACTCCCTAGTGACACAGGACATTGCTGAAAATGGGCAAGCATGCTCATAGAGTCTTGGCTCAAAAACAAACTAAATGAAAAGTTTACATATCTACATACACGTGCATTTAACAAGCACCAATATGTCCGAATGTAGCACTCCTGCAGCATGTGTCACTGTCCTGTTAATGCCCGTATCTTAGCCACATACTGCTTACTTAAAGACACTTAGACACAGAAGAATACTTATTGTGTTGTTTTGTTGCAGTTATGAGAAGTACTTCCTGATGTGTTCCCTCACCCACAATGGCAAGAACCTGTTTAAACCGGTCCAGTCCAAGAGAGTGGGCACATACAAAAGCTTCTTCTACCACATCAAATGGGATGAACTGTGAGTGATTGCCTTGGCCTCTTTCCTTTCCTTCCTCTCCTCATTTGACATTTCCCTAATAACAACATGCTGTTGGTACTGTCCCTCCATTCTGCTAACACTGTCCTTGTCTGTCTCAGGATCAACTTCCCCATAGCAGTAGCTGTTCTCCCACTGGAGTCCGTACTGAGCCTGACTCTGTTCGGGGTGCTGAACCAGAATGCCAGCGGCTCTCCAGACTCCAACAAACAGAGGAAAGCTCCAGAGCTGCTGGGCAAAGTCTCTATGCCGCTCTTTGACTTTAGACGGTGAGCAGAGAGAAACGGCTGGTGGTGGCCAGACTCATGTTTTCTTTTTTTTGTCATTTGAGTGGCTGTCCCACTTGGAATTTGACATATTCAATGTTAAACTAATTTTACACATTGTTCCGTTAGCAGGAAATAAGTGCTTTACTTGTTTTATACATTCTTGTCATTTGATTGACGTCCTCAACACAAAGTCATTGAAAGATCATGAGAATACACATCCTGCCAGAGTGTAAGGAGTGCTGTTTATAGGATTACTCACCCTGATCGTTTTGGGGTTTTGTGTTGTTGTTAATTGCTGTGTTTTGCAGGGTGCTCGCCAGGGGCAGCAGGTTGTTGTGTCTGTGGACATCTGCCCAGGGAGCTGCTGCTGCCGCCGGCTCTGCAGGCAACCGCAAGAGGATGCCTGCAGAGAGAATAGTACTACAGGTTGGTGGCAGTGCTAGTAACATCTGTAGGAGTAGCATTAATATTTGTAGTGGGTTTAGTATTGCATGGTGCATTAATAGTAGCAACTGTACTACAATTAATTGTCAGAGTAGTATTGTTAGATTTTGTGGTGGCGTTGTGATCTTACAGTAGAAGAAGGCAGTAACCAAGATAGTAGTTATGTCGTTTTTTGCCTTTCTTTCTCTTTCTGCCTTTTATCATGACTACTGTGGCTGCTACAGTACTACTACCACACTTCTTTCAGTTCTTTAATCACAAGAACTAATGCACTGTGACTGCTACAACTATTGCTATATTTATCATAGTACTACTACACCAAAACCGTCTACTGTTCATATAACAGTTATTGCACTGGTGGTAGTAGAAGTAGCAGTACTGGTAGGTTTAGTAGTGGAAATTACTCTGGTTTTAATACCAGTTCTTGTCAAGCTGTGTAATTTTAACATCTTTGTAGTTTGGTTTGGGACCTAGTTTTTGTTCTCAGTCATTTCCTTACAATTAAGAAGGAACATAGAATATTTACGAAGAAAAACTCTGTTGAAGAAGAAATGTGTCTTCTTGAATTCAAGCTACCTCAGAGGAGTAAAAGGATCCCAACGTTGGTATTTGTGTTACCGTCAGGTGGACTTCCCCAACTCAGCATTGGATGTTTTATACGTGGGACCCAAGGAAGCCCCCAGCCCGGAGCCCCACACACTGGAAGAGCTGGACCCTGATCTGCGACGTAAACTGGAGAAAATCTGCAGCCGAGCTTCCAATTTCGGGTAGGAGGATCTCACCCAGCTTACACAACTAGAGAGGGGAGATTTAAATCTGAGAGCAGATATCAAAAACATCTCTAACAATTGTGTGTCAGCCTTTTCTGCTGTTTCCATCACTTCAGTTCTGAGAATATTTAAGGGAAATTTGGTTTACAGGCATTATTTCAAATAACAGCGCTGACATCAGTCAATGCCACTAGAGAGGTGGTCTCAATGTTGCTCAGCTTGATGTGCAAAACAGACGTGCTTCTTGTACAAACAGAAGAGGCTTGAAGCAACTGCTAGATAGTGTCATAAATTCTTAAATTGTGATTAAAATGTCCATCTTTATGAGTCTAAAAGGCAACAAAATCTGATATTTGATTTTTCTTTGCAACATCTGGATAAATGTGTCTAAGGCCAGGTGCAAAACAACATCATTAAGTTTGTAATGGAGTGTTTTTTTTTGTTTGAGTGCTATTAAATTCCGCTTTTATATTTGTAATACATTTTAAATGTGACTTCGGGGTAATCAAAACCACACTTTTGAAAGGTGTTAAGTTTAATGTTGAATGTGGTGTATGTGCTTCCATATTATAATTGTAGTCCATTGACTGCTGGTCTGACTTTTTGTAGACTTACGGGACCTACTGAGAACATGCACAGAAACAGTAGTTCTAGTTACATTTCTCCCCTTCAGCAGACAGCGTTTTGGCAGTGTTCTCAGACCACCCAAAATCCGTTGGACTTACTAGATTTAAGAAGAGATTTTAAAAGATACCTCTGACTTTGCCAGCCACAGTTCCCCATAAACGCCTGCATGTTGCCTGCTCCAGTGTGTCGTTCTCTTCCAGCTGCTCCAGGCCCAGCTAAATGCTCTCTTATGCCTGCTGCCAGCCAAATCTCCTCCACGCTGCCAACATCCATGAGACTCAACCGGCACTTTAGCACAGAGCGCTCTCTCACTGGGCTCTCACCGCCTGCTTTCTGTCCTGCCCATTCAGTCCTCCAGCCTTTGCGGGCACAAGACTTGTGGAGCTGCAGCTTCACTGATCCATCATGTCTTGTCTCACTGTGTGTGATATTCCATCAATCCCTGAGGAGAAATTTTGTTTTTTATTGCTACATGGAGTTCGGGTGCAGACCAACAACTCCTGCAGCTTCAGAAAGGCAAATGCAAGCTGACAGAGGAATTAAATAATTTTTTTTTTGGTTTCACCACTACTTCAAAAAGTGACTTAATGGTTCCCAGGGCCCACCAGGGGACCCCTAATGCGACCTGCCACAGATATACCTGGAGTTTCACAGTGCACACTCTCCCAGGGCTTAAGGACAGAACACTAGCTGAGAAACTTCAGACGTGGCCTGTAGTGTTACAGAAATGTTGCCTTGTGTGGTTTGTTAAGTCACCAGTGACATGTGACGCTCAAGTCTCATGATGTGATTGTATTTGTTTACCATTATTGCCCAGGAAAGGTTATCTGAACATCTCATCTCTTTTATTTTTAATGTTTAACATTTACAAACTCATACAAACACACTTCCAAGCTGTCCTGTTAGTATAACACTGTTGAAGGTGGTGGGAATCCTTCCAATGGAGGTAGTATATCTTGTTTAAATGTACATTGAGTTGTAGTTCTTGAGCCAAGTGTAGATCATTTATTGCTCACGTAACCTCTGTAGACTTGGAGTAAACTCCTCGTTTGGAGCCCCTTAATACTTTCTTTTAGTTTATTTTCACAGTGTTGGAACACATTTGACATGCAATTTATTTACATCTGTATTTTTTATTTTTTGTGAAAAGAAATTAACCATCCCATCCATCTTCCCCCCCCATCTGTTTTCACTCCGTCTCCAGGCTGAAGCGGGCAGACCACCAGCTCGTGTGGGACCATCGGCTCCACTGTCGGAAGGACCACCCCAGCAGCCTCCCCAAGGTGCTGGCCAGTGTGCCCAGCTGGGACTGGGCCAGCATAGCTCACATCCACTCCCTGCTGCACCACTGGCCCACTCTGCCCCCCGTCACTGCGTTGGAGATGCTTGACTCAAAGTATGCACTGTACACACTTATACACACATTTGGTCTATGGCACCACAGGGCTTGAAATTATTTAAATATAAAGTATAGTATAAATATATTTTACCATGCATTAAATGGTGATAAGGCTCTTCTATTACTGTATGGTATTTTTGATGTTGTTCATTTTTTGGTAATTTGTCTGCTTTTCTAAAAATATTCAAACGTAAGGTTCCTTAACATTGAACTGCTTTATCTCTCTAATCATTTCTGTTTAAATCTACGGATTTTTGTTTGGTGTGTGTGTTTTGTGTGTGTGTGTGTGTGTGTGTGCGCGCGTGTGTGTGTGTGTGCGCGCGCGTGTGTGTGTGTGCGCGCGTGTGTGTGTGTGTGCGCGCGTGTGTGTGTGTGTGTGTGTGTGTGTGTGTGTGTGTGTGTAGGTTTGCAGATACAGAAGTGAGAGGTGTGGCTGTTGGTTGGATTGAGAAAAGCAGTGATGATGAGCTGGCTGACTACCTGCCACAGCTAGTACAGGTACAGCTGAAAATACATGCACTTTTTAAAATACTCATACATTTTTATTGAGTCACTGAAGCTCACTGTCACATGTTCATTCACCGTCGGTCACTCATTCACTTATTACTCAAATGGTCTTTCTCATGTATTTACTCGTCACTTTTCTCTGTCGTCTCTTATCAGGCATTAAAGTTTGAGTGTCACCTAAAGAACGCCCTCGTCATGTTCCTGCTGTCCAGAGCGCAAGGAAACATCAACATTGCCCACTACCTCTACTGGTGAGTTCCCAGCAGCACTGAAACAGCAACCGGCTGCCATAACTGTTTCCAAACAAACATCTGAAAGGAAATACTTGAAAACAATAAGTCTGAAAATTGCCGAAGTGAATTAAAAGGCTTCATCCCTCAGATCCAAAGTGATAAGAACTTGGTCACATAAAAACAGGCTTAAGTGAAACCTCGTGTCCCTTATAGTTTGGTTGTTGTGGTGTGTGTGTGTGTAATGGCTGCAGGCTGCTGAAGGATGCTGTGCAGGATCCAGCCTGGGGGCGGCGCTATGAGCGGGTGCTGGGTGCCCTGCTGTGTCTGTGCGGAGCCAAGCTGAGGGCGGAGCTGGAGAAACAGACTCACCTGGTCACCCTGCTGGGAGCAGTGGCCGAGAGGGTCAGACATGCCGGAGGATCTGCACGGCAGGTTAGTGTGTGTGTGGTTTTGATCTGACCGTAATATTGTACGTCACTATATATTGTGTGTGTTACAACATCTCTACTGTATGTGTGTTTTTATGCCTCCCCACCGATGATAGCTCGATATCTCAGGAACGGCTTGAGGGAATTTTTTCAAATTTGGCACAAACATCGACTTGAACTCAAAAATGAAGAGATTAGATTTTGGTGGTCAAAGGTCACTGTGACATCATAATGTTGCCATAACTCAGGAACAAAAGGGGAGATTGTGACCATATTTCACATTTGGTCGGATACTGAAATGGTGACACTAATCTTGGGTGGGATTGTTTAGATCTTCTGTGCTGCCGGGTCGAAGACGTGTGTGACGCATCTATTTTTTAGGATTCAAAGCGTTTTGTTTTTTTTCAGGAACATTCATATTTAAAGCATGGTCTACTCTCATGGCTACAACTTTGTGGTCAATATAGACATAACCTCCATTTCGCCAAAAAATAAACTTACCTTGTATTACATTTCCTTCAATGTCTTCACTACAAAAATGATACGAGTCTGGACATACATGGAGTTAAACTGCATGCAACCACTAGGCGGTAATTGTAGTCCTATTTTTGTGTGTTTAGGTGGCGCTGCAGGAGGGCCTTGAAAACGTTCAGAACTTTTTCCAGAAGAACAGCTGCCGACTCCCCCTCAGCCCCAGTCTGGTGGCCAAGGAGCTGAACACCAAGGTAACACACGCACACGTCTACAATATTCAGCTATTCCTCATAATTGTATATTTAGGTCAAAACACCTTTCTCCCCACACTGGATATACCTGATCCACAGAGATTAAGTAGCAGTGAATTCATAACTGTAACGATAAGTAGAAATACACAGCAGGAGAATAAGAAACCCTCAAATGAACTATTGGTCAGGAAACAAGAAAACAGCTGCATACTCTTTGTAGAACCTCTGTGGTTCAAACCACCGAGGAAATGAGCTCATTAAGCTACAGTTTCACCAAAATATAAAACACATGCATGAATATATTCTGAAATATCTCATACAGATATTCATCACAGATAATGAGACACTTGACGTCACATTCTTAATATCTGCATGTACTCTAAAGGGGCTTCTAATCAAACCTTCCTCGGTGTATTAATCAGGCTACCTGGTTATCATTTTGCATACCACAGGATTTATAGAAGCAGTTATAGTTCAGTAAATGTAGACCCTAGTTATACTACTTATATGGATATGATCCAAACACAATGTGTAAGTTCCATTTGTTTAACCTACATGAATCTGAATGCCTTTTTCAGTCATTGGATGGTGACTTTTTTTGGAAAAGCATAATAATGATAATGACCTCTGAGTAGTTGAGTCAAAACAACAAGTGGCTTTAAAAATATATCTTGAATTAAATCAAAGATGCGAAAAAAAACAGTAAATACAGACAAAGTTGTAAAGGTGGATCTTAAGAACAACATAAGAGAGTAATGTAGTGCATAAGATAAAATCATGCTGTTTGTGTGTGTAGGCCTGCTCCTTCTTCAACTCCAACGCAGTTCCCCTCAAGCTGGCCCTGGTCAACGCTGACCCACTGGGAGAAGAGATCAATGTTATGTTCAAGGTACTGTACCCACACACAGGACCTTGTACTGTGTGTGAAAATGCTGACAATGGACACACAATGAAACAGCCATCAGTATTTCAAACAACACCCGGTTCTTTTGTATCTTTCACTCCATTAGTTTAAACTGGGGAGTTGTCATCAGGCACATCAAAACTGGTTGCTTCTCATCTGAACACTGCGCCCCCTGGTGGCTGAAGTGAAATCTGGACGGTAGTAACAAAAGTGCTGTGTTTTTGGTGTAATTTGTCCCTCTGTTTGTCTGTTTGCGTGTCAGGTTGGAGAAGACCTGAGGCAGGACATGTTGGCTCTTCAGATGATCCGCATCATGGACCGCATCTGGCTGCAGGAGGGGCTGGACCTCCGCATTGTCAACTTCAAATGCATCTCCACCGGCAAGGACAAAGGTAACAGTCAAACACATACAAAGGCCCCGTGTAGGACAAAATCCAGATGAGATTTAAGACACTTTCATTTAAACGTAACCATATAACAACAAAAACGCTACAGCTGCTCAGTGTCCTTTGTATTTGATCTTATACGTAGAAATCGCCGGAGCTGTTTTTCCTTTTTACTTTAATAAAACAGAAAACAGTTACTAATTTCAGTTTTATTCTAGTGTAACTTGAGCTGCCTTTAACACAAGGACAGCAGACAGACCATGGATATATTAAGAAAAACAGACCGTGGGTGGCCATTTCTACAGACTGCTTACTGACAGAGTGACACTATGGGAGGTGTAAAGAATACGTTTGCATCTTGGAGAAACAGATGCATTTACACCTTTTCAATCCCTCTTGAATGCTTCTTGGATCTATTTACTAGATCGGGGTCAGACACACACACATCATTCAACTTTTGTTTGGACCTCCTCTCCAAATATTTAACACTACAAACACTTTACACTAGCAGAAGTAAATATAACTGTTGAATAAAGTAATCACTCATTTTCAAACTACACTCCAGAGAGATAATTACCTTCCTGTCTGAAATTAAAAATACAAATAAGCTCTTTACCTGTAATAAAAAACAACTTATTTTAGCTTCTAACAGCTGATTGGGATTCTCGAACAGACATCGATGTAATGGCTTAATCACAGCTTAAGGTTATGACTACTTGACTTATTCTGATCATCCATGGCAATACAATACCACAGTCATACAGAGCTGACTGTGATGTGTTGTTAAGGCATGGTGGAGCTGGTGCCGTTCTCCGACACCCTGAGAAAGATCCAAGTGGAGTACGGCGTCACCGGATCCTTCAAGGACAAACCGCTGGCAGAGTGGCTCCGCAAGTACAACCCTGCTGAGGATGAGTATGAGAAGGTAAAAACACACAAGGTATATGTGTGCACACTCGCATTTAAAAAAAACTGTGAAAAGACCACTCAGAGTGCACAGCAGCTGTTAAAGTGTGTTGCACAAAGTGAAAAGAATCTGCTGAGCTTCTTTTTAATGACCTGTGGTGATGAAAACTAGTGGGGGGGAAAGTGGCTCAAAATATTAAAACCACAATTTTCCTGTGACACGATGATTGGAAGTTGGTAGCAGTCATATGACCTTTAACACCTATAAATGTGAAACCTTACTCCCAACTCACAACCTCCTGACCCTAAAAATCTACGGCACAGAGGTTGACCCTGAACTTCAGCAGGAAGCAGAAATAAACTTGTCATCAGATACATGCGTATATGGAGCACTGAGGTTTTTGAGGCTTGTGATCACAGTGTGTTCTTATGCCCCTCTGGAAAGTCTGCAGAATAATTTCATAATTTCTGGGTTTACTTGAAACATCTGGAAAAATATGAATGTGTCTCTGGTCAGAAACTTCACCTCCTTCTGAAACATTTAGGTTTTTGTCCTCCCAAATGTGTAATCAGCCAGTATTACACTACATCATTGCAGTACTTGCTATGTAGGCAGACAAACTATACGTAAAGCCTCTGCTTCACACTGAACATTCATATTTGTTCTTCACTTCCCTCTTTGTGTCAATCTTCATCTTTTTAGGCATCAGAGAACTTCATCTACTCGTGTGCCGGATGCTGTGTGGCAACCTACGTACTGGGCATCTGCGATCGCCATAATGACAATATTATGCTGCGCTCCACTGGTCACATGTTCCACATCGATTTTGGCAAGTTCCTGGGCCATGCCCAGATGTTCGGCAGCTTCAAGAGGTGAAAATCAGATATGCTCTTTTACACATGTTTGTGTGTACGCACACATGCAAGTGCTAGTCAGATAAAACATGCTTTTGCGCACTATCAGGGTTTAAAGGTTCTTCCATAAGGATGTAACAGGATGTTTATTGTTGTCGTTTTGTTTTTATTACCAGGAGACTGTCAGATAACAGCTGAAAGGTCATGTACCAGCTGATTTCAGTGGGGAATTCTAACACAGAATCATAAATGAATACATCACGTTGTTGAAACCGTTGGCCTATCGGTTTCCTTACAGTGATGAGAACATAGACACTGTAAAGCTTTGTGTCCCAGTTGTAGTGCATGCATGTAAAGTGTTACAGTTGTCCACCAGAGGAAATAATTTAATGAAGACAGATGTGTCGTTCTGAAGTCATAAAGCTCAGACGGGCCAGTCTCTAAGAAATTAAGTGACCCTGGACTCTTTCGTGGGTCACTGAATTTGAGGTGTCGGAGTTGCTGTATTTCTTCACTGCAAGATTAATGTGTATTTTCAAGCGTGACCTGGTTCGTAGCTCACACACTGCACTCATTCCCAGCTGGGATCTGTCCAGGTGGGCCGCCCTACAACAACAGTCTTCTATTTTTGGCCTCTGAGCATCTCCACTGAAGTATTTAGAGTCTCTGTAGTAACTTGCTTAAGGGTGCCCCTGTAGTAGTTTTAGTGTTGTAGGGAAGGAGCTACACTCACTTTCCTGATCCAGATTTTTGCCAAGGATTTAAACCAAAACCACAAACTCTTTTTTTATGACTTTTTGGCCGAACTTTCCTCGGAAGCCGAATTTAAATCGTCTCTCCTCCCCTCTGACTTTCCCATCAGGGACCGAGCTCCGTTCGTTCTGACCTCTGACATGGCATACGTCATCAACGGAGGCGAGCGTCCCACCAGTCGTTTCCAGCTGTTTGTAGACTTGTGTTGCCAGGCCTACAACCTCATCCGCAAGCACTCCGGGCTTTTCCTCAACCTGCTGTCACTGGTGAGACAGAACATGCACACGTAAACCATGTACACACACATTTTATGAACATATAGAGCAATTCCCAGAGACGAGGGCAACATGTTGATTCATTGATTAACAAAATAGTTGCTTTAGTAGATTATTTTCATGTCAATCGACTAATTAATTAATTGCCTAAGCATTGCAGCTCTATTTGAAGTGCAGATTTTTGTTTCTTGCGTCTCTGACTTCTTTGGCTTCTTTTTCTTGGTCAGTCTTTTACGTAGCTTTGGCCTCCTTTTTGAAGCGTCCTCCTTGTTTAGCTGAACTATTTTCTTTTGCACCTGCAAGAGCCAGAATAACAAGATATGCAAACAAAGCAGTTGTGCCTTCGTAATAAATCAGTGCTTCACTTTTGTCCTGGAAATGTCTGTTCATAGAATATGCTGTAGTATAATAGCTTCTTCTCAAAATAATTAAAGCTATTTATTTTATTACAAAGGTGTATTTGTATCACTTTTCAAACACAAAAGCAATTCAATGGGCTTTACATAAGGAATAATTATGCATTAAAACAGCATTTAAAAGGCAATGAGGGAAAATCAAAATAAATGTGAACATTGGTTTAGCTGATTGACACACTGCCATTGACTTGGCTTTATTCTGAAATGAAAGATCCATCATGCAAAATGATGAAATCAAAGTACTTTGTGGCATTATCATGCTGTTGTTGCTGTTTTTGATATTCTTTAATACGGATGTACACTATTTGAAGATTAAGTCCTAGTTCTACTGTAACATGTAGTATATAGATTATAGATTTACACTACTCTGGAAATTAAAACCCAAACAATGTGTTTGAACTCTCGTGTTGTGTTCATGTGTCGTAGATGACGTCCTCAGGCCTCCCAGAGCTGACGGGCTCTCAGGATCTAAAGTATGTGTTTGACGCCCTGCAGCCCCACAACACAGATGCTGAGGCAACCATCTTCTTCACCAGGTAAATGCAATAACTTCTGTTCTCCCTGTGAAGTAATTTTCCTTCTTGTATGTAAAACTTCCCTCCTGTAGGTTAATGGTAAGTTAAGACAGTGCTTTACATGTCAGGTCAACAGCCTGTCTTTGTGCAAAGATGAGGCCGAGTTGGATCTGGCACCTGGTAGACGAAGGTCAGCTAGAAATCTTCTGTATTCGGGTTTAGACACAACAGGCTGGCGCCAAGTTTGAAGGCATTGGATAAGAGAGACTGTAGAGAGGATAAGCTGTTGCTAGGTAAACTAAGGTGGTCATAACAACAACAACAAAAACTTATATTGGCAGCTTGGGCAACTCTTACACAACTTCAAAATAAGAAACATGACAGGAAAGGGAGAAACCCAGCACTACTTCTGAAGTATTCCCTTGTGCACAACTGCTGTTTTAACTATTCTGAGCAAAGCAAGTTCAAGTTCTTTTGCTGTTAGAATCTCAAAATCCACCAGGTGGCGACATAGGCATAGGAAAGACAAGAATAGCTGCTGTCTCACATTACAACAACAAAACCAGACCTGAAACACTAGAAATAGTATCAGGTGGACCGTGTCTTTGTAAGACCTGTCAGGTTACATTTTAATGAAGTTTGTTGACCAAAAAAAGTGCCTTGTGAAAACATTGTGTAACAGCTTAAGGTACAAGAGAAAACAGCATATTGACAGTTGTTTCACCTCCACCTATTTTCTCTCTTGCCACCTCTATTTCCCCTCCTCTCCAGGCTGATAGAGTCCAGTCTGGGCAGTGTGGCCACCAAGTTCAACTTCTTCATCCACAACCTTGCCCAGCTACGATTCTCTGGTTTGCCAGCCAACGACGAGCCCATCCTGTCTTTCTCCCCCAAAACATACACTCTGAAACAGGAGGGCCGCATCGTCCAAGCCTCCATCTTCTCCTTCCAGAAGAGATACAACCCCGACAAGCACTATGTGAGTTTTACTATATCATGTTTGTCTTAAAACTACTCACTACTCCATGTTCTGTCTGGGGATGTAAACTGTAAAAGCTCCGGCACCTGATTGAACGGCTGTCTCCCTCCCTGTCCTCTCTGTGCAGACGTATGTGGTGAGGATCCTGAGGGAAGGTCAGAATGAGCCCCAGTTTGTCTTTCGCACTTTTGATGAGTTTCAGGAGCTCCACAACAAACTCGCCATCCTCTTCCCCCTCTGGAAGCTGCCGAGGTAACGCATCTCCTCCGCTGTCACCCTCAGCTCTTAATGTCTCAATTACAGATCTGATTTCCTTAATAGCAAACTGTGATACAGTACTTCTGGATTAGTATCCCTATACTACAAGCCCACTGTCGCCCACTTAACTTTCCCTCCATAACCTTGTGAGGTTGCTATGCAGTTGCTATGCAGTTGCTATGCAGTTGCTACCTTAGCACAGTAAGGAGTTGCATCAGATTCTGTGGAATAGTAAATATACCTTATGTCTCTCTCCTCATCTCTAGTTTCCCAAACAAAATGGTGCTCGGTCGCACCCACATCAAAGAAGTGGCAGCCAAGAGGAAGCTGGAGCTCTACAACTACGTCCACAACCTGATGAGGAGCTCCACAGAGGTCACCCAGGTACACATATCAGACGAATGCTCAATAATCATTAAACGCAGTGGGACAATGTTGGTATTCTGTACCAGTCAGTGACATAATCTTGCATTTTCTGTTTCTAGTGTGACCTGATCTACACCTTCTTCCATCCAATTGCACGGGACGACAAGACAGAAGGTTTAGATGCCACACCCAAAGCACCAGGTACATACCTGCATTTTTAATTCCCATTCTTCAAGTATTTGTTATACTCACTGTATGACACAGTGAGTATGACACGGGCAGATTACAACAATTTCTCGAATGTGATGTTTGGTATCGGATTGTTGCAGAGCCTCCACTGAGTCCCACTTCTGGTCGGGTGGAAGGAGAAGTGAAGCTCTCAATCTCCTACAGGAACAGCACACTCTTCATCATGGTCATGCACATCAGAGATCTGGTAAGCACAGCGATGATTTAATACACAGTCAAGCTGTTTCATTCTTATTTTGCTTATCTACCTACTGTCATACTATTACTCCCGTCTGCTCCCTCCAGGTTTCTGAAGATGGAACAGATCCCAACCCATATGTGAAAACCTACCTGCTTCCAGACCCGCACAAGACTTCCAAACGCAAGACAAAGATCTCGAGGAAAACCAGGAACCCTACTTTCAATGAGATGGTTAGGAAATACTAAAAAAGTGTTGCCTATATTAATATATTTAATATTAAAAAATATCTAACTCAAGAATGGTTGACCGTGGTTTAGATTGTAAATGTAAACTTTTTTTTTGATAAGTACAATATGTTAAATAGTTAATTCATGGCCAATGTGCATGTGAACAGCTGAACCCAAAGAGGGACTTCAGAGCAGACACTTCATTAATTTTTCCCTCTTCTTCCTCCACAGTTGGTGTACAGTGGCTACAGCAAGGAAACCCTGGGTCTGCGCGAGCTTCAGCTGAGCGTGCTCAGTGCCGAATCGCTGCGTGAGAACTACTTTCTGGGCGGCATCACGCTCAGACTCAAAGACTTTGACCTCAGCAAGGAGACGGTCAAGTGGTACAAACTCACGGCCGTCCCCTACTTCTAACCCCCACCTGCCTCCCGTGAAGCCGAGAACGACTCTCCAGACTAAAGCCGCATTCACATCATATGGGAAAGGCGGCAGGTGCGGCCTTACTTGAAAATACTGGTCGCTTCAGTTTTCAGTTCATAAAAATACAACATCTGGAGATGGATCCTTATTTTTTTGAGGATTTCTGACATCATCGAATTTGACGCATAAGCAGTGATATTTTCTTTTCAAATCTATTAAACCAAATAGATCATTTCTTTCACATAAATCATGTTGTAATTAGACATCATTTTAAGACATCATGACAGGATACAGCTGTGCTTGTTAAAAAA
Source organism: Lateolabrax maculatus (assembly GCA_031216445.1). Taxonomy (NCBI): domain Eukaryota; kingdom Metazoa; phylum Chordata; class Actinopteri; order Acropomatiformes; family Lateolabracidae; genus Lateolabrax; species Lateolabrax maculatus. The sequence goes on along the minus strand of CM062214.1, from coordinate 25,462,917 downwards.
CATGTACCACTAATTACACACATGTCGAACAACTGATCAGTAACAACCTCATTCTACAGAATTTCATCATGGTATACTTATAGTTTCAAAAAAGGTTGAACACCTCCAAGTAATTGCTTATAATAATGATGTTGCCTTGGTGGTTTTTCCCATATGACATGAATGCAGACTTAAAAAGCTCCTTCAGATGCGCCCTCAAAGAGCGACCAAACAGGCCGATTCACAAACCCTCAAAGAGGAGCCTGCTCTCCATTCCTCGCTATTTTTCTCTCTCCCTCTTTAACTAATCAAGATTGTTTCTGTGACAAACAATCGCCACTTATTTTGTCTCTTTTTCCTAAACTATAACGAAGAGCTGTAATGTTTTGTACATTTTGATATTAGAGGACCAAAACGGCTTACTTTCAGAAGAGTATATATAGATTGACACGTTTATTTTTTAAGGAATAGAAAGGGGGCTCATTTTTACATTTTCCTTGTTTATTTTCTATATAGACAAATAGGAGGCATCAGGGTTTCCTGCTTTGCAGCAGACACTTCTGGGTAGAGTAGTCCAACACACCAGATTCCATGAAATCAACAGTGACCTTACGATTCCCCAAGAATGTGCCAAAAGTAATGAGAGGGACGGCAAATCAAACCACTCTCCCAAGTAGGGAGCTGAACAGGGTGCCTTTGTTTGTGCTCACAATCTCTTTAATGCTCAACTTGGCCTTATTGCTATATATATTTTATTAACAATCTGATATGTCCTTATTAAAGAAAATTCTATATTCTGTAAAGCTATATCAGTAGTTCTTCCAGAGCAAGTGCCCGACCGGCACCATAAAGGTTTTTTGTAACAGTGGACTGCCACTAAATGCACACTACCAGGTCTTTCTCTCATGGTTTTACTTGACTATTTTCACACCGCACACCTTTTTAAGGGTAATTTGTATCATAAGCTTTTGGAACACGCTCTTATCTGTGCTCTGGATGAAGAGATTATGGTTGCCCAGTAGCGCTGATCACAAGTCAGTACTGTGTTTCCCTCAGGTGGTTCAAAACCACAATTCAGACTTTGCAAAGTGCAGTTTAGGCAAATAAAACTGGAGTCTGGACGTGAGGCTGTTTCAGCTCAGGCAGCAGTACCACACTCACTCCCGGTGCCTAATAGTGGTGTAATGACGCCGTGCTGAGTAACTGGGTAAAGTGTTAGCAATAACTTAAACTGCCTGTGAAGTCCAGATCCAGATATTTAAGTGTGAAAACATTCTGAATGTTGAGGGACGACTGTCAGGAAAACTGAACATGTATCAGCGTAGAAAAGGCAACTTTATCTTTAAAAATCTTCACAAAAAGGGAACAAGAGAGCAAGACACTAGCTGCTTTCCTCTCCACTCGCTAACTATAAATCTAAAGTTGTTGTTAATGTTTAATAAAGAAATTAAGATGAATTTATCTGAAATGGTTTTTTAAGAGAAGATCTTCAAGATGATTGTGATCTAAGAGCAACACTCACACTATGAATATTAGTGACTTGATCCACTCTTTTAGTGACTGTACAAAGAAAGCAAGCAGAGTTTGTATTAACATGGCCAGTTATTTATTCTTAATTGGTGACCTGTAACCCGAATGGATCAGTGTGTACTGTAATCCCTCTTTCCTAAAGCAAATTAAATGTTTTTGGAACAAATATTATGTTTCTGTTGTCTTAAATGTGTTGGGTGTTCGGTACGTGAATTGCATGAATTACACACACAGCACCGGCCTGTGTAATATGTAAGGTTTGTATTCAATCAAGTTTCATGGTAAGATTGTGGTGTGATTTAAGGTTCAGTTTCAATACATAAACCCACTTGTCACTTCCATACATAGTGTTACATTCAATTGACACTTTTGTCCAAAACTACTTACATTTTTTTTCCATCAGTGTCTTGTCCAAGGACATTTTGATGTATGGACAGGTGGAGCACGAAAACAACCCACCAACATCCACCCATCATCCATTAAATTAATTCTCTGCTATTTTAAGTATTTTGCATGGTATCTGAAACTGACTCAGTGAAGAAAATACCTTGCATGTATTTTACCTTGAGCCGCAGACAACATCCAGCATCTTATACAGGAACATTAGGCCACAGGTACTGTCTGTCTGTTAGGTAGTAATGTAGGTAGGTAGTAAAATTCAGATTGACAAGGTATATGCATAAACTGATTGGGGTTTTAAGTATAGATTTCGACACAGGACCCCTCTACAAGGGCCTGTCTTAAAACCCATGCAATTTAAGTTAATATTGCATCTACAAGGCAAGTCCATTTTATTTATATTGCCCATTATTACTACACTATATTGCAATATTGCAAAATGATAGAACATAAAACAAAAACGTCTTATACACAGTAAACTTGACTTCTGTGACGCCATAATTCAGTCTGCAATCTAACCTTGTTTTTGGCAACAAACACGTTTTTATTTTATTTTGTTACAGTAGAATCGGATTGTTAGTTTTAACTGAATTCAAAATCAAAATCATGAAATGTTTGCATGACTTTTTAATACTTCGGTACCACTCTAACAAGTTCCTACTTCACAAAAAGCAATTATAATTTATTTATTTAATGTATAAAAATAAAATAAAAATAAAATAATAAAATAATTTTCTTTTCTAACACGACACGAGGAAACGCGTCTCGAGCTCGCAACACTTTTTACGTCTTGAATGCGTTACGCGGCGTCGTCACTGCGTCATTGCGTCACTTCCGGCGCAGGCGCAAAATACCATCTTCTGTCGCGTGTGCGGCCTCTCTTCCTCCACCGCCATCATGGGTCGCATGCACGCTCCCGGGTGAGCTCTCTTTTTATCATTTAAAGTCACATTTTAGTGTCGGCAGGTCGGCTCTGACGCCACGATATAGCTTGTAAAGGTGTTATGAACCGCCGAGGACCAAATTGGACTCTTTAATTCAACGTTAAAGTGAGAAAATAACTTAAATAAACGCGCCCGCGAGTCGACATCCATCTCCTGCTACCTAGCATTAGCCAACGGCGCTGGCGGCTCACCACGATTTTGCTGCTTGACCCTTTTCTTCCGTGTTACACAGCTAAATATGACACATTCACGTCCCAAGTACAGAATTTCCCCGTGCTTTTCGTGGATATATCAAACCCTTGTAATGTAAAAACGCGGCGTTAAGTTTGTGCAATACATAAAGGTAGCGTGAGCCGGCCCGTCAACCCTCGTTTGACGCGCAGCTCTGCTTGTGATGGACTCTGGTTTCCCTCGTTGCTTTTTAAACGTGCCTGCGATGTTTGATCCCACGTTCACAAACTGCCAAGGTGTCTAACCAGCTGCATGTGTGTCTCTTCCACAGAAAGGGCTTGTCCCAGTCCGCTCTGCCCTACAGGCGCAGTGTCCCCACTGTAAGTATACGGACGTGTGTCTCAGGCTCGCAGAATTACAAATAACTGTTTTGCTTATATGCTGGAATATAAAGATGCACAAATCATTGTCTTGCTCTTCCTCTTATTGAGAGTAGTGATATTTCTGTTGTGCTAGAAAAAAGCAGGAGGTAAATTAGCAGAGTGGCTACTTGGTGCCACATCTGCCAGTCCCCTTCACACAATGAAATTATACATTTTGTTTAGCGTGTTCTACTGTGTTAATTTACATTTTAGACATTAGACTTGCTGCCTTTTGGGTCATTATACTTGGAACCCAAACACATGGATTAGTATTGATCACATTGATTTACAGCAGAAACCGTACAAACTGACACATAAGATAAGACTTTATTCATCCCACACGGGGGGACGTGTGTCTCAGGCTCGCACAGTGACAATAGCAGGGTGTTTCTGCACAGATGTGGTCAGTTGGTAATTGTTTAAATGTTACTTGCAGTGGCTGAAGCTCACATCTGATGATGTCAAAGAGCAGATCTTCAAGCTGGCCAAAAAGGGTCTGACCCCCTCTCAGATTGGTGAGTTCTTTTTTTTTTTTTTTTTAAATGAGATTCTAGGTGTAAAAGTTAACTAATGTATGTTTATGTATAGTGGTGATAGTTACATATGGCAGTTTGTGTAGCAATGACTGAGTATGCGGATGATTGTAGAACTACCAGATTTATTATTCATACAATGTGTCTTATCACAGTTGGTGAATTGGCAACAAAATTCTGGTATAATGGTGTTTTTTCTTTTAATCTTAATTCTTTTAATTACTAATTTTACATTTCCCCAACCTTAACAAATCAAGTGTTTGTTAGAGACTAGTATATATCCAAATAGGACAATTTGTGTGACAGTGTATCTAGCTTGCTAGTGTATTAATCTAACACCGAGCACTGGTAATATGGGCGGGGGGCTATAGGTCCCATCAACTGCCAGATGAGCTTACACAGCACAGTTCAGACTAAAGCACAGTTCAGCAGGGACATAACTCACTCTGATAACAAGGGGCCGCTTAAGTACAATGTAATTTCTTTAGTAATTACATAAGGCACACTTTTTTCAACTATTAAAACTTCATTGCAACTTCTCAAGGGCATAAAGTGTAAATTTAGGAATGTTTCTGACACAAACTGCATAAGTACTTATTGATTATAAATATGAATTCTCTTCCTGGTAAATATTTTTTCTTCCCTCTGTATTTGAACTTTCATTGGCTGTAGAGTTACAAACATTTGAATCATAGCCAGCTTTAGTGGCCCAACTTAAATCAAATGTTTGATCTGATACTTTGTTCAATGCTTTTTGTGTCTAGTTTGATGAAACTGAGTTTAGCTTGGCACCAGCGCGATATCATTGACATAAGCTGTTACGTTGGCCCATCTGGTTTGTAAACATCATTTACTACAAACCATTGAGGGATTTCCCTTTTGAAATATTATGCATCAGTTGGTCTAGTTTAGACTGAGGGAGAATGTGATGCTCCAACTTTAGCTATTGACACCAACATTTGTTGATTTTATTGAAAGTTTTGTCTTAGGAAAGGTGACATGACAAATGCATAAAGGACGTTTGTTTGTGAGCAACATACAGTGTCCAAGTTAAACGCCTGTTTTTGTCGCCTTGTGTAGGTGTTATTCTGAGGGACTCCCATGGTGTGGCTCAGGTACGTTTCGTTACCGGCAACAAGATCCTGAGGATCTTGAAGACCAAGGGTCTGGCCCCAGACCTGCCTGAGGATCTCTACCACCTCATCAAGAAGGCTGTGGCCGTCAGGAAGCATCTGGAGAGAAACAGAAAGGTATAACAAGACTAAAACCTGGGTCCAATATTGAGACCATTATGGTGTTCATTTCAACCAGTGCCATCTGGTGTAGTTTCCTACTGTTACCTGAAAGTTTGGATTTGCCATTAAACTTTTTTTTAAATTAAAATCAAAATACTCAAGAAATAAGATACAAAGGAACGGTGAATGTGGTCTATATGACTGGATGCGCATTTTTAGTAATGCAAAATTTGTTACACTTCATACCCATAATGTTGTGCTTCTAAACTTGTAGGACAAAGATGCCAAGTTCCGCCTGATTCTCATCGAAAGCAGGATCCACAGGCTGGCCCGTTACTACAAGACCAAGAGAGTACTGGCCCCCAACTGGAAGTAGTACGTATTGGTTCTGCTTTGGGAAGCTTTCCATTTTACCTCAGCCATGGAGGGTCATGTTTTCTGTGATGTTTGTCAGCAAGATTTGCCAAGGAAGAATCCACTAGGACTCACAAAATATATCCAGACATTTATAGTGCAGATTTGAATATCACAGAAGACTGGACTACTGTCCTTGGTGGAGGTCTGCTCTCTCTGAGTGCCCTTCTAGTTACTTTTCATTTGGAAAAGAGCATTAGCCATCAACCAAATGTTGGTCAGTGATGTGGCTGGGTGGTTTACTGCCTGCCGTGTTATATTGGAGACAATAAGATCAGTTTGATGCTCCTTTTCTATTCCAAACATTGAATTTGCTGATAAAATGTAATTTTTAAAAGTCAGTGCCCTTTTTTTGTTGTGAAAAATGTCGACAAAGTTCAACTCAGTGGGGTCACAGAATTACAAATAACTGTTTTGCTTATATGCTGGAATATAAAGATGCACAAATCATTGTCCTGCTCTTCCTCTTATTGAGAGTAGTGATATTTCTGTTGTGCTAGAAAAAAGCTGGAGGTAAATTAGCAGAGTGGCTACTTGATGCCACATCTGCCAGTCCCCTTCACACAATGAAATTATACATTTTGTTAAGCGTGTTCTACTGTGTTCATTTACATTTTAGACATTAAACTTGCTGCCTTTTGGGTCATTATACATAGAACCAAACACATGGGTTGGTATTGATCACATTGATTTACAGCAGAAACCGTACAGACTGACACATAAGATAAGACTTTATTCATCCCACACGGGGAAATTCACTTGTTATAGCATCAGATAAATTAACAAGTGGAAAATATAAAGTAAAGATTAAAGGAATGAAGAAGTCAAATATGTACAAGAAATATACACCTTTTACTAAAATGTAAATATATAACACTATGTACACATGAATTAGTTTATGGCATTGTAGGGATGGGGTTGATACTAACATTTACTTGGTTTTTGCTCTGTTTCACTGGCAATGTAAACCAGTCGTAGTTTTATACACTGGTCATTTTGAGGAGGGCTCCCTCTAACGGTTTGTTTTCTTTCTGTTTACAGCGAGTCTTCTACAGCTTCTGCTCTGGTGGCATAAACTACACTTTTTGGATAAATAAAACGATTTAAATTGGAAATTGATCTGTTGTCCTTATTTTTTTATTTTTTATTTATTTCACAGGTTTTGTGTTTTTAAATCTATTTTGAAATCTAGTAAAACACACTTGGTGTAGTGATAAACCCATAAACATTTTCTGTATATGGGAAACATAAAGCTTCAACAAAAAGATGATTGTGGGACAGTTAAAATGAAACTGATAAGAAAATAAAAACACCCTAATTTCGCTTTTCAACCCTTATTTCCGCGTTAAATGAACCTGAGGCTGTTAATGGGATTTCCTCGCAGCTGAGGAAATTACGGGCACTTTCCACGCGTCAGACGTTACGTAACGTGAAGGCGGGACTTACCACGTAAGAGGGACGGACGTTCGGTGAGTGGCAGCCGCGTTGTCCAATCACGTCGCGGTGACGTCGAGCCTGTTTTGATTTAAGGGGTCGTGTTGCAACGTCGAGACATTCACAACCGCTACGACGACGAAGAAGAAGAAGAAGAAGACCGAGAAACATGGAGAAAATACATGAGCACATTTGACGAAGGAGATCCAAAAAAATGGCGCAGACTTCCCGGAAAATGAAGCGACACCACATCGACGCACATCTGTCACCGACAAATACGCGAAATCGGTTGGTTTTCGACGAGGAGTACCAGAATACGTGAGGATTTTCTTTTTTTTTAACGTAACCGCCGTAGTCCAAGAAGAAGAAGAAGAAGGTTAAAAAAAAAATGGCTACGATTGTTGGTTCCGAGAAAGGTTCTGAACGGACGGCGATGGAGAGGTTCGGTAGCGGAGGGATGGCGCTTCTTCCCTGGACTAAACAGATGCTCACCGTGCTGTGGGAACAGCTCCGGCTGCTGGTTCAGGTCATATACTACACCTTCATATCCGGTAAGAAGAAGCAGGCATTAAAACTTTACTTTTACTGTAACTGTCACTTGAGATAATTAATCTGTGTATTTTATTTTTAATTCGTACTGTCAACGACACAAAGCAAATTCACAATACCTGTTATAGTAACATTATGAATAGGTTATTCTCACAGGAGACATGAGAGAGTTTACGTCCTAATCTAGTAGTTTATGGTACTTCCCAGGCTAACAAAATGAAATTCCCTTTCAAATTCTCCATAGTGAGCTTTGTATTACAAGAATGTTATGTTATAAATCAAAGTCAAGGCAAGTATCATGTCAGATTTAACCTTATTACTGTTATACTGCCACCTGAGACACAATGGCATTACCTAATGTGCGTGACAGGTGACATTTTATAAAGGGGTATTGCATGTATTTATATCAAGGTAAACTTCTGAGTACAATTATATCTTTTTACACCCAGCCCTATGACTGTTGTATTATTATAGTCTTTAATCAGATATTTTTTTCTATTTAATATAAACACCGCATTCCCTGAAGGGTTTCTTACTTACACAGAATGTAACTTTTAAATTACTTTTAAAATACTTTCTTAATCACCAATTTGGGAAATTCTTTTTTTTATACTGAAATACACACATGATTAGTGGAGAGACACCAGTCCACACTGGTCACCCTCCCATCCAACCAATTCATTTTCTTTTTAAATTTTATTCCACTCTAACACTTCTCTCCTGATTTTCCAGTTTTCCAGATGTTCAGGTTTGAGGTTCACGTGAGAATCACAGACGAGTCGGGTCAGCACATCCAGCACATGAGCACGGCAACCAACCCAACAGAATCCTTCCTGTTTTCCTCATTGTTTGACGGGGACAGCGGAGTGATGGTTGGAGGCTCGAATCCCCTCTCGAATTTCTGTGCTGACGTTGGCGACCCGTTCGCTGGGAAATCCACTGCCGAGGCCCTACTGTCCAGTCTGCGCGCCGACGACCTGTGCTGCGGACTAGTGGACGACTTTGTGTCCCGAACAACTGGCAAAGACGACGGCATCTTCCTAGGACACCAATCCAGCTGGAAAATGGGCTTCCCTGGCGACTGGAACATCTTTGTATCGAGCAGCGACAGCTCTAGTTCAAACGACGGCTGCCATAAAAGTAGCGAGAAAGTCTTCAAACAGGATATTTCGAAGGAGAAAGTTTTCAAGCAGGACACTTCGGAAGAGGAGAGAAGCTCTCACTGGAGCAGCGAGGAAGACCATAACCTAGTCGAATTTGACAGCGAGGAGAGTAAGGCGCTTTGGGAGTCTCTGTCCAAATCTAGTGATCCCTACAACCCCCTCTTTTTCTCGGCGTGCATTTCAACAAGCACAAACATGGGAAAAAGTAAGAGCGGAGCAAGAGACAGCAGTGACACTGACCTCATGTCAGTGAGCAAGGCCAGCGAGGAGATGTTGGGGCCTCGCGGCCTCAATATCTGGGTCAGTCGCTCTGACAGCGAGAGCAGTTGGAGCAGTTGGGCCAGTTCAGACGGCTCCAGCCCCGACATTGACGAGGAGGGCGAGAGGCTCTTGGAGTTCTTCACCAGTCCCGAAGACCCCTACAATCCCATGTGCTTCACTGCGTGCACAGTCAGCAGCGCGTCACCTCGGACCACCACCGGGGTCTCCCAGCGGCAGGCCTCACTTCCTGCACCTGACACAGACACTGAGGAGAAGGAGAGCAGCTTTCCTCCTTCATCGGAGGATGACGAAGAAGAGCAGCTGTGGAAATCTCTCGGCCAAAAGGACGACCCGTATCATCCTCTCAACTTTCAGGCCTGCCTCCACAGCTCCCCATCAACAACAACAACAACAACAACAACACACCAGCCTGGAGAAGATCCAGACACCCTTGATGTCCACCACACAAAAAATTCACCCACGAAGGCCAAGAAATGTGAAAAACAGGCAAAAACACCCCGAAAATCCAGAGTCACTAAGCCCTCTGTGCCGGAGAGGAGGTTAAAGCATCACTCCCATCCAGACATAACACGGGTGCCCTGGAAAAGACCTGGACAAACACCTCAGTCTCTCCCAGAGGAGAAAAAGGAAAACAGAGCCAGCAACACCCCGAAAAAGGTCAGTATCTCATAGCCAACCCTTTATAATCAAACTGCCAGACAGGATTAGATGAAGCATTAAATGAGACCCCTGTGGGGTTTGAAGTAAAAATAGTCTACTCTGTAAATACTACAGAGCATCGAAATGGGCTTTGAGTAGATACAGAGGAGTATGTAATCCCTTATTTTCAGTTAGTGACTGTCTGCTGACTGTAACAACCTCTTGTGAGTCACAACATCGAGGATAAAGTTTCAGTTCTGCCTCAGCAGACACACACTGTACTGCACAGTGTGTTAAGCCGAGTTGTTGTTTGTTGTCGGTTAGTAACGCCGCTGGTTGTCATGACTAAGCCAATCACATGAAGTCATATGACTTCAGTGAGTCAGCAGGGAGTTTGACTTCCACATGGACTAAAAGAAGTTGTGGTAGTACTGCAGAATCATTTTGAACATCTTGTAAATGAACACCCTGTTATGATCAGACTCAAACTGCCCGAGGCAGAGAAATAAGTCACAGTCTCATTCTGAATACACGTCTGTGTAAGAACTGTCAGTGTTGGGAAAGTACACGGTCTTTGTTGTGTAGTCTTTTTTGTAGGTTATTTTCACATAGGTATACACATAGACTGTATGAGAGATATAAAACCAAAAGGAACACACATAAACATCATATGACCATCAGTATTGTTTTAACAAAATGTATTGAATTTTTTTGTCTTTTCCTCTGGATCTCAGGTACGATTTTCTCCTCTTGTCCAAGTCCATGTGATGCGGACCTGGCCGTTTGCTCGCCAGGCGTCTCGTAAAGGACACTGGGAAGAAATGGTGCGAGACCGGGACCGCTTCCGGAGGCGGATCCAGGAAACGGAGCAGGCTATCGGCCACTGCTTCACCCAGCCCCACAGAGAGAGGATGCGGGCGTATCTGGACGGTGCCTTGAAATAAATAAAGGTCCTGAACACTGAATGTTTTATTTCCTTTTCGGATGAGAACTTGTGATTGGTTGCAATGCAACAGTGATTTTGATTTAGGCCAATTAGATATTTGATGTTAGGCCAACTTTAATGTTCGGTGTCGATGTTGAACAACCTTGTACCTCAAAAGGTTTTATACATTGTGTGACTGTTGCACTGACTGACACTTTCTCATATTAATCTCAGCATTAACGTGTGGAATGTTGTTTTTGTATGCCTTATATACTGACCTAGTAATGTAACTTATTTATGCCCTATGGAGCTTTTCCTTTTGATTTTACCTCTTTTTTTTATGTGTTTTTATGTGTGAAGAAACTACAGTGGTGATCTAGAAGTTAAAAGTAGATGATGATATCATAAGAAAGCAGAGCTTTAAGTACAAAGTGTTTTTGAAAAGTTTTGTTTAAGCATGTTGGATACACAGAAAGTTCTGCTGCAATTCTTATTGTTCAAATATTTTAGTTCTTGATATTTAAGTTTTGTCTTGTATTTTCTCGTTTGATGGCACATAATAGCCTTTTAGCACTGAATGTGGAAAATGGATGTGTTTTATTATTATTATATTGACTGGAAAGATTCAAACACTTTGTCCTAATAGGACTCACTCAGCTTCTCATGGTAACATCATGTAGCCCAAAATATGTAAAAAAAAAAAACAACAAAAAAAAACATCTGTAGCAAATTTGTTATTAGGTGCTTTGTCAAATCAATAAAATTTCTTACACTATACCATTGTACTCTGTTTTGCAGTTTCAGGATTCACGTGGCTCAAAGAGGGGAGACACATGTTGTAACTTTATTTATTCTAGTAAACTAACAGTGAAAAACAAACAAACGTTTACCCTGACCTGCTTTCTACTCATGGCGTGTGTATGTAAAGTACTTCCTTCCCTGAGTCTAACAGTGAAGGGAGGACAGTACACAATGTCCCAGGAAAAGGTCACATTTCTCAGCGGGTCAGTTTTTTTAAAGAAGAGGGTGCATGCAATAGTGCACGTATCAGCTGTGTCAGCCTTTTGTTCGCACACGTTCTTGGGAAATGTCCTTACAAAAGACTGAAATGGTGAGATAAAATCACTTCAAATCTTGCAATCTTGTGTGTTTGTCACTGATGTCGCTTAAAATACTGCACACTGCAGTCTGTCTGTGGTTTCAGCTGCCAGAACAGCAGAAACATGCAGAACAACAGGACAGTGTTCCCTTCTGAAAACAGTCATATCATGTTTCTTCACATCTCCTAAGTAACAAAGCAAAGGGCAGCACCTTCAGCCTCAGCGTGGTCACACAAACCAGTTCAACCTCTCACCCAGTCTGGACACGCCCAGTGGACACTGACTTCCACCTGTGCTGAAACTAAGGTGACTGTAACTGTGATTGTTTTAATGCTTCCTCCATGTGGGTGGTGACGGCACACGTTAAAACCTGGCTCCTTTTTGTCTTTGTTACATAAAATCATTATTCCAGCAGCATTTCAGTGTCTCAGTAGTAGTTGGGACACTGAAATGTAGTCAGTGATGCTGTTGAAACGCTAGTTAAATGTAACCTAGACAGAAAGAGCCCAGTTTTGACCTGAATGTCTCTATGTCAAACGAATCAGTCTCTGGCTGTTCTCTGCCTCTAATAATTAAGATCCAGTTAAACGTCTGCTTTGTTCGTCCGTCCTAACCCTCCTCTGCCTCATCTTTAGGGCTCCTTCATCCGTTCTTTCTCATGTGCCTTGTCTCTCTCTCTCTCTTTCTCTCTGTCTCTCTCTCTCTCTCTCTCTCTCTCTCTCTCTCTCTCTGTCTCTCTCTCTCTCTCTTTCTCTCTCTGTCTCTCTCTCTCTCTCTCTCTCTCTCTCTCTCTCTCTCTCTCTCTCTCTCTCCCCTCCACACACACTCAGGAGCTTGTAATTTCCCAGAGGGCTGTGAGTCTCCGTGCAGACTGACTGCTGTAAGGCTGTCGTAAGACAAGGGTTAAAAACACCAAGGATGATGAAATGACTTTCCAGAGGGATGAAATCAATTAGCAGGTCTCAGACACTCTCCCCACCCCTCCCACACACACACTCACACACACTCACACACACACACACACACTCACACACACACACACACACACACACACACACACTCACTCACACACACTCACACACACTCACACACACACACACACACTCACACACACACACACACACTCACACACACACACACACTCACACACACACACACAGATGGTGCAAAGGTGAGCAATCGCTGACACCGTTGCTGTATCAGCCCAGCGGTGGGTCTTGTGCTGATGTTGTCCCACTGCCCCCCCCCACCCACATGTTGTGTATGTAAATTGGTCTCCTGCTGGTGTTGCACACCAACAAAATTATGGTTTCTTTGTTGAGGTTAGTGGTTCAAAATGGAACCAAAATACTCAAAATATGTGAAAAGAATCCAGTTTGGTTGTTTGTTTTAATATTAATTACCTACCTGCAGCATTTTATACATTTTGCAGCATCATGGAGGGTCTATGTGGAACCGCTGGAGGAACCTTCATATGGTCTTTCAGTTTCTCACAGCACCGCGAGGATCAAAACCATTTTCGAGGAACCGTTTTCAATAAATTAAATAAAGTCTGAATCCTAATTTAATTAAATTGAGAAAAGCTACAACATCCAATGACATGTAAGCAGACATTCACCCAACCAGCCCAGAATATTAACATTAAGCAGCACTAAAGAGGAAAATGTCCATGTATTTAAAGAAATTTACAGTTTTTTGGGGGATTTTTCCCTCATTTGAAACGCGGGTAGAGTGTGTTGAATGCTGTATCGTTTTTAAAGCCCTTTGAGGTAAATATGTATTATATAGGCTATATACATACATTTTAAGTGGACCTTGAGGATTTTTTTGGTATCAAATCCTCTGATTTATTTAGAGGCTGAAGAAGTTCTTTCCCTGATGCTTTTAGAGCTTTTCTCCCATCTTTACTTATTTATAGCTGTCGTGGGTTTTCCATGATGCAAGCATGAGGAACCGATTTGTACATTTTCTAGACGCTGTGCTTTTGTTCCTGAGGCTTTTACAGCTGACCTGATGATGACCAAGTGAAAAATAGACTCTGATATCTGGTTTTCTTTGTGTGTGAGGACAAGATGATGCCCACCATCCCCATTTGTGATCCCTTTTTTTCTTTTAGTGAAATAACCACAAGGTTTTACCCGGAGTCGGCTCCCAGTGAGGGAGCAGCCGAGGGTTCAGCGTCCTGCTCATGGGCACTTCAACAAGACGCAAAAGGCTATCATTTAAAGGATGAATACGCCATCTTCTCCTCCAGAATCGCTGCAACTCTCCCTCCCCTTCTCCTTTTTTGAACCCACTCCCCTCTCTGTATCTTTCTCTCCATCTTTCTTCCTCCTCATCCTCTCCCAGTATCATTAGCTCTGTGGCCTAGGCGACCCCGTCTCCAGGCAACCGGCAGGAGTGGCGAGGCGTTGAAAGGATTGCAGGTGATTGCAGCAGCGGCAGAATCAGCAGCAGCAGCAGAGGCAGTGGGTTTTCAGCCGCACGCACACACACACACACACGCACACGCACACGCACACACACACACACACACACGTGGTTGCCCCTCTCACTCGCCTGCCAGCGAAGGGTATCTCCTGGGTCACAATTAGCTGATGATGCAACCTACCAGCAGCTATTGTGTCTGACACCAACTCATTCAGACAGACTACATGAAATGCAAAAAGGCAACAAACTAATCTTCCTGTGTATTGTTCAGTACAGTGTATGCACAAAATCCCAGGAATAACCACCTGATACTTCTGCAAAATCCACACCTCACATGTCTTTTAATTGTCATTACTCTCATGCTTCAAATGTTTAAACTTACATGAAATTACATCCAATGCTTATGTACATTTAACATTTAGGATCAACAGGGGATTAATGCTTTATCTTGGATTCACCTGGTCTGGCTCAGTGATTAACAAAGTGGACTTCAGTGTCCCTTGTGGGGCCTTCAAGGGGCCCCAGAAGCCCTCAGCAGAATAAGGAATGATTCACTTTGACTTCAAGAGAAGGAATGAAAAACAACAATTCAGAGAGTAATCACTATCATCCTTCTGAACAATACCCCTTAAACCGCTCATTATGAAATGAACAGTATGAACGGTATGAATAGTGCGTGGCAAGCTCATATGTGGTAAACACTTATCTATTCCAACATATGTTCATGAGGATTATCATGTCTGACCAACACCCAGGAGGTGCACTCACTGCTCGGTGAATTTGAATGGGTGGTGTTGCATTTGAGCCACCGGGGGAAGCACGTCTCCTCTGGTACGTGACACAAAACACTCACAATGGTTACTCAGAGGTGACAAGCAAGAAAATGCCACAAAAAGTGCAATAATCCATCAAACTACAGGTGACTGTGTTCCAGTCAGAATTATTGTATTCTAATTCAAATTCAAGTAAAATGAGTCACTGTCTAAAAGTGCAACAGTCAATGTGTCAAAAACAGCTTCCTTAAAAACCCCTGATTACATCTGGTATCAAACCCAGAAATTATTTTCATGCTTTATTTAAATGTTCATCTGTAAATGCAGCAGCTGGTTCAAAAATATATAGATGGGTTCACTTTGTTACTCCTGAAAATAGAAGCGGATGGATTGTTTTGGTCTTTGAGATTAGTGCAGCCCCCAAACGTAGGTCACCATGGCATCAAAATACCTCTGCTCATTGTAACAGTGCATGTGACATGTTGGAGCTTCCTTCCATACCCAGAGGACCATATTTTGACATACACACATCATCTGGATCTCAGACAATAAAAAAACTGTCTGGCCACTGAACAACTATGTAACTCTGCTGCCCTCATGTGGTAAAACTGCCAAAATCATGGCTGAAAGAGGAGATCTTCAGTCATTTACTGTTCATCTGGACCTTAAATTCACACCTTGGTTTATAGAAACAAGTAAAAAAGCTTACATGTATCTTCCTGTATGTGTTAGAGTCAGTAGAGGAGAAGTACACAGCGACTAGTTCTGCAAGAGGAATAAGGGAAACATGTAAAAAGTTTAGAAACTTTTACAACAAAATAAAAAGGTATTTTCACATTTAAATCCAGATTATTATTATAGCAACTATAGATAGATAAAGTGTTGGAAATGAAATCACAATAATCAATAGGCTTCAAAGGTCATGACTAAAAGCTGTGTCAGTCCCAGTGAAAAAACACAACTGACCTCATCTTTGCACCAATCTATGGCAAGATTACTGTACTAAAAAGGGAAAAATATTTCATCATATTTAGATAGAGTCACCAAAACTCATGTAAACAGGAAAATCATCTAAGTCCAGTGGATTGAAACAGAACAACAATTAGACTTTAATCCAATCCACTAAGCTGCTTTCGGGGGATTCCTCGCTCTGATCCAGCTGATGGACCAGCTTCTGACCGCCCAGCAGCAGTCGTGGTCGTCCCAGTGGGGAACTGAGCTTATGATCACAGAGCCTTACATTTAAGGGTCCTGGGATGATCTGGGAAAAGGAAGACATGTCATTAAACATGCTGTTGTGTTGCTTTCAGGAACTATAAGAAAGAGAGTTTGTGAGAGGTTGCAGGGCTTCTTCGAGGGTTTCATCAGACAAATGATCCTGATGAGGTTTCTCAGCCCTGAGAGGAATGTGTTACCATCAACTTAAATGAAAAACAGTTTTCCACGTGACACTGCTATGTTCCCATCATCATCGTCTGTCAGTCAGTGTGAATAAACAAAGTTCCTCTAGGAGGGATCACAACCCTCAGACTGGAAGGCTTTCCATAGTCCGTGCTAAAGTTAGATGCACTTCACCAAACAGCTACATATCCATCATACTGGACTGGGAAAGGAATGCTGTCAGCAAATAGGAAAGCTTAAAGCAGCAGCAGACAGCTGTTCGGTCCTCAGTCCTCACTCAGTGAACTCATTACGTTACTTTAGGTTCACCACCCCCAGCTGTGAATGACGCCCCTCATGTCAGCCATCATTAAAACTCAGTAGAGATGTGAAAGTCTTTCACAAAAAACCTTTCCAAACTGTTGCAGTCTATTTTAAAGAGAAATTCACTTAAGTGCACACCCAGAGTGCAGGGCTGGAAGATATTGACCGCGGCTCTACCTGGTTCAAAGGAACTGAGTGGCACTTGATTTGGAGTGCTCAATAACACAGACGCTCGTTCACAGACCTGGTTGTGAACAGTTTGTCTTTGACAGTTCGGCACATGTACTTTGTTAGTAGACAGTTCTTAATTAAACTGTTTACAATGGGATCCATGAATTATCATCAAGAATTATTATTATTATTTGTGTTTTGTAAACTACGGCTAACATCTCAAAACCAAAAAGCCGTCTGTATGGATGGAGAGGCCTTCAGACCTTGTGTCCGGTGCAGTAAATCCCAGATTCAGTTGGTACTCAGCATGTTGTTTTAGTCCAGAGATGAACAGCTGGACTGAAATCTCATGCAACAAAAATGTTAAACAAATGTCGGAAATCAGTACAGTTCAATATTTGTCGCCCTTTTATATATTGTTGAGATTTTGTTATGTTATTTGTTATATCTTATTGATAAAATCAGTAAACCATCAGTACTTTGTGTCTTTGTTTCTGAATTCCACCAGAGGGAGACAGAGCAATGCCGGAAATGTCGATGTGAATCCTTTTGGCAGTGAAACACTGATATCTATGATAGAAAATTCGAGTGACTGCAAGATTTTTCTGGAGCTTTTGGCCATATCCAACGACCTTCTTTTGAGAATGAAACCTTCTCAGGTGTCATCATGTTTTCAAAAATACGGAAATTCAATCGTGTGATGACAGAACTGTAGAAAAAGTGAACCTTGAGTTTATTATATTCTATCACAGATTAGTGCTTTCAAGAAGTCAAGAATAGCCACTTTAAATTGATGTCTGGCTCTTAACTTATGTTTACCTTCATATTTTATATTTTTCATGTCATTGAGTTAAAATAATTCATTCCTTCAGCAACAATATCCACAGTTTCAGTTGCTGAAAGTGTTTGGAGAGATTGAGCAAACCATCTCAATATAAATAACTGCACAGAACAATGAAAGTCTTGACTAATGCAGGAGCGTTTTCAGTTTATCTAATTGTGGTTTGGAGTCTAAAAGTAAGGCTCCAAATCCTCCAGTCTCCCCCAGGTGATACATTTAGCTTTTAAATGTAGGGAGCCTGAGCGGGAGGGGTGACCCTCCGTCAGGCCTGCAGGCTGTTACACAAGTCACAAGCTCCCGTATGGACCACAGCCATGCATTATTCACCCCACATTTACATAAGACACAATGGGGCGAGCAGTGCCAGAAATGTGTACGGCTGAGCTGTGTGTGCAGATCGGGTGTACAGTGTGTGAGCGTTTCTCTGAATTTCTTTGCCACCTGAGGGTTTTGCTGCTCTGCCAAAGGATGTTGACGCAATATGGACGAGGCCAAAGACCCTCAAACTCCTGACTGAATCCCTGAAAGCCTTAGTTACCCGTTACAACAAGAGAGAGGGAGGGAGGGAGAGACTGCCAGATAAAGAATGATATTGTTTGTCTCTCTCTCTCTCTCTCTCTCTCTCTCTCTCTCTCTGTCTGAAGGCTGCTGAGGGCCTGGAGCCAAACTAGGCTTTGTGGTATTGTTAAATAAACACAGGTTGGATTAGCCATGAATTACTTCAGAATGATGATGAAATAGTTGTGTTTAACATGGCGCTTTGACAGTTAACGATCAAAAGATTTATATCTCAATCATTGCTTCCCTTTGTGGTAAATTGGCAAGAATTTGGATAAAAAACAATGACATTTGCCTTTACTGTGTCAAACACACAAACTATTTTTTAGTTATATCACCAGAAATGGTAAACTGCACTACAGTCTGCTCTCTGCAGTAACATTGCTCAGTGCACAGCAGACCTACAATACATGGTGCACACAAATAATAATTTCAAATAATTATTGTTTTGTGCAGTGCAGTCTAAAGCACACACATATCATATTTGTTCACACACGCCCTTCAAGGTTTTTTAGTGTTATTATTGCTTTGAGGCCTGAAAACACAAAAATGCTACATAAACAACAATGTTAAACAAATTTTAAAAAAAAAAGAAAAGAAAAATGTATATTATGGTAAAGGGAATAAGTTGGGTGAGGCCATGACACTAACAGCGACTCCATATACTGCTGTTAAAACTAGACTGGGCAAGATTTTTATGTAAAGCACATCTAAATCATAAAGGCAAATTCTAGGAAAACATCCTCTCCCCACTGACTGAGGCCTTGCAGGTTAACCACAGTTTACCCAAATGAAATTCTAGCATAGATGCTTCTCTGCCAACAAGAAGTTACCATTAAAAATGTAAAAACAACATCTAAACTGTGTCCAGTGAGTGACTGTTCTGTCCAGAGAAACCTTTCTTCTCTCACCTTCTGTTTTTTTTAGATGGATCTGGCCTCTAACTAACTCACAAACTCACTTATCACATTTAGTAGGCTGTGGATTCTCCACAAAGGAGAGCTGTGCAGTTCACCCAACCTGCCAAAGGAACATAACAGCAGCAGTTTAGATCTGCAGAAGTCGCCTCCTGCAGCCAAGGAAAGTTTGCTGCCGCTTCTACAGTTTCAACATTTGTGCCACCTGCAGGCAACTACTGTTAACGCTGCAGTTTTCCTTTTATAGTTCCTTTTGTTTGTGTGTGTGTGTGGACATGTATTTCTCATGTTGTGGGGACATAAATCTGTTTACACAGTCACATGGTGGGGACTCACCTTCCTTTTGGGGACAGAACGTAAGTCATAACATTTTAGGGTGAAGACTTTAAGCTTAGGTTAAAAGAAAGGTGCTAAGGGTTGGGGTTAGGAAAGCAGTGGTTAGGTTCTCCAGGAAATTAATAGCAATTTCATGTCCTCTAGCGTGGTGGAAACACAACAGTGTGTGTGTGTGTGTTTGTGAGTTAAAGGTGTTAGGTGTAGAAAGAGGCCCCCACAGTGTTTGCATTGGGCGTGGGGCTAAATCATCCTGCTTTCACTTGTTTCTTTCAGCAGCTCCACACACATAGCTGAAGATACTGGATGTGCTCGTGGTTGTTACTGTCTGCTTTGTAAAATGTATTGCTCTTCAGTTGAATAGTGCGGCATGAGGATACTTATTTCATGTGTTATACATTTTCATCCAAATGAGAGGACAATGTCTGCCTCAGCCAGAAGCCGAAACAATCAAACCTCTTTCCCTGAAATGCTTAGGAGTACAGTAACTAGACATGACTTATTGTGTTACTGACTGAACACAAGACTATAAGGACAAACACAGATGAAATGTCTACAGTAAAATAAAAATGTCAAGAGAACAATGGAAAACAGAACAATAAAATGCATGAAATGACAAAGGAAGCAACATAATAGAGATAGCCCTAATCCAGGAAATTAAGTCAGAGGGGAAGTGAGTGTGGCAATCAGTGAGGAATTGGATTTTTTTGTGAGCGTGAGTGTCTTTGTGTATTATTGTGTGCACTTATGTTGAAGAAGGAAATAAAGGAAAGAGGTTACGCAGAATCCAGGACTTCTGTCTGTTTGGTCCATCAGACAGGACCTGATATAAATTCATTCTGCTGAGAATGTGTACATATACATTCTTCAACTGTGTGCATAGTCATGTCCCTGCACATATCATTTAAAGCTGCACTAATCAACATATTAGAAATATTACTTACTGTAATAGGTAATAAACAAGGTCAGAAAACCTTTACAAATTACATTTTGCTGTAGGCCCGTCTATCAATTTACAGACACAGCATGTTTTAGTCCTGGGGTGGGCGACTCCTCTGTTGTCTTGGCTGACCTCCAGTGGTTTAACTGGATGTACAGGTGTACTCCAGGATCCCGTGACATCCCTGTTTGGTGGGGTTACAGGTGATGCTGGGTGTGGTCAGAGGTGCAACAGGCTGAAACTGTCAACCAGAGGGGAGCCAACACTGCTTTTCAGCCTTTTGTTAAGTTACTCTTTAAATTTAGATCACAGAGTGCCTTTAAGTATGAAAATTACATTTGTGTGTTTTGTGTGTGTGTGTGTGTGTGTTTGTGTGTGTGTTTAAGTGTTTTGGTTTGCAAATGTGCAGCATGTGAGTAAGTTCAGCATTAGGGCAGCAGGCAGCTGAACACACACACTCATCGCAGTACTATTAGCTTTGATTTGCTGATGTGTTAGTCAGTGGTATCGTGACTTGGCTGGAAAAGTCTTCATTGTTCTTTCTACTATGTGAGCGCTTTATCTTTTCACACAAATTCCCTCCAAAATGGAAGGAAAATCCCCTGAGCTTTGAGAGGCGGGGCTGTGTGTGCCGACCTCCACCTGCCCTTCAGCTCCCTGTGCCGCGTCAGGAGTTTCTTTTGTTGATGTTGAGGTGCCTCCAAACTAAAAGCTGCCAACTGAAACCAACCAAGGGAGAGAAGAAAAATCAAACACATACACACAAAAGAACAGAAACCTCTGGTAAAGTCAAGACTGTTTTGGATAAATGGTCAAATTAAAAAGAGCCTTTCCGTTCTTCACACTGTGTTCCAGCCGTTTGGAACTTACTGTTTTTCTTGAGGAAATTCCTGCCGACTGTGAACTTCAACAACAACTCAGGTGAACTTTTTTTTCTTCCAAGTGTGGATTTCAAAATAACAGGGCTGCACGGGAAACGTGACAGGATGTTGGCACAAGCACGCCATCACACGTCTCGTGGACATGGAGTCACTTTGGAAAAATGAAATTCCAGTGAGCTCAGAGTTCCTGACTGGTGACTCAGAGCAAACTGTGTCTGACAGCTGACGGAGGCTCTTATTGACCTTAATGAGCCACTGCGGAGAACCAACAATAACATGTTTGCTGCATGTAAACACAAGAGCCTAACTGACATACCAGCAGGCCGATATTATCACTGGATGTTGGCTTATCACAGGCATATTAGTATCGGTCTATATGTGGACAGACAGAAATTGCAGTGCCTGAATGTTTTGGTAATGCATGATATCACAGGTCTGCAATTTCCTCCCAAATTACTCGGAAATTTCCTGGAAAGAACTATGTGATTTAGTACTAATTACAGGGAAAATTCTGCAGAGAGAGTGTTTAATTGATACTCTTCCAATTCATTAATTCCAGTGTAATGCCCATAGTCAGTGTACAGCAGGTCAACAGAACATACCATGATGCCATATTTGTCCATATATTAATAATATATGGAGAATAAAGTTTCCAATAATAAATGATTGATGTATAAATAATTACTTGGGTTTAAATGGAGCAGTTGTGTCAAGGGAATTCCTCTGGAAATCAGAGTCAAGTAACTAAATCCTAACTAAATTAACCTCTATTATTAGTATCACGTTACATAAATCTTTCAAGAGTATTCGAAAATGATGGACTCATTAAGTGTTACAAGTGTTTCAGTCTGCATTTATATTTTTGACCCTGGATCCTTGTTTTTATTATCAGCTATTGTGATGATTCAATTTAAAGAAAAGTTCCCCTCTTTTAAGTATTTTTTAAGGGCATTTCTTTCTTTTGTTTATTTATTTTTGACAGTGGTGATCTGACAGTAAATGAGGGGAGTGAGAGAAGGGATGACATGCAAGTTCCTCATCCTCAAACTCAACTATTGTAATCACATGGCCAGGATCTTAAAACCCTTAGACATCAATTACCATCATCCCAGTGATAAAATGTCTATATATATGCAACATAAAGTGTCTTAGTATGGACTTATGCTTCAGTGCTCCTTGCCAAGTCTGTAGAACTCTATTGGAGGGACGAACATCGTTCCTCCACAAGTTATTCCCTCATTTATATATACAACCTTTATTTAATCAGGTAATCTCATTGAGATCAAGATATCTTTTGCAGGAGAGACCTGAGTACAGCAGACAGAAAGAAACACAAACTTAGCCAGACGTGACAAAATGACACCTATCATCAGAGACAATCCCAGACATTACTAAAAAGATGTGAAGATGAAAGTTTAGATTATATCATTTGGTTTTATGGAGATGGGGCTGAGATCTGGTGGCTATAAAGGCCCGAGCATTTTATTCACATCGTTTTCATACTCTGGTGCACAGAAGTTTCTCCACTCTTTTATTCAGGTTTTTCCTTTAATTTACCCCCGCCTGTATGTATAAGCTTACTACTAATGCTGCAACTAAATAAAGTATCTGAGGAAATGCAGGCTGATTTGGAGGAGAATTAAGGGTGTTTAGAGTAATTAAAATCAATGCTTTCCTTAATGAGATATGAGATTCCTAATTGGTTTAAGGAAGTCTTTAATCTCATAATCAGCCCCTTCCCAGTTAAATCACCTCAATACTAAGGTGGCATATTTTGAAAAAGCCTAAAATCAGCACATTTTATATTCACTCTCCCCAATTACAGCTGAGAAAAACACCAGCAGGGCAGCTCCTCTCCTCCTCTCTGTTCTGACTGTACAAGGCTGCTGTGTGATGCCTTTAGGTACTGATGAAAATGTTGTAACTATTAATGACTTACATTATCAAAACCCCTAAAACATGACACATGACAGGTGGGAGTCTCCACTGATATCACAGTTGCAGAGATGTGATGATAAAGTGGTGACATTTTAAGATGAAAATACAAATTTGTGCAAATCACAAGATGTGAAAGCTGCCATAATAATCGAGTCTAACTTCATTTTTGTATTTTTAAATCAACTGACAACAGAGACAGCTAGTTATTGCATGAAAACATCAGACAAGCAAAGAAAAAGTTTTGTATTAACTAATTTGTTCTTAAACATTTATATTTACAGGTCGGACTCGAAGCCTTAATGGTACCCGCTCTACCCAGCGAGCTACCCGGGGCCCCATTTCAGGGACACTTGAAGAATCTGATGACCTGTGTGCCAATACACAACTTAACTCATTCCTCCCTACATACTTTCTTTAACTGATCAAATATCTGAAACACTCCTGATGAAAAATCTGCCTCTGGACACTAACAAAACACCTCTTACCATGCACGACCCCTTTGCTCCGGTTTCATGTGGAAATTGAAGTGCACTTCATACAAGGAACTTTTTACAAGGATTTTCTGGGAGACTTTGCCTTTATTAGACATTGGACAGTGAAGAGCTGACAGGAGATAAGGGAAGAGAGAGATAGAGAGAGAGGGATAGATAGATAGATAGATAGATAGTTAAAGAGAGAGTGAATAATAATGATTTTAAACTTTATTTATAAAGCACTTTTCAAAACAAAGTACAAAGAGCTGTTAAAATCGGACATTTAAAATAATACCTCACTCCTACAATAAATGATTAGTATTAATATAATATATTCACATTTTCTGTAAATTTTATCTCACCTTTATATCACATTATAATCTAGTACAATGTGTAATTCTGGTGGAAACTTTCATTTAAATTTCACAATTTTTTGTGCCTAAAAACACTTAAACATGTAGTCTAAAACATATCAGAACAAGGCTTCAAAACCTGCACGTGTACTATGTGAGAAACTGTAAATATAAGTCTTCATAAAAGTGAATAAAATGTCATATTTTTAATAAAGTTTTGCTGTCACTTCATGTGGCAGAAGCTGCATCGAAACAAACCCTGAAGTGGAACCCGCTGTGTGTGCAGTGCTCGGATGTACGGGGCTGGGCAGCGGTCCCTGAAGGCGTCCCGGGAGACTCGGCGGAGAGCTGACATGAGCCGCGGCTGCACACCGGATCATGGCGGCGCCTCTCGGCCGGGACGCCCTACCTGAGCACTGGTCGTACGGCGTCTGCAGGGACGGCCGGGTCTTCTTCATCAAGTGAGCGGACTGACGGGCGCCTCGCCGCGCCGCCTCTCCCGGTGCACCGGGAGTTGTCGGGGGGTCCGCCGGTTGTTTCCTCCCCGGTGGAGTAACAGGTGTTTTTCTCTCTCTCTCTCTCTCTCTCTCGGTCCGGGCGGCAGCGACCAGACTCGGACCACCTCCTGGCTCCATCCCCGCTCCGGTGAGCCGGTGAACTCCGGACACATGATCCGCTCAGGTAGGATCCGCTGTTTCTGCTGCCGCCAACTTCCGTGCGCATTTATTTATTTATTTATTTATTTATTTATTTATTTGGAGGGGGGGGACAAAACCAAGTTTGCGGTGTGAGGAGCAGTGTGTGGTTTTGTTTCAGACCTGCCTCGGGGATGGGAGGAAGGCTTCACGGACGAAGGAGCCAGTTTCTTCATAGAGTAAGTGCACCGCGCTCACCTGCGCCTTCTTTCAACTCACCGTGCAGATTAACATGGCTGCTGGCCGGAGGACAGAGCGGGTTTAAAGGACAGGGACCGACCTGCTGACCCCCTGCTGACCCCAGGAGGGGCACGGGTCCCAAACTATTTCTACTGATTTTTGACTCAATTTGTGAGATAAATTACTTTTATGTGGCTTCAACTCGCTTTCTACTTTATCCAATATCCCAGAGCTGTAAGGCATGTGTGCATATATATATATATATATACACATCTATATGCCAGTTTAATAGTTATTACAGCCAAGCACGGATGAAAAATGCTGAAGGCCCCGGGCCCAAAATCCTGGAGGGCCCCCACACCCCCCTACCAGCTCCACACACTCACAACCCTTGTTTTCAGTCATAGTTTTTCATCGTAGGCTTCTGTCTGTTGGAAAACACTTGAAGCTTACACAGGATCTCCACTGACAGCCTCCAGCCTGTGATCACCAGTATGTATGATTCAGATTCCTCCATCTGTCACATATGTACACACACATTTCACACACATCGTTCAGTGGATTTACTCGGCTTTTAAGGCTTGAACAGGATATAAACGTGATTAATAAATGTATACTTTGATTTTCAAACAGTAGCCTTAGAGCTTGTGTCAGAGAAAAACGCTATATGGACACAAGCCCTTATGTTGTTGTTATTTAGTCTATTGCATAGTTAAGTCAATTAATTTTATTTTATGAAAAAAATGCCCTCTCAAAATTTTTATTTCTTATTTGCAAATGAAGTAACTCCAATCGGCCCGCTGGATAATCTGTGCTTGACTAGAGCCTGAGCGATACTTAACATATATATATATATATATATATATATATATATATATATATATATATATATATAAATATATATTTATATATATATATATATAAATATATATTTAGATATATTTTAGTTACACTAATCACATAACAACATATTGGCTGATATCATTTTTTTACATAAACACATGATAAAAGAATTCTGGTGGACAAACTATGTAATGGCAGATCTGTTTCCAAAATACCTAAAAAAAAAAAAAAAAATTCTGGTTGCCATGACAATTTGTTGCTTCTTATTGGCCGACATATAGGCGTATACTGACGTACTGTATCTGCAGTCTCTATTAGGATACACAGCATTTTCTAGACCTTAAAATGATGTAAAAATGTCTATTAATGTGGATATTTTCCATTTTTAAACAGTTGTATGTGCCACAGTTGCATGATGGTCAAAAGGCTTTTTTGTAAGATTGTTCTCTACTGTGCTAGAGATTAATTATCTTAATTGTTGCGTTTTATTTGTGCATTAATTCATATATCTAACGGTCAAACTTGAGGGCAGTCAGTCTTAAAAACATTGCCATCCACCTTTAATAACCCACTACGTGTAACTGTGTGATTATAAAATATAAACTGCAGTGCAGATCCCTAAAATCCAAGAACAAATACCTGTATGTGCTTAATAAACTGGGTGCATATAGATGGAGAGAAGAGTAGGACTACAAAACCAAAAAGAAAGCTTATTATGATGAAGTGTGGTGAGAATGTAAAATCGGCCCATTTGCTGCAGTTAACTTGCCTCCTGTAACTCTGCGGTTGAGCGATGTTGAGCAGGTTTGTTGGCAACGGAACAAGTGCTGCATAATTTTATCACTTCAGTAAATAACGTGTCTGCATTGAGAGTTTTGACTGCAGCTCCCGGCAACAACGAGGTGAAACGGTCTCACAAAACCCAACACCAGATGCTCGATCTTTGCTGCTTTTGAAATCAGATAACCCAAAAAGTCGTGTCCACGTGTAAACAAAATGCTCAGTAATTCAAAGAGGCCCTTGCTCTTTGACCACCAAACATCAGTGTGCTGCCTCCAGTCACATGACGAGCAGCAGGGAAAGGTGCTTTAGGCGTTGGTGCGGAGCAGCGGACAGACACATGAAACACTTGAAAAGCACAGTTTAGGATTTGGAATTGACCTTCAATTTGGAGTCTTGACTTGGGACTTGACTCTG
Organism: Lateolabrax maculatus; assembly: GCA_031216445.1. Taxonomy (NCBI): domain Eukaryota; kingdom Metazoa; phylum Chordata; class Actinopteri; order Acropomatiformes; family Lateolabracidae; genus Lateolabrax; species Lateolabrax maculatus. Next base: position 25,435,971 of record CM062214.1, on the reverse strand, counting down.
GATTTTACAGCCAAAACTTGCGACTCACTTGTGACTTGCAAAACTATAACTTTTGACTTAAAGTATTATCTTTAAGTTACTGAAATGTCTCTCAGCATAGAGGAGACACAGGGACAGAAAGTTCTTGTATAAATTTGGGCTGCCTTCCCCGACGCACCCAGTTGGTGTTCATGTTTTTTCTGTGTGTGTGTGTGTGTGTGTGTGTGTGGGTTTGTTTTTGAAGACCCCTTGATGGATAATTGATTCCTCCGGTTTTTGAATATTCAAGTTCTGTCAGTATTTCTTCTAAAGCGTCTGTGAGATGGAAAGAGAACGTTTTCACTGTTGGATTTGTCGCCTCAGTTGGTCAGTAATGAGCTGTTCTGAGGTCCTGTAACACCCTCAGTGGGCTTTAGTGTTTTACGACTTCTCTGTGCTGACATAGTGTCACTGCAGATAACAGAGGGCAAAGGTAATTTATGTTGCTGTTGATGGTAATTGCTTCAGTACAAACAGCTTTTATTTTGGTGAAAGCTGTTTTTGGTTTTGAGTAAATGCTTTCAGAATTCAGGCTTAATGCAAAATATCTTGTTGTGTTGGACGTTGGTAATTAAAATTCATCTGATTCAGTCCTGATGTGTTGTTGTGTTTTGCAGTGATGTGTGACTGAGATGGTGTGTGTGTGTGTGTGTGTGTGTGTGTGTGTGTGTGTGTGTCTGTCTTATTGCAGGCTCTCTAAAAATAATCCTGAGTGGAGTCATTGAAAAACACATGAAACTGGCAATTTTGTTTTTAAATTTCTGGTTGAAGATTTTCTTTTCAAATCATCATTTCATTGATGCCACAGTTTCTCCTCCAGCCTCAAGATGTAACTCAAACACAGCCAGTAGTTTAAATGGCTATCGAGCTGTTAGCAGGCAGTTTGTGTGTCAGATGTAATGTTGTGTTGGAAAGCTGCTGAGCATTTTCAGCCGTGATGCTTTAAAGGTGCAGGTAGAGTTGGGGGGGGGGGGATCTGGAAGCTGTACTGGTGATGAGCTTGTGATACAACCTTGAACTGCACTGTCCAACCTGTTGCTTCACTTTCCTCTTTGATATCAAGGAATGAAGTTCCCACCGCTGGAGATGTCACTGGTTACTATATAAACAATTCCTGCTCCTGTTACCTGGCTGGTAGCCCGACCAGAGTGACGCAATTTAACAGACAACTACTGTAGCAGCCTGTTAACACTGACTGATGCCTGTTTATCTACTGTCAGACATGATTGCTCTTTAGTGGTGTATTCAGGGGAAAATCCTTACATTGCCGACATTCGCCCATTTAAAAATTGGTGGTCGAAGTCAGTTCTTTAGGCGAGAGAAACTACCTTAAACATTAGAAGTAGTACAGAGCCAAAATAATGAATTGATTATTCATACGACAGAAAAACTGATTGTCATCAAATTTGATAATTAATATTATTATGATTAATAATTGAAGGAAATGAAAAACATTTACTGGCTCCAGCTTCTCAGATGAGAGGATTTCCAGCTTTTTTCTGTTTTGTATCTAAACCAAGTGTCAACTACAACTAATGATCATTTTCACCATAGATGTGCTTCATGTTCTTCTTTTATATCCACCAACTTCAGGTGTGAAAGGAAAACCTCAGTTCCTTTGCCTGAGCGGGACATTTGTCTCCCTGTCCAACCTTTTAATTGGCTTATGGAATGGTATTTCTTGAACAGAAATAACAAGGTGAAGCAATAACAACCTTGAAATCCAATATCCTATTGACATCGGAGGGGGACTATTTATCTAGAGGCCATATTTATATAAGAGCCCCCCAGGGCTCCACCACTGTCTGTTCTGGAGCCTCTTCAATCCCAGAAATGTTTTTCATGTTTTTATTACTAGCAAAAAAGAACAACACAGCTCCCTCTGTGTCTCTGCATGCTTTTCATTGTCTTTGGAAGCTCACAGAGTTCTCGGTATCAGCTTATTCTGAGAAAAGAAGCCCAATTTCATTCCTACGTCTGAAACAGGATCAGTTAATGATGCAGATTCATGTTAGGGGCCTTTAGAAAAATGTCTTCATCTCTTATATATTTTTTTTTTATTAAAGTGACAAAATGCCGACCACTTGATGGAGCATACCTTGATCTTCTTTTTCGGGCTGCAACGATGATGATTGGTTTCATTTTCAATTAATCTAATGATTGAGCATGAAAGTTAATTTTCTTTTGATTATGTGATGAGGAGACTGTAACGTTCATCAAATTAATACATGAAACAAACATAAATGCCACGTTTTCCACATGGTTTTCCACATGTGAGGATTGATTGGCGCTCTTTTAATTATGTAATCTCGTGTCTTCTTCTTCTCCAGTGATTCAGAGGCAGAAGAAACAGCTGTTTATCTGGAAGCCTTCACTCCTAATATTTGCATAACAGTAGTCGATGGAAACGCACAAAATTTGCATTTTCTTTTGCAGGTTTTATGGAAATTTGGTTAGAATTTGCACTACATTTTGGAAACCTAATTAATGATATAAACAAGGGAAAAACAGCAAATAATTATATTTGATTAGTCGGAACATGTATGCTTAATAAATAAATCAAATGATTAATCAGTTATCGAAATTGATGGTTGATTGATGGTTGTTCCTTCTTCATACTTAGAAAGCCTCTGAGGTAGTCTGAATGATCTCGACATACTAAGGGCTCTTTAACCTCGAAATGTTGGATTTGTTTTCAGCTCAATGATCTCAATCTAGTATCTCAATACGCCATGTGAGAATCATTTTGGAATCAAAGCATTAAAAACTTGTTGTTTAGTTTTGGCACAGACACTGGAGACAGTGATTGTCTTCAGTGCACCTCTGTGACTCCCCGAACCGGAGATGAGCTCACTGTAGACGTAGCTGCAGCATCAGGAGTCAGATTGTTTGTCTGCCTCCGGCTGTTTTCTTGTTTCCTCGTTCCCGTCTGTCCCCGACGCTCGCACTCAGTCGTTCTTTGCCTGGGCTTGCTTTAATAATCCCCCCCCCCACACCCTTATGTCCCCCTGTGGACAAGTGGGACATAAGTATGAGTTTGGTTTGTTTGACGACTTCCACCTCCGGGGGCTAAACCCACGCTCACATACCTCCTCTGACTCTCAGTGTGCGTAAGACGTTTGTTTGTCTAAGAATGCTCAAACTTTCTCACTATTTGTGACTCTGTCTTGTGTTTGCTCACACTCACACCCACGCACACCCAAACAGACATGACGTGTGATTCTGTGGTTGCTCTGAGGGGCCTCCAGATGGATCTTCCTCCTCCCGGTCCTGCAGCCGCTCCCAGCAGGGGGCTCCTGGTACAGGGAGGTGGGGTGCAGAGCCAAGCGGGGATAAACCTCCTGCAAGAACGTCTGCATGACCGGCTTCACTGAGGGGGATTTAAGTCAGGCAGGAGGCAGAGGGAGAAAGAGACACACACACACACACACACACACACACACACACACACTAAAAGTGAGCTAGTCAACCTGAGAGTGAGAGATGTCAGTGATGTCTGTCGGTAGAAGACAGCTGGTTCAGGCCTGTCGCCCTCAGCTCTGTCTGTAGTCATTATCCTGTAGCTCTGCTGATCTAGAAGGTGAGAAACACAGTCACTACGCTGCTCAGCCGTCGACTCTGTTAGTACTTTCTTCCTGCTGCTAACAGTAGCTACCATTTCCTTTACATTAGATCAGATTCCACTTTGATGTGACACTTATACGATTAGTCAGTAACTAACTTAAGTAAAGAAATGTTCATCCATTATTCAACATATTAACCGAGTAGTAATTTAAGGCATTTATAAAGCAAAAATACCAAACATTCTTCGGTTTCCGGCCTCTCATATGTGAGGATTTTCTTCTCATCTCGGTTTTATATCCTTTTAAATTGAATATCTTTGGTTGTTGCTCGGACAAAATCAGCAATGTGGAAAGGCGACTTAAGCTCTGGGAAATTGATAATGCACATTTTTTTGCTATTTTCCAACTTGTATAGACTAAATGATTAAATGATTAATAGAAAAAATAATCAAAAGAATAACTTTCTTTGGGTCAAACTACTGTTTACAAGGTTAAGAATGAACTTTTACGCTAATGAAAATTGCCCTTGATCACAATATATCCTAAAATTTCCAACCATATAAATACTTTAAAACCGACAGCTGCTGTAGATCGGCTTGCCTCCAATTCTTTATTAAAATGTGAATATAATATTCTTACAACTCATATTAGCTTATAGTTAATGGCAGTGACACTGAATGACTCGGGGCTTTGCAGCTCTGCAGAGTTGATGCTCTTGTCAAAAACCTGGAATCGGTTGTGCAGTGATTTGAGCACTGCATGATTGGCAGCGTAAGCACAATGATAGTATCACGAAGCCGTGACAAAGAGGCTTATCTCAAAGCCGCTTACATTAATGTCAGGAGTATGGCCCTGCACGACTTAAACGCTTTAAGGCCCTGTGTTATACTGACTGCAGAAACCACCAAGACCACTGGAGTACTTTATTACCTGTAATGTTTTTATGAATGACTTTGTTAAACCTTGAAAAGGTTTGCTGAGCAGGTATGCTCTTTGTCAGCAAAGTGTGGGTTCCCAATGACAAATGTAGTCAGTTAAAAAGACAAAGGAGCATTTCCATTGATTTCCATTTTTAAAGATATGCAGTAATTCTCACTCTATAATAACCTTGAACTGCTAGATCACAAAGGATGAGAAGATCAGAGATGAGTCATGTATCTTCCTGTGTCTTTGGAAAGACGGTGTATGGGCGGATGTGAGCTTGGTGACTTGTTACCGGCTATTTTTCATTTCTCAAATCTTGATTTCAGATGAGAGGTGTTTGGTCCCCAGGTGAACACAACACTGAATAGACCTAAATATAGATGTTGTGTATAGAGAAGGCCACGCTGCATTAGAGTGAGTCCACCTGAATGGCTGCTTTGATGCCGTCTGCTCACACGGAAAAGAAAACATCCATGCAATCGGTGCCCAAGCAGTTTGTTTTCCATCTTGGTGGAAAATTCTGCGAACCTGCTAATAAAACCGGTGGATCATATTAAAGGCGTAAGAACATAGGGTCGGTTTGTGCTCGCCGTCTAACGCTCTTTGTCCCCGTCTGAAAAAGAGGCTTTGTTTTTCTGTGGAGCCGTGGCTAAACCAAAGAACCAACAGTTCCCTGGCAGACAAATAAAGGCTGGAAGAGAAAGCTCGGTCAACAATAGCTTTTCTGTTGTTTTCATTGGTCTAAGGTGCTAAACAGTTTCTGTGTTTGCTTTTCAGAACAGCAGGAAAGTTACCGATTATTTCTTGTGAATGTCAGCCCAAAGGCAGCATTTCTATCCAATGTTGTCTTTAGTGGCTGTTTTCCATACTTAATGATGTTTCCCTCCAGATATTTGCTTCCAACACCTGCTTCTCTACAAAAAGCTCACTTTAGCAACATATGCCTGGGTTATATTTAGTTTTTTTTTTTTTTTTAAACATGTTTTTGCCTCTTTGGCTGGCTACTCAGTAAGTAAATTAGTAACTTCCAGAGGTGTCGGGGTAAATCATTTCTCCACGCCGTTCTGGCCTCATTTCACACATCTCAAAGCTTTTTATTTGCCTGTATGCTTTAGAAGTCCTTGGCAGAAACAATGCCAGACATGTTTATCTTTTTTAAACTGGTCAAATGTGACCTGATAGAGTTTGAAGGTTTTAAGTGTCACCTGCTGCACAGCTGGAATGTCAGGTATGCCTAATGGGACACACTTCAGACGCTTTGGTGAATTCAGAAGTCATAGTCGGGTACTGATGCTTAGTTGTGGTTTGGCTTGATGGAACAGTTTCACCACACTTTGGTCTGCACAAAGCTGGAAGAATAAACACCCTCTCTGCAGGAATGCCGGCTCTCGAGTGGAGTGGATATTTGATGTTTGTTCGCCTCAGAAGGTGAAAGAAAGTAGAGGTTTTTGGAAGAGAGGAACTTTTGTTTTTGTAGTGAATGACTTTGCAAATAGGATGAGTACATTTTCCTCAAATCAAGGAACCTTCCCAAGAGATTGCATCTGCTGAGGCAGCTTCTCTCTCATTTCTCCGTCATACACATTCCCTGCTTGCTTTTCTCTCCCTCTTTCCCTCCCGATGTTTCGATATCTGAGTTTTGTCAGACAGGCTCTTTCACTCTTCCTCTGCTGTTTTATGTCTCTTGCTGTACCTTCACCTCCCGACCTCCACTCCCGTTTTCATCTATTTTTCTGTTTCTCTCTGAGAGGTCAAGAGAGTGTGAGACAGCTGGAGTGTTTTACTTCCAATCAGCTCTGAAAGCCACGGCGAAGGTTTTTAAGAATATACAGCCCTGTATCATGATTACAGTTTTAACATTCAACAATACAAGTATCGGCATTAGTGCTGAAACACCTTGATTAGTCAATCAACAGAAAAAGAATTGCCAACCATTTTGTTAATTTATTAATCATTAAAGTCATTCATCAAGCCATAATGTCAAACATTCTCTGGTTTCAGCTTCTCATTGTGAGGATTTACTGCTTTTTTATGTTTTATATCATGTTAAACTGAATAGCTTTGGACTTTGGACACACACACACAGCGAGGTGCAGACCAGTGCTCAACTTCAGTGCAGTGCAAAGACCCTTTAGTGCAACATGCTTTAATCAAACAAATGCTTCTCTTTCACCAAATGAAGGCTAAGCTACCTTCATAAGGGCAGCAAGTTAGACGAAAACATTAATGAGAAGGATTTTGTGCCGTGTTTTAATTGGCACAAGACATTTGAAGACATAAGCCTGAGCTTTAGGAACCTTTTATGAGCATTTTTCATCGTCATTTGACATTTTATAGTCTAAAAGATGATCAACTGATTATTTGACTAATTGACTTACAGCCATATTGGCCTTCATTTAATTTGTGACTGCTCAGAGACTGTAGTAAAATGTCCTTAAATCCATCCTGATTATACATCAGAAAGAAGTGCTGGATTATCAGTGATCTTTGATCTTGACACAGCATTGAGCTTCATTTTGGCAATTGATTCGTAAAGCAAAAAACAGCCATGTCTGACACAGACTTCATTCGAGGATGAAATCCTCCCCAGATAACAACATTGACACATTATCACCTTTTCAACGTGTGAAAAAAGACTAACGCAAAAAAAAAAAAACACTTGCCAACCTCCACAGAAAAACCGAGTTCAGTCGATGCTGCAGGGAAGCCTGCTGCTTGTCCAGGTGCTCTATTTAACACAATAGGCAGTACACATGAGTAGGAAGTGGGGAAGGCACTGATCTGATACACAGGATCGGTATCGGGGTCGATCCTGACCTTATTAAGAAGATCTGGTATCGGCCTGACAATCCACATTTAATACAGATTCTTTGTCGGTGTCCCTGTAAAAATGAGCTTTTCAGCTATCAGTTACCTTTGAAATTCACGGCGGGCTGCTCAGATGTTAACCTTACGTTAAAATGCCATGCAGTGAGGTATACAGATTTTAAATTTGCGAAAAAAATGTGAGTACTGGTATCAGATCTAGAATCAATATCGGCAGATATTGGCAGAGAGTTCAGTTATCTGTTGATTTTGGGAGAGAAAAACAGAAAAAGATGTTGAGGGATCGTATTCTTGCACTTGAAACTCTTACTGTTTAGATCGGGGGGGTAGTAAACCTCAGCAGCATTATGTCCCCTCTGATCAATCTCCTCTTTGGTGATAATGACGTGGCTGGCGACACCGTGGTTGTCTTAACAAGACGAGGAGGAGCACCTAAACGCACCACTAGGTTTGGTCTTTGTGAGGTCTCATCTGGGGAGAAGGATCACATTCTGAAAGACCCACTTCTGTGAACTCGTCATGAATTGTGTCACAGCCGATGTAACCTGGAGGACACTCTGGCAACAAGGACCACAAGTGCAGCAGAATTGGCTCTTTTTGAAGTGGGCAGCAAAACAAGAAACAATTAGTTGATCCATCCTCATGGCGCATGTGCCTTCTTAGTGTTGAAATCTTACACAACTATCCAAAATTCAAAATCACAGATAATCTCAACAGATACCAATGTTGACTCACATTTACAGGATTGGGAATCTTACTAAATTTGCAGACACTGTAGTCAAAAACAGCCAAGATTTTGTGGGTTTACAGCTGCCATTAATATTTTAGAGGTATGAGTGAAAATTTGAGAGTTTCAGATCTAAAAAAGCTTAAAAAAAGGATCACAAATTTGAATTTAAAGCTGTGAGCCGCAGCTGCAGGTATCAAGGACGGATGTTTAATGTAGGTAAGAAGTGAGATGAGAGCAGTGAGTCAGTGTTTATGCCTGACTCACTGTATTAATACTGAAACCCCACAGGGACTCAGTCAGCATCAACACTGGCTAATGATTTATCAACAGCTCTCTGTGTGTGTGTGCTTAAACACATTCTTCTTTCATTGTTTCATAGTACTGGACAAACTCAGATAAAAGAGAAAATACTCGACTTGAAAGGCTTCATTTATTCTCTTTCTATTTACTGAAAGTGAACTTCAGAGCTGATCACACATTCACTTAAAACGTCTCTTTACCAGTTTCATCCAAGGTAAATTCAGGCTACACTGTCAGCTACACTTGAAAATTGGGAATACAGTTTTTTCACCCTTTCATTTCATTAAGTGTTATTAACAGATCTCTGTGTGACAGGGTGTTAAGTTGACATTGAATGGTGAGACTGGCACATTATTCTGAACGTGTTTGTGAGCGTGGATATTCTGTAGTGTGTAAATACTGAGGCAGTAAATGTACTTTACAGGGATTTATCTTGGTGATGTTGGTGCAAAGACAGATTAACAACCAGGATGGTAACAAATTGCATGCTGGATTGTGAGGTGCAGTGCAGGAAATGGCACAATAACTATGCATCACAAAAAAAAATACAAATGTTGTAGTACAGTTGACCGGAAAGAGACAATGGAGATTTTTCTTTAAATGAGGATTTGGTCTGAAGTATGTTGCTGCTTTGGTTTGAATAAATGTGACGATGGCAAACTAAAAATCTATTAAAAAATTAAAAGTACATTGTTTCTGTTCTCAGGAATGACATCGGCCAGTTAAGAATAAATTTATTTGTATCACATCTGACACTGTTTGTACTCACTGACAATGAGGCCAAGCATTAAAACCTCACGATGGAGAAATGGTGTTGAGATGAATGCATGGATTTTCTATACAAGCAGCGGTGCCACATGTCTAAAAATTGATTTCCTCCCTGTGCAAGTAATCAATCTGGAATCAAGTAGAAGATGTGATTATTTGTCATCCCTAATGAAAGAGTCCTATGGTGTCCCCTCATGTCTGGTCTCTCTGTGCCAGACTGTGGCCTCATAGTGTAGTGACAGCTGGTTCGGTCAAAGCTTTCATCTTCAGTCTGGTGTTTTAGTCACTCATGGCTGTTTCAGCCACCAAGACGGCAGACTGATTCTCACACTAGAATGATTTCAGTTTGCACAGTGATGCAGCTCGAATGAGAGGGTGAAGACTTCAGTTTTTCACTTCCTTGGGGTCATAAACGTTATATTTATTTTCCATCGTTGTAATAATTCGTCATTAATAAAGTCCGTATGCTCATTATAGAGCTTCAGCCAGGAGGCGATTAGCTTAGCTTAGCATAAGGAGTGGAAGCAGGAAATGCTTTCCTCACGTAACTCTCGTAAAAACCACACACAAATACATCTCATCTATCCCTCTCACCTTTCTAATGTCAAAACCTCAGAAGTTTTTTTTTATTTTTTTTTGTCTCATCATGGGGAGGGGGGGGGGGGGGGGTTGTGTCAATGACTTGTCCTCTTTTTTGGTTAGCTGCTGTTTTTCGGCAATGTGAGTGGAAAGACAGAAAGACAGATTAATGATCACAGTTTAATTTTTACCTGTGGAAATGGAAATAAACTGAAATAGAAGCATCTGCTGACCTACAGTATACACTTCTCAGGAGCCACCAGCATTTGTTCGGACTATTAGATGATCCTCTGCACACACAGATCTTCGCATCAGGGATTTTTTTGTTCAAACCTTGCTCCTCTGAGTAGCTCATGTTTCATCACTATTTTGGCTGTGTTCTTCTAACCATCTTCAAACTGAGGTGTTATTTTTGGAGACATCACTAACCTCTTTTCTTTCCTCTTCCCCTTTTCTCTCCTCACGTTGTTATAGAAACAAAGATAACTCTTTGGGGTCACTTTAGTACATTGCGTGTGTGTGTGTGTGTGTTCAATACCATCTTTGAAGTTAGTCTGAAAATGGATGTCTTGAATATTTAACCTTGCCCCAAGGCTGCAGTATTAATCCACAGACACTCACACAGGATCTGAGCGCAACACAGATCTGTCAGGCTGATATGGAGTTTATCATGATGCTCTTTGGGAATATGGAGCATTGGCAACGTGAAAGTGCCGTGCAGCTATCTGTTCGCTAGAAGTTGAACAGAGGAAGCGGTGTGATAGCAGGCAAAAAGCCACTCGCATCCAAAAAGCTAATCAGAAAATAATTAAGAACCCTCCAGCCTCATCGAAGAGCTCGTGAATGCAGTACTGAAAAGAAACAGGACAAAATGATTTATGTGCATGTGAACAGTTTTAAAATGACAGCTCCACAAAGATCCCTTCTTTTGTTCGTCACAGTCATTGTGTAATAGTGCGCAGTTCAAAAGCTGAGTGGCTTCATTCTCTCATTTAAAAACAAAAGTTAAAAAAAACAGGTGGACCACTTCAAATATTTGTGAAAGTAAAGTTTCCGCCACAAATTGTTCTTCAAATAACGGTCACTCCTGCACATCCATACAAAAAGAGGTTTCTTACTCACACATAGCGTCTATTAAAATGTCAACCACATCCTAAAAAATGAAGATTTGTGTGCACGATAATGTTTATTCCTGATGGAGTGGGAACAGCTGCAATTGATTTCCTGCACGTTAAGGGAGAAGACTGAGTTATGCAAGTTATTTCCCCTCACTGCGCTTTATCAGTTATTTTACATGTCAGAGAACTTTAAAGGGCGACTCCATCTGTGTTCTTTTCCGGGTTTATCAAACGGAAACGCCCACTCAGACTTTACCAAAAAGCAGCGGCGATAACACACAATTCTCAAAGGAGGCTTGGCTCAGTCACGAAGAGGCACATTAGGCGACTAGGGGGTTTATATGCAGCAACGTTATCATGCAGAAACCTACACCAGGTCACGCAGGAAAACGTTTTTGGAAGGGCTTGGGAAAAAAGCATTTTGATGCCAAAACATACGTATTCGACCAAAAATTGATTGTTTGAATTTGAATACATATGGAACACTAATGGGAAGCTACAGAATGATATAAAAATAATCCTTTTAACATGCACACTCTGTCTTTTAATCTTTTATTTGAAATTGGAAAAGGGATTGTGACAGTACAGTGTTCACAATTCTAAAAGCCGACTTCATGAGCATGAAGCACAGATATCTAGAGAGATGAAAGGACAGAGCTTTTTTTATTATATATGTTTAGTCACCTTCTATAAACTGTACCTGTCTTACTGCCTGTTTGGTCGCTATGGTTACACCTACCTGAATACCAATGGCATATACTCTTTTTATTTTTTTTTCTTCTTTAAATCCTGATTCCCTTTAACAGCATCTCTGACACGTTTGATCACTTTGTCGTGTAGTTTAGCAAAGCATCAACATTTTCTTAATTTTCCTGCTGCTGCTGCTGATGATGATAATGGCTGACAGGATGTGAAGTTAACCAGCAGTTCAAAAGGCAGTGATGGGAAATGAGCATGTTGGCATCAATACATCCCTGTGCATATGCCAAGGCACGCCAAACACCAATTGTCTGCGTCGATGCATATCATGTGTATCAAGTAGACACGCAATGCCCCCTGGGAAGCGGGAAGAGAGACTGAGCGTAGCCAATGCTTTGCATTAGTTTGGGGAATAAAGGATGAAATAAAGTAAACAATTGTAAAAGGGGACCTGTTGCATTGTGGAAACTTTATGAGCTTGTTGTGACAATAGATAAAAAAAAGCTGATTAACTCACTGGTAACCTGCGGTGTAGAGATTGAAATGCTATTCTGACATGTGATAGCAAAAATAATGGCACTAGGAGGAAGGTGCTATGATCACTTAATTGGGTTGATGTTCTGAAAAGGGGAAGTTGATTTACTATTTGGTAAGGCAGAGAATTTAGTGTTTTGAGGTGCTGGAGTTTTACATGATGGTGGTTGACTGCAAAGTGTGTATTGCCACTAAACCTGTGGCTTATCAACTAGTAGGAGTTATATGTTTTGTGCCGGTGGGCCGTCGTGCCATATTCTGTTATTTTCTATTTGTGAGGAAGACTTTCCAAAGCAAGAATGTAACTTTGTCTTTGAAGAAGAAATAACAAAAATCCAGCGGCGCTCTTGGATTGGTTTATCTTTGATTTCCTTGAGGGTACACATCCTCTTCATTGGACAAACAAAGAACCTTTGAAATGAATCTTGTGATTAGCTGCCTGAATTTTCTGATGTAAACGTTTTTTATTTCCTTTTTATTTTCAAGTGTTAATTTTCTATTCAGCCTTACTTCCTGTGGCCTTGAACAATCGTTGCAACCTCACAATCTTTCCAAGGCATTAAAGTCACTTCTTCATTGCACACCATTGACTGCTCACTCATGGTGTCTGTGTTTCCTCCGTTTTTTGATTTTTTTCCTGGCTCAATTTTCTTGTTTAATCTGGTTCTTAAAATAGCAGTTACACAACACTTGTGAATACAAGTCACACTATGAGCGATGAGCGTCAGCCAGGCTCGCAGATCATGAAAGAAGTGTGGCAGTAAACAAATCAACATGATTTGTGCAACCAAAGACATGGCTGAATGAAAAATCCATATTAAGAAACAGCACAGTGTAGTCAGTTCTTATAACCAGAAAATGGGCAGGAAAGCTTTGAAGAAAATACAAACTAATTAAAAAAAACAGAATTATGATTTTTTTTTATACAACACGGAAAAGAGGCAAAGAGGCTGTTTTTATTTTAGATGTGTACAGTAGTGAACCAGATCAGTCTCCTCAATCTCCTCCATCGTCTGCACGCATAGCATAGCAGCACATGACGTGCTATTAAAACAAAAAACTTGAGATATGGAAAAATGCGTGGAATGTAGAGCCTACAAATGGAAACATGCACCAAAAGCTTGCAGCACTTGTTGAATTTCTCCACATGACAAGCCCACGCAACTCTACAGCGTAGGACCAGCCTGTCTCGCTCTTCTATACATGACTGTTGTCTGTGGACAAGCTTGGGATTGGAAAATGCGGGGGGGGGGGGGGGGGTCGTCCATCTGTGTTCAACACTGAGCAAAGGAGAACAGACACAAAGGAGGGATTGAAGGACACAGATGCAAACAGCGAGTGAGAGAAACAACAAGATGGTTAATACAACGTTGTGGCTCTTGAAGTCTGGCTGGTCGTGGGAGACAGTAGCACTTCTGTCAGTGCAGCGAGGAGGGCGAGTCTGCCAGGGCCGCGCCACCAAAACATTAGCAATGCAGCTTGGAGAGAGAGAAATCATGTGAGGAGCACTGGGGAGGTTGGAGACTGAGAGGACAGGAGGAAGAAGGGGTGACATGGGTTGGGACAGTGAGAGAAGAGCATAAAGAGAAAAAGACAGTGTTTAAAGGTCTGGAAACGGTGAATGGGAGAGTCTCAACATGTCCTCAACGATCTGCTTTGCTCCTGCCCTTCTCAGTGATTTCGTATTGAGATTCTAACTATAAAATCTGAGAGGGAACACAAAAGCGGTGAGTAAGGAGAGTGACATTCACAAGAGATGGAAATCTGGGAAACTGGAAGCTAAATCAAGAGTGCCCAGCCACTAAAAGTGCAGTTTCAGAGAGATCAAGTCTCCCATCATCCAGCAAAGAGGGCCTTTGTTGTGGAACGATGGGTACCTGCTGCAGCCGCAACCCCACACGGGAGGCTGGCCACGAGCTGGTTCCCATCAAACGCCACGCCGCCTGGCCAGGGACGACCAAAGTGGTCACTAAACTTGAGGATCATGAATTCTCCACATGGGATCTGACGTGTGACACGAGGTAAGCCCGCCCTGAAATACTACATCTTAACACTGCTCAGCGTTGACCTCTGTGGAGGCGTTGGTCGGTTTGGTTGGCGGGAGTTTTCTGTGCTTTGCCTGAGGAGCATGAAGTGGATTACACTTTATTTCCGGGAGCCCACAGTTCCCTTCGGTACAGTACACCGCCCTGCCGCCACATAATAAAACAAGTTGTGTGTGGCGTAGTTTGTCGGGTTTATGGGATTGTTACGGGACATAAGAGATATAAAAGTAGACACACACACTGAGGAGGCTGTGGGTGTGTCTGGTGGTGATTGTTATGTGGCACCAAATGTACACAACTGAACACACGGGCATCTAAAAACACACACAGTTAGGCACCAGTTGTGTCTGGCAGGGTGAGGTTTCACTGTAAACACACACATACACACACTGCTCCCTCGCTGAATGCAAACATAAGATTAATTCAGCTTGACGAGAGCTGTATGACAGCTTTACTGGCATGCTCAGCACTTTCCTCCGCCTCACTCAGCTGGTCAGACATAAACACGGTGGATTGCCTCCTGCTGTGGGACATTGGCAAAGCTGAGGAAACAGGGATGACAGCGCAGGACGTATTGTCTTAGAAAATATGGACTATTACGACATTAATCTTCCATTGTCTTGCAGACACAGTTGTCACTTTATTCCTAAATGCAAACAGAACCTGTCATCCGTTTGGCTCAAACCCAAGCACACTGAAGTGGATGCTTCACTGTTTTTCAATGCTTGGATGCCCAAATATGCCGTGTGCCCTACAATGTAAGAAAGAAATGTCTGCCAGATGGAATCTTGAAAACTGAATATCCACATGTGCCCCCAGAAACAATTTGAAATTCAGAGCACCTGTGTTTGTGTGTGTGTGTGTGTGTGTGTGAGAGAGAGAGAGGATTTGCATCAAACCCAAGTACCACTGTTTTACATTTAGAAAGCAGAGCGCGGTAAATATGCAGGCAATGCTGAGAGGCTAAATATGCCAGCTGGCTTGATGACCCATCTCGAGTGTAAGGTTTATTTATTCTTAATCAAACACAGTGGCTGGAAAAAATGAAAGTGTGGCAGAGAGCTGCTGCTGTGAAGTGTTTTCTTTTATCCAAATATGAGAGAGAAAAATAAAATGAAAGAAATAATACAATTCAATTTGTTTTTCAGACTTTACAAAGCTCCTTTCAGATCCACAGAGGACATTTTAAAGTCTAGAATCAACTCTTTTTTGGTGTGTCGAAACGTCAATAAAAATTGAACTTTATAAACTTTATTAAGTGTCAGTGTGGGGCTGTGTGTTGTAAAGTGTTCCTGTTGTTTTATCCAGCCTCTGTATATTATAACCTGAAATACAGAAAGAAACTTTAGTGTAGAAGAGAAGCATTGGCTGGGTGTTTCAAGAATCCTTCATTTTTCCCCTAACATTATACTGTATAAACACACACAAACCTAATCTACATCGTAGGCGTTCATCTTACCCAGAGGCTGAAAATTAAAAAAATGATGCCGTACTCCGGGTGTTTGCCTGGCACTGCTCTCACGTTCTCTGTTTTCATTGTGAAAATTTGTGAAAGCAGAAATATTGGGTTAAATCAGCAGCACTGAGCGTATTTCAAGCCGTTGCCGACACCACGGAACATGATGGTTTCATGTTTGACACTGGAAGCACTTTTGTTCCCTGCTTTTCTCCGTGCATCGGTGGTGGGAGTAGCTCTCTGGAGGCGTCTAATTCTGTCAGCTTGAATGTCTGTCATGGGTGGAGGGCTGTTGCTTTTGTATGTGGAGATGTAGTCAATTACTCAGGAGGAGGATTTACCTACTTAATGCCCTCTTGATGTGACAATGTTGATGATTACTGCAAAATCAAAATGGGAAGGACTTGCCTTTCGATTCCTTGCATTACCCCCACCCTCGGGGCCCTTTTTGTAAAGCTTTCTGACTCACCCATGGTAATATTGATTTAATCATGACAGAAATGGGAAACGCTTGTCACCAAGTCTCCCAGAAGGGTTTAACCTGGTTAGATGTCAGATTTGTTTATGGAGTCACTCCAGTGAACAAAGTCCCTGCTGCAGTCTGTCTCATGTGTGGGTGCTGGTAAATTCCTGGCTTCACTGGCCCAGTCTCCTAATTTCCCAAAAGGCACATTTATTTATACGTATACAAAGACAACGAAGTAATATTTAACTGCATAAAAGTTCAATAAAAAATACAGCGTACGGCGTAAAACATGAATTTAAACAGATAAAAAAATAACTACAGAGAAACAAAAAGAAAAGAGTGCATGTGCTGGGTGAGTAATGGTCCAAGTGCTTCAGACTTAAAGATAAAATTAATAGAAAACGTGTGTGTGTGTGTGTGTGTGTGTGTTTAAAGCTGATTTTAAAAGTGATTAGGTTTTTTATCCTCTGGATGTTTGTTCCAGCTCTGTTTCATAAGTCAATGCTGCGTCTTGATGTTTTGTATTTATCAGGGAACAAGTATCTGCTAACAGATTGTTTATCTGCTACCAGTTGTCTTCTCTCCAAAGTTTAAAGGCTGTATACATTGTTGAATCCAATGTAATTTTTTGTTATGTAAGGTAACATACTAGACTATAATGATAAACTTTCATCATACACTTTTCAAAATAAAGTTACAAGGTGTTTTAACCAGGATTCAGGACTACAATGAGGCGAATTAAATCAGACAATTTAAAATAATACAAAAATGAAATGGAATAAAGTACCCATCAATAACACAGTCAGTGCCCCGTCAGGACTGAATGAATTTAACTGATTGATTGCAAAAAAACTAATTTTGATAATTGAATTGACAAAAACAAAGGAGAAGAAAACAGTATTTAAGTTTTGATTTGTTATGTTATGGCTGATAGTGATTCGCTTCACTTCACTTCGCTTCAGTATCTGTGCCGATACCAATCCAGTGTATGACGTCGGTGCATCACGTCACTTCAGCACAGCACCCAGTTCAATGAGAGGAAGTTGTTTGATGTGGCTATTAGAGTTTAGATCTGATTCCATTGTTACAACATGATTTCTTGCAGTAACTTACACAGCAACTTACTTACACAGTTATTACTACACACTTGATATTAATAAGAAAGATGGCAAATGTAGAAATCAAATGACTGTCCGTTGTCAGCTGTTAACATTTTTGAAATAATGTACTGGTGGATTAACAGATCAGTGCTCTGTCTGTTTTATATTTATCACAATCATTTGCAGAAAGGTTTTAACACCCACCTCATTCAATCCATGTATGTAGTTCAGAATAGTCAGTGTTTTCGCCTGACAGGCTGTCTGCTCACTGGCCAGCCTGTTTGGTATTCAGGTAGTGAATTGGCTGTTTGGTTGCCGCCAAGCACTGTGTGTGTGACTGAATCAGGTTAGCAGTAAAAAGCAGTCCATTAGTAAAAGGACTACTTTTGTTCCATCCCCCGGGGTATTGTAATGTTAACCACACACCGTGGCAGGAGCCAATTCAATAGAAGAATATCCTAGTTTTTCTTTCTAATTCTGTTTTGTGAATAGTTTTTACACCTGAGAATAAGACAGACTTTCAATGTGGATTGTACAACATGTAGCTTTCATGAAAGTATCAAACCAGTAGTTGTTACAATATGAGTAACCAGTGAAATATACCATATTGGAAGTTATACAGTATTGTACAATAGTATGTATATAGTCTATATGAATGGCATGTATGTGATGACTGAAGCTTTGAAGTTGACATGATGGATTGTTCAAAGACAAAACTGCAGGTGATTTGAATCGTTCTGTCTATAAAATGTCAGAAGATTGTGAGTTCATTCAGTGAGTACATTGCTGGTTTTAGCTGACAAACAGTCCAAAACCCAAATACATTCACTTTATAATGATATAAAAAAGAGAAAAGCAGCCGATCCTCAGACAGGAGAATCTCACACCAGCAAATGTCTGACTGATCATTTCAGCTGCAGAACGATGCCCGCTCCTCTATTCACCTAACTTGTTATTCATAGATGGCTCTGACACACAATGATACGAAATCTAGATCACCCTGTTAATCATGTAGCACTCTTACGATACACGCACACCCCAGCTGGAGATTGAGGACAGCAGGACACTGTGGACACAATGAACCGTCGGTCCATTGGGTGGGTTAGCTGGTTCATCGTGTCACTGTTGATGATGCACAAAAATGTTATATAAAGCTATAATGTTGTTTTATTTCTATTTCCACCCTAAACTTACCATTTCCCACGATTGAGGTGCAGGAGATTTACTGTATTTGTTAAAATTAAACAATCTTGTCTGTTATGGCCCCTTCTTCACCCACAGGAGGAGGTGAATTGGAAATGTAATAGAGAAATAAAAAAAACTTCCCAATAACGGTGAGCAAGGCATTCGCGAAAAGAAACCTGGACTCTGCAACGTTAGAGTCTGGGCACTTCTTGCCTCTTTAATATCCTTTGGTATAAATTATCATAAATCATCATAGACGATAGGGCAGCCTTTATGTGGCCTAAGAGGCGAAATTCAGGGCGTAAAGGCTCATTACTCTAGCACACTGTAATCACTGAAGGTGAGTGAGATATCAACATGTTTCTGGGCTGTGGTGGCTGGACAGTTGGAGCACAATGTTCAGAGGAAATCAACCTTAAACAATAAAAGTGAGTGGGACAAACATAGGATTTTGAGGGCGGCGTGTCCCCTGCCATCCCCAGTGGAAATTACACCCTTGGTTATATGACACGGTTAACTTGTCCTGCAGACATTTCTGAGAAGTCCTGTCATCCTGTGAGCATGTTAAATGATGTACCTTTTGCCTGTATTTTGTGATTTATAGCTGAAGGTTTTAGCATCATATAGGCTTTCAAAGAATGAAGGTGCGGATGCATCGCCTTCATTCATGGCAATTTCTGTCAAACGTATGGTTTAAATATAAATACAATAATACATCGTCACATTCGACACAGATCTTCGCGTCAGGTATTTTTAAGCGCTCTTGGTCTTTTGGCGACTGTTGGGAGACATTTAAAGCAACGAACCACGACTCCTCGAGTCAGCAGTTCTGCTCTTTCAATTTGACTGTGATTAAAAGTCAACTATTGACCTTCACTGTATGACCATGTGACATTTCCAAACAATGGGAAGGCGATGACAGAAAGATGAGCATGTGGAGAATTTCCCAATTTTTCCTCAAAGCAAAAGGCGTTGCTTAGCCTGAATGCACTTAAAAACACTCCTACCCTTTGTTCAGGCGCAACTTTCCCTGCCTTCTCTTACAGCAGTGCAATTTTGAATGCCTCATTAAA
Organism: Lateolabrax maculatus; assembly: GCA_031216445.1. NCBI lineage: Eukaryota > Metazoa > Chordata > Actinopteri > Acropomatiformes > Lateolabracidae > Lateolabrax > Lateolabrax maculatus. The sequence continues at coordinate 25,416,587 of CM062214.1, read as the reverse complement.
ACAGCCACCAACCAAAAAAGGCTCATTATAGCACACAATCAATGGCAGTAAAGACATGAGACCACTTAACAGATGCTATGTGCATTTTAATCAACAGAAACTAAAGGCTAAGACACATCCAAAGTATTTTTCTGAGATACTTCTGAATTATCAACAACTTTTTTCAGTTTATAGTTATTTTGCAGGACTTCCGTTCTGTTTGTTTTATGTATTTGTCTCTCTGCTGCTTTGTGTTTTTAATCTCACCCGTCCAGTTTGATTATTCTACTGATGACACCCTTACATATCTGTCTGTCTCCAACCTCTTCAGTGACACGTTTTCACACTTAAGCGGAAACCGCAAAGTGTAACCTTGAATTTCCTTTGGTGTCACCACCGCCAATGATGGACTGACAGTGAGCTCTTCTTCTGTTCCTGGCAGTAGCTGTCGGGCCATTCACTGTCAAGGCCCTTTGAAGGCTAACTGAAAGGGGTCACTTTTGGGCGGGGAAGTGGAGCTGCCTCAGTCGTCAGTCACAGAGAAGCAGCGAGAGACTGGTCATTACCATTTCAATCAGAATCTAAGCGAATCCAGTTCAGACACCAGAATAAAAGAGATAATACATTTTTTTTATAGTATTATTTCAGAGGCAAAGTTACTGTAATAGATTGCAATCTATATCAATTTGAGATGCTCTTATCTAAAGCAGATCAAATACACTGTAGGGCATGATTTTCAGATACCACCGCAGAGTCAATAAGCATTGTGAGAGCTAATGAATCTTCATTTTGTTTACTTCTCTCCATTGGCCGACAGAGACAATATTTAGTATGCAATTATTGGTAGTATTGAGAGAAGCAGCGGTAGTGTTAATAATTTGGGAAGCCTGATTTGAATGCATGCCTCCAATTAAGGATGCTTTTTCATATTCCAGTTATTAGCTGACACTCCCAGGCAGTGCACAGATTAAGAGTCACTTCAGTTTAATTTAAGTGATATCTCTAAAATGACAGGACAGTGGTAGTCAGTAGAGGTCCAAAAAATTCATGCCCGAAGTGGTTGAAGGGAGTTTTTTCCTTCCAGATACGACCAGATTAGATGGAATAGAGGAGCGAAATTGAGAGAACGAAAATGATTTAGGAGGCATGGGGCGATGTGAGGTGCTTGAAGAGTTGAGATTGAACAATCATGGAATGGATAAAAGTGGCTCTGCTGCTCCGTGTTGAGCAGAACTACAGGGTTATAGGTGTGTAGGATGTTCGACCCTGGTAGTAGTTATCTGGGATGTTCTTGATACTGATCACTCCCCTGTTGTCTCCTAAACTCTTCAAATCTCTAGTTTCATCAACTTCTCTGTCACTGCAGTGTTTTGATCTAGGGATACACGGTTTAATGAATTTCCTTAGCTGGTCTATGTTAATGGTCAATAATTGATTACTCATTTAAGTAATAGAAATGCACGTTTTCCTCAATGAAAGCTTTATTTATAGGTTTAAAGTTTAGATTGGCTCTTTTTTGCAAAACAACCCAAGTAAATTGGTTATTTATAGCCACTGTGTGGGATTGGAAGATTTCTGCCTTCGGCCCACGCAATGGTAATAAAAAATACACTTGGACCGACAGCAGTACACACTTCTATTAAGGGTTGGGATATCGAAACTGCATTTTCTTGCATTCAGTATCGTTTCCTTTTCCTGAAACTAAAGTCTTTCGATTCCCTTATTGAATCTATTTGGATTCAGCTTTAAACATTTGTAAGTTAAAGTCAGAAATAACACAAACGTCCATAGAGACCTGTACTTTTTTTTTTGAGTTTTTGAGTGAAACATACTTCAAATTCAATCAAATTCTGAAAAGGACTAATCAATCATTGATTAATTAATAGCATTTATGTTGTTTTAATTCATATTTGGTACAAATAAGATCAAGGATCAGTGTACAGTAGTGTTACGTTACTGTTTCCTCTTCATTTTTTCTAAAGTTTTTTGTTTCAGAATGTAATTTGTCATGGTTTAGTACTGTAGCTGCAGAAACAGACTGAGATGCTGGGGGTTCGGCCCTCAGAGAGCTGATCAGGATATTGTGGTGCCCAGTTAGCACCCTGTCATTTCAAACTCTGACCAGTCAAGCTCTGAGTGACAGCCAGTTTTCAGAGAAAATAGAAAAAGAGAATTCAAGAGCATTATTCACTCAAGTTTCCCTGTGTAATGAAAATCTATAGTAAAAGTGTTTGGGGGTTTTTTTTGCCTGGAAAAAGTGAATCCAGCCATCCTTTCTATGTGGCTGTAAAAACTGCTTGACTTTGAACCCGAGCCTTTTCATAGAGGGAGAATGAGCTTATGTGCTTTGATTTACAAAAGAGAAGAGAGTCATGCCGCTTCCTTCCTTTGTGTATTAGATTCTCATTGCATAAAGAGATGAGATTTTCCGAATGAGTATTGTGTTATGTGTTGGTCTGGATAAATACGATGCGCATTAGGCTTTTATGTGTGCCAGCAGCTGATCTCATTACGATAGTCAATACCTAATAAACCATACCTTCACACGACGTTACGTTCACACAGATGTGCCTACATTTGCAGTGTCACTGATACAACTTTTATATATATCTGTTTACATAACCCACAGGTTGATATGCTGCTATTTATAATCTGTTTCTCTTGTTGTTTCAACGCTATTTACTGTTGCAACGGCCCAATTTTCTCTGTCTTTGTGGATTATCCATTCCAAAAAGGGCTTTTCAGTGTGTCATCCAGACATAATATAATAACACAGAAACATTATAGAGACAATAAAACTTTTAAAAGTTAAATAGCTACATTTCATTTTAATCTATAGGTTAACAGGAAATGTTTTTAAGATTAAAATTGCAACAGAAAAGAGCAAAGAACTGTGATTTTAATCATTAACTGCATTATTGTATCAGATTTTTTCATGTAGTAACCAGTTTGTGATTATGATGGATACACACTTGTTTTGTTTAATACTATTTAGACCAATACATTTCTGGAGTTTTAGATTATAGACAATAATTATAATTTAAATTGAAAATGTGATATTGTGCCAGATAAACACAGATATTTTCCCATACAACCATTCAGCTCTGCTTTTCCCCGGTGACTTGTGGCATTCACAGCAGTAGCACAAATATCGCCAACAGACAAATTCTCTCATTTCCTCTTAATCTTCTTTCACTGATTTGATAATGCAAAGAGATGTGCCTCAGGTGTGTGAATCTCTGCTTGACTCCTGTTGTTCAGCACCACAGCATGCCTCAGCTAATCAGATACAGGGAGACGATCAAATCCAGTGAATCCAAATCTTTTGAAAAAGGTGTCTTTGCTTTTCCTCTTAACTCTGGATCTCATTCAGCATATAAAAGATTTCTTCTAATTGTGGTGTCATATTCTTACTCGTGAGATGGAGAGATGCGAAGCCTCAAGGCATGATGAAAGGAAAGAGCTCAGAGGAGGAGTATTAATAGTAGGACTGTGTGTGTGTGTGTGTGTGACTGACGATTGAAGAATCTGGATCAAAAGATCCCCGGGGATATTGACACACACACACACACACACACACACACACACAGACACACACACACACACATACACACAGAAATGATTGCGTCATTCAAACTAACAAAGCTTTTCTCAAGACAGACAAACACATTTTTTAACTTTATGAGCCAGATATTACACTCATACATACATATGTGGGCATAAAACAGCACAGGCCCCCTGTGGACTCATGGATGTGCATTATTTTGACTGATTCGTCTGATCTGATCCGTCCATTTTTCTTCTAGAGACTTGCGTCTCGTGCTAGTAGCCGATGTATGATAGCTGTATGATTGATTTTGAGAAAACTAATATGGAGTCCCACCAGGCAGTGAGTGAACACAGGCGAGGTGGAGGAAATGATGAAAGCTAGAGAGAGAAAGTGTGTGCACAGGAGGGGGCCAAAATTGTACTTGCACTTGCCAACTTTTTAGAATAGTAGTAAGATTAATTTGTATAAAGTTTGCAGAACCTAAGCAAAATTTCAGTCTTTCACAGTTGCTCTCTACAGCGTTGTATTTTAATGCGTCACTTTCTGTGGGTAGAAAAGGTTTTTCTGTGGTTTCCGGGCAAAAAAACAGGCAGATATACAGCCGCATTTTTGAGGTGAAAATATCAGGTCCTGTGGGTTTTACTTCCACAACAGAGAAAAGGCTGCAGAGTTAGATTTTAAAGCCAGAAATTTCAAGTTATGGCTACATCAATGTTATTGATCAACAACTATGCTTATTATGTTTGTGCTGTTGGGCAGTCGTTTGCACTCAGAGAAGGATGGAAAGGGCTCAGCTGAGTGTTGTTTTGAAGGATTTTTCAGAAATATGGGCTCAGATGTGACCTTGACAGCGGGCAATGGGAGATGGAGGTGTGTTAGCAGGTTGTGTGTGTGTGTGTGTGTTTGTGTGCATTTAAAAGCAAGCAGCTATGAAGGGGTTTGTGCTGTAAAAGCCTGATAAGCCACAGGCCCAATCACACTCCTGCCATCTCACCCACTGACATAATGATTCAACACAGCTGTCATCTGTCTACAAGACGACAACTGCTGTATGTGTGCTGTGTGTGCGTGTGCTGTTGCAGATTATTTGTGTATTTGTACGACAGCCATGCACACGTGTGTGTGTGTGTGTGTCTCATCTGTTTGCACGTGGATATATGCGTGAACGTGCATACAAATATCTTTGTGTGTACCCAACATCTGTGTGTCGGTGAGGCTGTGCAGAAGATCCACCTCACATGTTTGCGTGTGTGCGGGGGTGGACAGGCGATCAAAGGTGGAGCGAGTCGTCCTGCCTCTTCAAACAAGGAGAGTAAAGACAGAGACAGAGGAGGATGGAGGAGAGGAAGGAGCAGGGTCCCCTGTGTGTCCCTACCCTGGTTAGATTGTGCTGAAATCGAATTTTCACAACAAAAACAAACAGTGGGAGACAGGCAGGACCACCTCCTTCCCTCCCACCTCCGCTGTTTTTTTCATCCCTCCCAATCCCTCAGCATCTCCTCCCTCCCTCCCTTCCTCTTTCCGTCTCTACCCCTCCCAGCTCCCTTTTGTTTCTCAGCCACCGTCCTCTCTTTTCCTACCTTTTTTTCCTGCACTGTCACCACACCAAAGAGGTCTGATGTAACTATTCAATTACACCACAGATGATGATGTTCCTTCAGGCTGTGTGAATAAATTCCAGTCTGTATGATCAGAGATCACCAGGCAGGGATGTGTGACTCCCCACACATTATTTGACAAAAAGTGTCTGAGTTATTGCAGTTACCCGGCTTCAAAGCCTACCAGTGGCACTAATCAAACATTCGTTTCAATATCCATAAGAATAATACAAATATAATGTAAAGGGAGACGTTGGCAGAAGAATTGGTTATGGCCCTTTTTATAAAAAGCAATTAGGGATGCAACACTATCCGTTTTATCAATCTGCTGAGAATTTTCCTCAATCGATAAACATCAATGTCAGAAATAGTCCAAGAGCCAGTGATGACATTTTCAGATCGCTTGTTCCGTCTCACCAACTATCTAACCTGGCATCACCAGACAAATTCTCAAATGTGAGTTAGTCTGGAACCTCTCAATTCATTTTCGATTTGCGAGGGGCGTTATCAACGGGTGCAGACCAAAATGCCTCTGGATGCATTCAGATAAACCTACAACCAATCAGAGCAACGACACATCTTGACTTATCAACAAAAGCTTTAAGTTCAGTTGTTTGTTCTTCTTTTAGAGAAAATATACCGTCATATCTGACAAAAAGCAGCTTTGAGCAGCTAGAAACCGAAAATGTTTGGTGTTTTAACTTCAAAAATAATTGAAACAATTATTTGATTATTTGAATACATTTCTGTTAGTCAACTAATCAGCTAATCTTTTCAGCTCTAGAAACAAATGTCTCCCTGAGGTTTGTTGGTATCACACGTATGTCAGGGAGTTGTGAACAGTTTCACCAAAGACTGGTCTTTAGATTATTATACATGTGAATAACTTTCAGAGGACAGAAAAGATAAAACTATCCAGTTGTTCACAAGAAAAAGTCAAAGAAAAGTCAGAAGTTCCTTTTTGTTTTTGCTTGTGATGATAAAAGCTTACCCTGCTCTAACTGACCTTGCCAGTTAATCTGTTTTTATTGGATTAAATGAGTTGTATTCTGCCTGCAGTCAATCCCGGAACTGCAAGGGCCAATATTTCAGGGCTTCTGGTGTTTAGCCAGCGGATATCTGGATAACAGATAACGGATATTCGGGCCGAGACCTCCTCTTCCGGGCACTGGTCATAGTTTACAGTCCGATTAGCAACTTATTCTCTGTAGGTGTTTTAGGTCCAGATGACATTTCGGATAACCTCTACAGATAACTGCATATGAATGGAGATACATATACATTGCTCTCCACACGGACTGTTTACCTGCATGCAACCAAAGCCAACTCATCGCATTACAAACAAACTACAAACAGAAACCAGAATGCTTCCAATACCAGAAATCTTGGTCCCTTGCCTACATATTCTACATTCATATGCAGAAATCTGTTTATAGATATTAGCCTGGAGTGGAAACTTATCAGAACTGCATAATGCTTTTTGATAAAAGTTTGTTCAGTGGGTGATAAATGCCATGACCAAATATTCCCCGGCTTTTTCCATGGCTGATTGGAAACTGTTCCTTGCGAATGTGAAAGCCACAGGCTTGTGAAACGAGCCCCCACTCTCACCAGGCTGGGGGATTTTCACTTCACACGGGACAGTGATGCAAGATGATAGTAAGAGTGTCATAACAGGGTGTAAGATGTTGTAAATGAATGAGCATACCTGCTCTAAAGGGAAAAGCCCAACCAGTAAACCTTCACATTTACATGTATTATCTGATAAGAGTTCATGTCACACTTCTGCACCAATTAACAACTTTCATCATCAAATTATCGGTGTTGCAAAGTGAAAAACCTTTGAATGAAAACAGAAAGAAAACAAATACTCGTGAGCTAATCCAGTGGCTGCGTGGTTTTAGCTCTACAAGCCACTACCTCCCCGTGCGAACTCTCTTTTTATATCAGATTACACGTCTGGACTTTGACCCGCAGTGAGTGAAGCTGTCATTTTGCCAGCTCGGCGGCTGTGTCACCATCCTTTCCCCAGGTGCAGCTGAGTCGTCCTTGCAGCAGGGTCACAGCAGAGCTCTGCTTAGTGGGGCACTGGAGTAGTCCACCTCTCCGGGGAGACAGCACTTCTCTGTTTAGCTGCACAGAGGTGACCTCTCACCTGCAGGCTTCATGTGCTGATTGGGAGGTTTGAGTCAGGCTGTGGGCTGCTGTGAATAACCTGCTGTTGACTAAAACAGACTGTCTGTGTCTGCTCTCAGCTCTCCTTTCTATTCATCTGTTTAACTGTCTGGCTTCTCGTCCCATTAGTGCTTTATATACCCTTTATCTCTTGTATTTTTCTGCGTTTTCCAGACGGGCTGTGTTTACATGCACACAATAATGTGACTGTTACATGTTTTTTTATATTATATTTTTATTATGTAGAACCCCTAGAATTGTCTGCAACCTCAATACTTTCTTGGTACAGACAGAAATACTGTGTGTAGTACAGAGTAATTGAAAACATCCAGGTACTGAAAGCTGGCATCTTCCTGCACATGCTCTATGTCTGCACCTACACCTGCACAAGTTGTTCATACAGCACTTATTCTTTCTGTTCTCTGTTTACTAAACCAGAGTACTTTGCATATTTTACTGTGATAATGCAACCACAATTGACAGCATTCATAATTGCCCTGGCAAAGGTAAGGTAAAGGTGTTTACATGGGCTCTGCCAGGTTAGCATTCAGGTCTTAAATTACACTGTAATCACATTTTTTTGTGCGCATGTAAACACCGTCACGGTCTCTCCCTCTATTCTCACTCTCATTTTGCCTCTCGTCATCCTCTCTCTCTCTCTCTCTCTCTCTCTCTCTCTCTCTCTCTCTCTAACTCTGTCTCTCGCTCTCTGTCACACACACACACACACACACACACACACTGTCTCTCCCTCCCTTGCTCTCTCCTCGTCCTCTCAGCGGTGTGTATCCTGCCAGATGAGCACGAGGCGGGAAAAGGAATGTAGCTCCGCTCTGTTTACCTCTTCCTCGTTTCTCTCTCTCTCTCTCTCTCTCTCTCTCTCTATCTCTCTCTCTCTCTCTCTCTCTCTGTGTGAGTATGCTCAGTCATCCAGCTCTGTGCACTGCTGTTGTTTCGTGAGGCTGGAGAGCCAGTGGGAAGCCTGTGACTGGGGAAATAAGCGCTTGTGCCGGAGCCGGCTGCCTCAGAACCAAACTAGATGCAGCGGAGGGATGCCGGCGCTGTGGATTTTAACCTTCTCATGCCAAGAAGAGATGGATTTGTGGTGCCTGTGAACTTTGGAGAGAATGTACTGCACATGTAAAACTCATAAACAGATCCTATTTGACATCAGGGGTTGCTGGAGAAGCGGAGGTCTCTGAAATCTGCTGCTCATCTCGAACACTGTCTTGATGTAGATCTGTGCCTGAGGGGTCGAAAACCCTGGAAGTGTGAGCCAAATCATTGGGATGTGAGGCGGAGACACGTCATGCGCATGATTTAACAGGCAAAAGACACAGCTCAGCAAGGTTGACCTCAAAGACAGCTGTTATACCTGATTACACCTGAGACGCCAGGGAAAATGACCGGCTCGAGGCAGGATTAAAGGAGTGACCTGTGATGTCAGACTCCACCTGGGGCCGTCGTGTGAGACTCTGCTGAGCAGTTGCGGCGTGGGGGAGGGTAGGTGGGCGTCAGGAGCAGACTTCCTTTCCAGGTGTGTAAACCACACCGGAGTTGACTCACCTGACATCATCCCGTCTGTGTTTGGTCTACGCCAGTCAACTCATTTTCTCACCTCATCTTCTCAGTAATCCCCGCTCTCAAACCCACTGCCACCTCTCGTTTTCTCCCCATGGAGCCACTCAAGAGACAAGAGAAGAGACGCTGATTAATGTGACTCCCGGCAGCCCGTGTCTGATTCCACAGCACTAGAAATAGAAAGCAGAAAGAAGCGGCAGCGGCGGCGGCGGCGGCGGCGGCACTTGTGAACTGTGATCACGTGGAACCAGAGGAGCACCATGTGGAATCAGTCTGGATACTGCAATCACATACCTCACCCCGGGTATCCCTTCTACCATGCACCCTGCAGGTACGCTATCACAACCAACGTGAACCCAACTCTGCTTCTGCTTCCCGTGCAGTCACAGTAACTTAAGTCGCTTTCTTCTTGCTTTGAGGTCTTATGTTTTATTGAGTTTTCATTGTTTTTGCACCGGAGCAAAATTCTACCATGTTTGCCAATGAAAGTGTTTGTGATCTCTTTAGTCCTTGGTGTCCTTTGGGAGTCAATGCTTGGCCTGCTAGTTTTTTTTCTCATTTTGAAGGGACAATTGTTGATCCACTAAGTCTTTTTTTTATTAATTTTAATGCATCCTTGTTCATTGTAAACTAAGCCAAGGAGGTTTTAGTCTTTCCCAAATCAGAGGTTGTGACAAAACTGGTTTGTCAGGAATGTTTTGTTTTGAACCTGGCTTTGACAGAACCAGTAAACTGGTTTTGCCTGTGCAGAATAATAGAAGCTTGCAAATAGGCAGGTTTGTTGGTCAGTGTGACAATAGAGGGAGACTGAGCACTGAGCTGTTACCATGTTACCTAAAAACCACTCCTGCTCTGAGGTTGTTGAGCTTATTGACCATACTGTATATGAACGAATGACTATAACCCAGTTTCTCTTTCTTCTGGATTAAAACCGATTACATAAAATGTTACTGGTCCTCTTCCATTATGCCCCTCACCCCTCAGTAATGACATCATTGCATTTATCACAAGGTTTCAGATGTGACCCACTCTCAAATGAACACCATCAATCCTCATTCCCTGAGGGGAGAACAGACCCCTGCCTACGCCTCTCTTTCTGTCGGATACTGTAATAGTCTCTAACCTCTAAAGGCTGCTGGAGCTCAACCACCAGAATACTGATTCATCATTGGTAGTTATTTATGAAATTCTTGTGTGGTTGAGCATAATCAGGACAGAGTTTAAAAATGAATAGCAGGATAAATAAAAAACATACTACATGCTAACTGTACTTCTGTGCTACTGTGTATGTGGGCAAGTGCACATGCATTATAAAAGCTTAGTAGTTCTACAAGTAGTTTTTGTCTTCATCTATCCATGTTTTGCACATAGTTTATGTGGATTTTCTGGTGTTGGTGCAGCAGTAGGAGCGGTAGGGGTGGTCTGCACCGGGGGGAGAAGGCTTTAGCTGATGAGTGAGTCATAGCTCAGACCACTGGGCAGGTCAATGACCTATCAGATCAACCAGCTCGTGGCAGAGAGAGAGAGTATACAGGAATCCAGGAAATAGCCCTGAGCTCCAAAACAAACTAACCATCGCTATTCACTCCCACTCCAGTCTCTTATGGTGAAGTACTCTGACTCACACTATGAATGTTCCACCTGTAGCCCAATCATCTCATGCATTCAAGTCTTATTTGACATTTTTCCGCATTAATGCGATGTTTGACATTCTTAAGATGCAGTAGAGAAACTATGATAGCGGCATGAGATGAGCTATTTACTGACAATTCTATTTCTCTTCTTTTTCAGTGTTTATTTTTGTTAACAAATCAGTATCCACCTTGCTGCTTCAACGTAATTTGCGCCCCGTTTCCCATCTTCTCATCTTGATTTTTAATCCTCTTTTTGGATTTACAGTCCTCTGAGGGATTTTCTGTCCACCTGCACATGCCTCCATATTGGAAGATTAACTGCTGAGTAAAATATTAAAGTTAACACCTACATCTCACTGACAAAAGAGGGAGAATGTTTTTCAGTTGAGTTGAGGTGCATTTAACAGGATACGAGGAAGCGGGCAGCTCCGAAATTAGATCTCTGTTTTTTTGGAGAAAGAAGCGATAAGGCTTCAATATTGCATTTGTCACTCCAATAAAATTATAAAGTGTTTTATTTATGAGCATCTCTCTAAACTGATAAACGACTGCTCATGCAATTCCAACAACTTTTTTATTTTTAATAATAAAGACTAAAAATTAAAATAAAAACATTAAATTAGTGATATAAAAGCTGTGGCTGTATAATGAAGCTTGTTCTGTGATCTCAGTCAAAGTTCAGTGATGCCTTGGCGAGGCCGCTCTAGTTAATGATTCTCTCACCTGTCAACAGGCTCGTCTTTGACACTGCCAGACTCCGCCCCTCCCATTCCTCCGCTTAATCCACGTTCAAACGTTCAAATGACAAGGTGTTCATTCGCTGTTTGAGGAAGTCCTTTACCAGACTCCGTTGTTTGGTCCGCTAATCCAGCATAAGCCGGCAGTGTCAGTCAACCATGGAGGCTTGAGGTGAGCGTGAAAGCTTAATGAGGGCCTGCGTGTGTTTGCCTCAGAGTATTGATTGTATTCGAGTGTGTGGGCATCGCGTGAACGGCTGGTAATCGAGTGTTCGCACGTTGGGTTTTTCCTCAATCGTACTGTGTTTGAACTATTGATGAAAGGTTTCGATAGGCTTACAATATTTGATAAATGCAAGAAATTCTGCACTGAGATATTATTTCAGAGGTAAATTAGCGTATATTTATGCTGCATCACATTTGTAATGTTTACAGAGAGTAGTCATCGGATAGAAACAGAAAGAGCACAAGAGAGTGACAAAGGTCACGACAAACATTCAAACCCATGTGCAGAGTTACCCAAAGTGTGTATCTGTGTGCACTTCACTTTGCATGTGACTTTGTATATACTGTACTGTGTGTGTGTGTGTGTGTGTGTGTGTGTGCGTGTGCGTGCAGAGCTGTCGGCCTCACAACGTCTCAGGGATGTCAAATGGATTTGGGCTGGTGGCCCAGCAGGGGGTGAATGGAGCAGATTGTCTGAAAGCCTTTGCCTCATCCTTCATCATACTCACACACTCACACACTCACACACACACACACACACACACACACACACACTCACACACTAACACACACACACACACACACACACACAGACAAAGTGCTCTGCCACGCTTGTTTCTACAGCTCTACAATCGTTTCATAATGCAACTTCCAACAACTCATAATTGACTACGGTTTAACTTAAGAGCCACCTTAACTTCTCTCAAATATTGACAAGGTGTGTGTGTGATCGCCTGCTAATCTCTAAACGTGGACCGAATAATGTGTGTGATTAAATCAAACTCAGCAAGAGGAGTGGCGCTGTCCCTGTCGACTTCAGTTTAGGTCATGAAATAAATTTGCTTAAAATGATTCCTTGCTGCTGAAGGAATGAAGATGAGCTTTTAGTGTTAAACTTCATCTGGAAGCAAAGCAGAAATAACTCTGAGGAGAGTGAAATAGGTAATAACTGTAAAGGGAGGGACACTGTAATGGTATGAGAGGTTGTAAATAGCAAAGAGAGTACTATATATGACCAGAGGCACAAAACTTTATTGACACTATATCTTGTGAAATTAAAATGGATGCTCCTGATAATTTGGAAAACTTTTTTTCACATCCTCTTCAAATTTTCCCTGAGGGAACTACCAAATATTATCACATGAATTCAACCGATCTTCACTACTGTACTGTACAGTAGGTAGACTGAGATATTCTGTTCTGGGCACGAAATATGGCACAGATTTTAATAAAAAAACAACTGAATACATAGCCTGAAGCGGTTTAAATGTTGGCACCATACAGCCAGGCATTAGAACATTTGCCAACTTCACATTACCAACCAGCGCAAACTGAAAATGAGACAATTGAGGGTTGGAGCATAGATTATTTTGGGACAAAGGAAGGGGAAATAGCCCTGCCTCCAGCTTCCAGTCCCGAGAAAGAAGATAAAGCAAATTTGAGATACTAAAATGAACCACAAATCTGATTAAATGTCTCCAAAAGTTGATTTAGCACACACACACACCTCAATGCTTCTTGTATTTTTTAACAACATTAAAACAGGGAAATTTGCAAAGAAAATAGCACAACACATTACGAGCATCTGACCAGACATCTTATCTTGGGAGTCTCCAGGAGAATCTGTCACTCAGTCTCTATAGCTGTCCTCTCCTGAGTGTTGACACACTGCTGTGGCTGGATGTTTGATGCGACTGACACTTTGACAAAATGAATTCCCTACAAGTCAGTCTCAGGGAGCGCGCCCTTGTGTCACACAGTGCCGGTCTGTCACAGCAGCAGACTTGGATGGGACTGCACTGAAGAGAGAGAGAGAGCTGACATGACTGTGGTTTCTTTGACAGTGTGGTTTTGTCTGTGACAGTGGTATAAGGATGGGTGGGTTAACTGTTGATGTCAGTCAGTTTTCACTACTAAGTCCACAGGAAAGCAGTGATCCTGGTTTCTTTTGTGAACAGGGAAACAACAGTTGACAACCAGCTGCAGAAGAAAAATATAAGAATCTTTCATATTGTGCAGACAAGACAGAAAGATCAGTGTGGTGTTTAATGTATCGAAAAGGAACAATTATTGTTTGTCTTTTATTGGATTCATAACAGAAGGATATGATCGTGTAATCTCTTGTTTTTGGTGATGAAAACTAGTCGATCGACTGGAAACTAATAAGTAATTTATCGAGCTAAAATGGCATTTGGATTTGCTGCCTTTTTCTGTTCATAATTGTAAATTGAATATATTTTGGACTGTTAGTGAGACACAAGCAAATTGAAGAAGTCTTCTTGGGCTCTGGGAATGACTGATGGGCACTTTTTACACTTTTCTGGCATTTTAAAGGCTCTATTTGTTCATTAATCAAAAACATTTTAGTTGTGGCTCCAATCATGTAAAAACAATTGTTGTCCAAAGTAACAAACTAACAAAACAAGCTTTTGTTTTACATGTTTGAAGAGTTTTGTCTCTTGTAATGCAGTGGAAGGTTTTCCAGACATTAGGAAAATATACAGTACACTGATATATATAAAAATGATCAGTACCATTATGATGCCAACCATATCACAGAGGCAATCAATGCAAAAAAAATCGGAAGATTTTGATCAGTAGACGATCAGATTGTGAATTTACACAAAGAACATTTATGTTAGTTTCACAGTGAGGATATCTAGCAGCTTCTCAGTAGAAACTAAGGCATTTTTGGAACAGTCTTGACAATATAAATTTTTCTCATACCCAGAAAGGCATTATAGTTTCATGGTGTCATGTTGTTGGATGAATAGCTTGCATCTCCAGATTGTCGACATTTCAGCGACAGCCTTGCTTGTTTGAGCCCAAATACCATGCATTCTTCATATCAGTCACAGGCCCATAGAACTGTCTCAGCCTATAGGGGAACAATGCAAACTCAGAATTCAAATTAAAATTTAAAAAAACATTGCTGACATTTTCCTAATGTCAATGATTTCCCTGTGCTCGTTAGCCAGATTAACTCCATTTATCTACAGTATATTCCGCTTGGCCAGGACAGTAAATTAGTATGATGTCCAACCTTTCAAGCTCATTTCACATTCTTCGATGGGACAGTGTGTCCTAATGTCACCCTACTTATAGCTCTAGATTTGTCCTCGTCTCAACCTTCCTAATTCACGAGAAGTGGGTTGGAAATAAAAACAAGCAAAGCTGTTTTCCCTGTGCAGCAGGGACACGGGGAGTTCAGTGAAGGTTTTGGTGGCTAAATCCAGCCCAGAAAGCCGTCGTTTGTGAGTGTAATCTGTGTTTTTATTAACGTTGGTTTCATCAGATGTAGCGTGTGCGCTGCGGCAGGAGTGAGAGGATCAGGCCTGAGAGGATAGAAGCAGCTGTGAACATGAGCAGTTTGAATTACAGCAAGATGAGACGATATCTCTACCATCCCATAAAACTGCACCTAAAATCCTGCTGGATGTGGGTTTATTAGAGTCAAACGGTACAGAGTACTAGCACAGATGGACGGGCCGTAGCCTTGAGCACCTCTCGAAGGCCTCAGACTTCAAAGGCGCCAGCTCTGATGATTTTGGCTGAACTGGAGAGGAGCAGAGATGCTGAGCACTTGTTGGGGAAGTGTGGGTTTTTGTATGGGCCTCAGCCTCGGAAGGTAGGAGGGAATCAGAGTCACTTATATTTACCAGAGCAATATCAGTCCATCAGGATTTTGTCCTTGTCTCTGTGAACGTATGTGTGTGTGTGTGTGTGTGTGTGTGTGTGTGTGTGTGTGTGTGTGTGTATATAGCTTGTGTTATAACCGTAAAGTAACTGTAGTCTCAATTTTTGCAGTGTATAAGCTTTGTGTGAGAAAAGTGGGCCCTTGCAAATGGTAGAAAGGTAGATACATTTTGCTTCAAAAATGATTTAAAATCGTTTTATTAATTCAAACCCTCTATAACTGTTTTCTGTGGGAGATAACACATTACAGCTTTATATTTCATCACTTTTGATCAAGGATGTAGTTTCCATGGGGAGAAAAAAAATCCTGTTTTCGTCCCTTCACTTGTACAGTTAGATTTACTCACTTTACTTAAATCTCTCCAAAGAATAAATCTTCTTACTGTCCAGCTGTCAAAATCCAGATGAGAGAAAAGATGAGGTGATAAAAAGGCAGATATGCCCATCTGAGTTGTCTTAGATTATAATGTGTGTTTTTATCACTAAGCTTACAGAGCAGCAGTGTTTATTGCGTACTTCTTTGCCCTGAGTTTGGCCTCTAAGGCTACATGCAGGCTACTGCCCGACCCTCCGACAGGCGGAGGTTGTACACCACTCACAATGAATGTTAATGTTGCTCTGAACTTGCTAGATGTGTCAATAAGTAATAACTCAGCTGGATCATTTTTCTATGTGTTAGAAAACATCAGGCTTACACATGACTTCTTTTAATGCTTATGTGGATTTTATTTATATTACTGAAGAAGGTTCATGCAATTTTGTAGCTTTTTGTGCAAAGGACATTAGTATGTAGCATGGGAGCTTTTCTTTCTATTTAGATGCTTCATTATGAAATAAAGCACTAATTCTTAATATTAGGATAATAATGTGGTGATGCATGCAGGGGAAATTAGTCTAAATTGTATTGTTTTTTTCTATAGTAATTATCTTACTATGGAGTGAATGGTGTTGACCAGACTCTGTTAATGCAAATGGAGTCTACAGAGTCTTCAGTCTCTGCAGATTTTAAGTTGCAGTTTTATCAGCGTGGGCTGAGGAAGAAACAACCTCTTACTTCCATTCCAGAGCTGGATGTGTAGGATTTTAGGATCAGCCGGCTCCCCATTCTCCCTCTGTTTGTCACTGAAACCCTCTGAGCTCTGCCAGTCTCTCAGGTCTCACATTACGCCCCAGCTGGCCCAGTCCGTGTGGGCAGCGCAGCTCTAATCCCTGCCTAATCTGAGACAGTCTTTGTGTGTAATCAAAGAATCCACTGTACATGTATGAAGAGGAGGGGCTGTGCATGAAAAAACAGACGCATACAAGTTACACAGTATATGGCGCCCATCAAAACCCCAAGACAGACCCGGGTTGTCTTTTATAGTTTTACTTTGACATGTTTAATCTTTTAGATTTTTATATAATGTCTTTTATGTTGCATTACCAAATATTTAGTAGGCATTCCAATAAGTAATCGTGTAGTCTGCATTTATCTGACCTTAAAGAGACCCTGTTATAGGAATTCAAATGTATTTTTGTATGCAGTTTATTTATAAAGACATTTGAAACCCCAATTCAGAACTGGTTTGCAGCTTCATTTATGCCCAACTGTTAGATCCTGTTAATACAGATTGACTCAGTGGGTGGAGATCACTGAGATAAACCAAACCACTGACTGATTTGATCACATTTATTTACTTTAAAGATAATTTAAGAGTTGGTTCTTCCTGGTGCTGTTCAATGCTGAGGAGAATAATATTTTAAGCACTCCCCCATTACACCTGCTCTCAAGGGAATAGTTCAATTTTTTGGGAAATATGCTTATTCACTCTATTTCTGAGAGTGAGATGAAAAAAATGTTATCAATTTCATGTCTTTATAATGGAAGCAAAGTGAAACAGCTCTGTCCAAAGTGAAAAATATACCAGTCAAAACCTCAATTTACCAAATTTCTATGTAAAAAAGGCCAATTTGTGGTGTTAGGGGGAGTAACATTTTACAAATACCTTGTTAACCAACAGACATGGAGCACGTCTTAGTATCATTTTCATAATTTATCTGTCCACATGATGGATTTAAATACAATATTTACAGTCTTTCTAGCTTTGCGGTAGAGAAATATCTGGTTCTTTACCTAAATGCTCCACCACATCTTAGTGTCTTTGTCTGTCTGGTCTTTGGTGCTGGGGAGGTTGCATATAGTGGGTTTATCAGAGCTTTATTGCTGGAAACTGCTGTTTACTGGGCTCGATGACGGCAGCTTACAATCTACCACACAATAAATGTTCAACACATTAAACCCAAATAATGACCTAAAAGTGGCAAACAACTACGTAGAGCTCCAAAGTTTTGTGCTACACTGATGTTTAGCACCATAGACAACACTTTCACATTTTTTACAGAGCGATTTAATTGATTTATTAATGATAATTCAGGTTTAAGGATGAATTTGACATGCTCAAATTCTGAAGTTCTGTATTTTCGAAGGCATTGGAGGCCTGCATATGTCTTACAAAACCATGCTGATAATAGCACTTTTATGTGTGACTTTGTGAAGCCCAGTATGTTTGGCACGCCAGCAAGGCGTTAATTGCAAAAACTATCTGAAAGGAAAAGTAGGACAAATGGGACAACCCAGACACATTTCCATTGCGTGTATTTCACTTCCCACATTGGCAACTCCAAACAAGAAGAAACTCTGTCTCGCGTCGGTCTCGGTGGACTCGGCGAGGGAAGCGTGGGCCGGAGCAGAACTGCAGTGATTCTCCTCGGTGGTGGTGGGTAGAACAGATTCCTCTCTCCACCTCCTAATGAGGCATAAAGTGCCATTGTAAACCTGAGTTTTGCCACAAAGGTCCATACTTTTGATATTTCAGCAGCGGTTGCAGCTTAAAATAGATTGAGGCTGTTGTATTCGTTAAATTAAATGTGCAACTTGAGATTCAAAGCAGGGATGGATATTTTTTAGTGCCTGTATTTCTTTGCTGTGTTCTGAAACTCACAGTTTATAGGCACATTTGCTTCTTGGGTAAGAAATGCTGCCGCAGATCTGTGTATCCCTCGTGCTGGAGGAAGTGTTCCCGTCTTTGAAGCCAAGTTTCTGTGAAGTGATAAATGTTGCCTTAGTGGCCGGCCCCAGCAGTGCAAATCTAACACCGGTAAAGGTATGAATTTCTGAGTTAGTTTTCCTGTGGAAATGTTGTTGAAACATGGCTTTAACTTAATTTGGGGTTTTATACTTCCCCATCTGAAATAATCTGGTGGTTCAAATTTGGGCCTATAATTAACCGCTGCTCTGTTTTCTCAGACCAAGCCAGCTAAGTCAGGCTCGCCTCTTGTGTTAGTTAATTACATCTTGTTAGTAGAACTGACTACAGGCTTAAGGCCAGTTTAACTTCAAATCAGCCCAGCTGACAACAGGCTCTTTGGACTTACATGCACTAATACCCTAAATGTTACCAAACTGACTGTTAATGTTATTTCTAGGGATAACAAATGTACCTCATGATGAAAGATACAAAGAACCCACAAACACTGAAATCAGTCACAGTGTGCACAGACATTTCATCCAGCCGTGCTCGCTACCCTCTAATACTTCATCCTCTGCAATGGTTCAGTCATTTTGTGAGATTTATTTCCAAGTGTGTTGCTTCCTTCTTCTTCCTCTCTTTCCACTGTGATTCACAAGATTGCTTGGAGAGTAATGTTGGCCTTACTCTTTGCCTACATGGGCTGCACAGCAGCATGACAGCAGCTCAGCAGCAGCGGCTGCGAGTCCTTCGTCAGTGTCTACACTGGATCCGTTTAGCCGCAGCACTGCTCTGCTTTCAGAAACGTTTTGTTCACAGCCCAATACACAATGAAGGGCTTAGGGTGTAAATTGATGCTTTTGGTTTGGAAGTTGTGTATGGAGGCATTCTTATCCTCTAGACAGACGTCAAATTGACAGAAGAACGTGTCCGAAACACTTTCAGTGTTTGTTTTAGTACATTTTGTGTTTAGGAAGATCAGTGAAGTGAAACTCGCGAGCTGGTTCAGGCAGAGAGCTGGAGTTGTTCTGCCAAACTTTTAATTGACATGTTGTACTTTCAACTACGCATATCCAGAGCGCTCTTAATAAGGGGTTCTATTTATGCTGTCATGCTGAGTTTATGTCGGGATCAAATTACACAATATTTTTGTTTTTTGAGATAGTCATTGCGTCGGATTGGGTGAGTCATACATTTCTTTTGCAATATACCGTGCCATGGCTCTGCTTTCATCGGGCTGACATCGTGTAGTTTGACCTGGCATTAGTCTTTTACTAAGTCTGAAGCTGGGAAGACACTTGTGTTCTTATTAATGTTGTAAGTTTTCTTAACTCAAACTACACGTTGTAATTCATTTTTGTAATTACTTTTTCTTCACGTCCGGATCAATTGACCGGCCACGACGTGCTTACTCACACTGAACATAAGCATTGAACCCCCGGTTGGTTTTGTCCGTCGATAATTCCAATAAACTAAACCAACCAAAGTTTCTGACATGCCAGAAATCCATCAGATTGTCCGACAGTGGCAGAAATTCGGCCCAGTTTTATAATTAGGCTGCTCAAGTCAGGGTTACAATCAGGCTTCAAGAGACTGCTGCATCACAATCCTCACTACTGCTCACATATAAAATGTAATCAGCCCAGATCCACCCAAGCATCCACCTTCAGGCTCTGAGTCTAATTAGTCTTGAAGGGTTTGGGATTTATTGTCACCGCTCTTTGCAGTTCTAACTTCATGCTGTGGGGAGTGACTAAGTCAGAGCCTGACACCAAACATTAACTGTATACAGTACAGCTGTTTCCAGTGAGTTGGAACAAAATGTCTTATGTTCAAGATACGAGTACATTTGATTTGTTTGTACTCAGAGATGTGTTGTTACCACTTTGAATCACCTGGATTAGCGCAGTACATTGCCTAAATTAAACGTGAGAGCCAGTGGTTTGATTTAGTCATATTAAATGTCAGAGGGTCTCACAGTGTCAGGTCAGAGTGTAATTTGGTATCGCTGCATGGCATTTAGAAGCATTTTCTGAACTGAATCAATAAGATGCTCGTCAGTCGGCCTCAAGTGGGAAACGTCTCCTCCTGACTGGGCTGTTTTTGTCTCTGTCTCACTCACTGTCTCTACCACTTTGTCATTGCATCTGAAGATGTATAATCTGTGCATTTCTCTTTCACAGTTATTTGTCTAATGACAATCTGGTAAAACACATGAATCAAACACTGCCTCTGAAGATATTTGTCCGTCTTGAATAAATGCGAAAAAGGAAATCTTGGTAGTTTTCTTCATCTGAGAGTACTGCTGGTCTCACACCTTGTTCCATTTTGGCCTCAATTTTACTCAATCATTTGGCAATAACACCCATAAAAACACTTTCAACTAAATTTTCAGAGCAGATTTACTGATCCCACCAGAATTTTATTCATACAGTAAATCTGTTTACACTTTAAGTCTAGAAAACCTTGTAGTTACAAAAACATCTGAATTCTGTATTTCAGTGTAAGCACAATATATGTTGAACCTGCTCACCTGTTGTCGATCAGTATGGGATCCATATTTTGCCAGTCTGGCTGTCACTAGGGCTGGACCACATCAAAATAATGGTGATGTTTTCTGATTGATATTGATATATGTCATGATATACTGAATAAAATGTATGCAAAGTCACTTAAAGTATTCTCATTTTCGATCAGTGCAATGAAAAGTGTTTCATTGTTTAGTTTTTTTTTAAAGATATTTTTTGCATAGAGATAGTAGAGATGCAGAGAGAGAGAAAGAGGAGGATGACACGCAACAAAAGTCCCCAGCTGGAGTCCAACTGGGGTGGACGTGCTTACATGGTACGTTATAAAGTGTCTTTCTGTGTTAGACCTCCCCTCTTCTACCTCCTCTCATGTACAGATTTGTCGACAGCTCTTGTTCTCTTTTAGAAACATTATGGCAGCGCATTCCCTGTATTCCATTTATTCTTTGGTTAGTTAATTATTTAGACTATTTGCCATCCTTTTTTGTTCTTTCTTTTCTTTCTTGCCGGCTTTGATTCGACTCCCATTGATACTTGCAGACACACACACACACACACACATACAAAATCCCTTCCCCTCTCTGAGACGGGGCCTGTCAGGACGCTGTGAAGTGTTTTGAATGTGAATGCAGTATAGACATGTCTTCCATTAGCATGCCGGGCTGTCGCTCTCCGTGCAGAGCCCCTGACTGTCCGGCTAAAAGCTGCTCTCCTGTCGTCCACACACACACTTTCAGTAGAGGTTTTGCTTGCTGTAAAAACTTTGATCTCCTTCTTTTGCAAAAGCCTACCATAAAATCCCACCGCCGTTTGGCAATATGAATTGCAATGGACACGAGTGTGGGCTTGTTTAGAGCCAAAGATGGCCTCATCTTGATGTTTCCATGGCAACAAAATGTCCCGCAGCAGTCTCTGGAGGGCTGGGCGTTTAGTTTTGCCTCTGCCTCGTGGCATCACCAGTAGCAACAGAGGTGGACGCCACTCTGTCTGCTGTTTCTGATTGGTTGTGATGGACATCTCTATTACACCGTCGTCCGTCCCCACGCTCCCTCTACCCCACCCTCCCAAAATACAGCCACAATCAAGACAGAACGGCTCATCAGGGCTGAAGAATCCCAATCTTGCTACTTGATGTAGCTGCAATTAACTGTCAGAGACGGTTTATAACCCCCGTGTGTTTCTGGGGAGCGTCGTGGTGGGAGGCGGGGAAGAGCGGGGTGGCAGCTGTTGCGATGGGACATGAGCTGGGACAAAAAAAATATATAGAAAAGATGACAATGATGAAGATTAAATGAACAGCAGCAAGTTTGACCAAAATATACTCTTAAATTCAGACAAAGTGTGTTTTGTAAAGGCGTGAAGGAGCTCAATGAGAAAGAGAGAGACAGACTTTAAAGTAGAGAGTGGGAAGACAGATAGAGAGAGAACACAAAAAAAGGAGTGGGAGAGAACATTAACGGTAAAATTCTGTATCTGATAGAGAGGAGACAGGAGGTATGATAGAACAAGAAAGGTCATGAGTCGTGGCTGTGTGTAGCTTAGCCTGCCAAGCAAAGCCGGACGCTCTATAAATAGTCCTATACATGTGCTTTTGAGGGGCACAAAGGTGGATTTTCCTGGAATCAATGAAAATATGATCACCTCAAAGAGATGGGCAACCAAATTGGCTCGTGTGGCACAAGAGATTTAATTAATGCAGTTTTAGAGGATACCTGTCCCGCACACGTAAATCGAAATCGAGCAGACTGATGCCGTGACATTGTACACATCTTGACCATTAGGACTGCTGCAAAACTGACTTTATTACAGCAGTTTCACATCAGAATCGTAATCAGATAATGTTAATTTTGTCACCTATATCACACGGTATCTGGTCAGTTATCTGTTGTGTCGTGTTGTTCACCACCTAGTATTTTCAGCTGGTGTAGCACAGCAGGAAAATTGAAAATGAAAAACTAAGAATGTCTGTTTATTAATAAAACAATCTTAGTCAAGGTCTACTTACTCACTTGGTCTGGAGCTTTCCACTTTATTATGCAGTCTTCACCGGCAGATTAAGTCTGCTCGTTGCCATGGATATAGATGTTCAAACTTTTCACGATTCTTGGCACCTCATCCATGTTGATTTAAAAGTTTGATTTTGTTTCCAAGCTCTCCTGTATGGAAGTCAAAACACCAGTAAAGTTTCTGTTATTTATACGTATAAACACACTTCTCCTTGGGATCCCCTGTTAAACTATATTAAAAACAGAATATTTTCTACACTGTATATGTTTACTTGTATATTTCTATTTTAGTTTTCTTTATTTACTATTTGATGTAAATTTGCCAAAGTTAATGACATTGAGTCTTCTGAACATACACCTCTCACTGGATGATCATGTGAGTAATTCAATCCAGTTATCAGACGTAGGCCATCTTCTTCAGTTATATTATCTACACTACATTTATTTTTTTGTTGTCGTCATCAATTAGCATTCAGCTCCAGCGGTCCTGCTCTGTTTAGTCCGAGCCCTTGTGTCTGTATAAACAGAGGAATTGAATTCTCCCATGCCCACACGCTGTCAGGACAAGACATGATAAGAGATGGTGGAGGAAGATACTGTACATCCACTGCAGAGCAGCGGCTACCTGTCACTCTGCTTTCACATTGTCAGGGGGATTGATGGCTCTGAGATGGACAGATTCTGTCCTTACCAGGCAGGTCAGCACTCCAGAGTGATCAAAGTAAAGTGATACTGCTCTTCAGTTTTAATAATGGTAATATTTTATATATGGTATATCACTGATTTTATTTTCAGTCTGATATTTCTTCTCGCCTCTCTTCTCTTGTACTACCAGCAATAAGTAATTCAAGCTCATGCTTGTCCCAGCCTTACAATACTTAGCTGTAAAAACAGACAGTGATCGGACTTTTCCTCTAGCGCCACCATGAGGTTGACAAACGTGATTTTGAGTGACATGTCTCGAGAACTATTGGATAGCTTGTCATGACATTTGGTTCAGACATTCATGCTCCCCCTCAGGGTCAATTGTAAAAACTTTTCCTCGTGAGTTTATATTTTGACTTAATGGAGTCAAAATATAAACTCGTCATTATGACTAAACACCTACAAACTTCATCAGCCTCATCTGCACCTTGTGGCATGGTAGAAATTAGACAAATAGAAATAATTATTCTGTACTTACTAAATATCAACACGGTAATTGTGAGCATATTATCATGCTGACATTAGAATTTAGCTCAAATCACTGTTGTGCCTATAAGTAAAGCCTCACAGAGCACATAGCATTGCTATAGCCTCTGAGTATTGTTTTGC
Source organism: Lateolabrax maculatus (assembly GCA_031216445.1). Taxonomy (NCBI): domain Eukaryota; kingdom Metazoa; phylum Chordata; class Actinopteri; order Acropomatiformes; family Lateolabracidae; genus Lateolabrax; species Lateolabrax maculatus. The sequence continues at coordinate 25,392,556 of CM062214.1, read as the reverse complement.
GGGAGGTGCACATGATAATGTTTTCTGTATTGAAGTAGGAAACAACGATAGGATTTGTTTGTCTCAAGCATTGATTCTCAAGTTTTCGTTTAATTAGATTTTATTGCAAGCATTGCCCTGTTGAAGTGCCCTTCAACAAATCCCGCTGCAGCAGAGCTCTTATGAGGATGATCTACAGGGATCAATAAAGAATCACATTATATTATTAACCCTGCGTACTATAGACAGGAATTCTGCATCTTTGAGGCTCGGTACAACTACTTGAGTTACACCAGCGACACATTCTTCCTCCACTTTACCTCTTGATGCTGACCCGCGCCCACGTAGCCCAGCCGCAGCTGAAGAGCGGCCAGGAGATGAGATGCCTTGTTACTATGCTGATTACGTTAACTTTGCACTTACCGTATGTCCTACATACGTCCTCTGTTACTTTATAATCCTCGTTTTCACCCAGTAAGTGGTGGCCTTATTGTCTACAAAAACTGAGAGAATGTATTACTTATGCAGAAGTTCATTTGTAATGATAAAATCCATGAAAATTGCTTCTTTTGCAATATATTCTGTGCCCCTAAATAGCATCCCAAAATCCTCCCTCTCTCAAGCAGCTTTTCAATGTGCTCACAATGAATCTTATTTGCTGCGAAGGCACAAACTGCGGTGTGGAGGCTAATTTTGAGTCAGTACAGGCACTGTAGTAATGAGCAGAAGCATTATTCACCCTTCTACATGCTCGTCCCAATCACAGGGCTTCATTCCACTGCCATTCCTGTTTATGCTAATGCAAAATATTTTCATTATCTCTGCAATAAGACGTTTAATAGGCACTCTGCTCCTCAGCCCGGTGAAGAGTGGCTATAATTAGAGTCAGTCAGGCGCTGAGGCAGGGGGCCAAAACGTCACAGCTGATTTGAATGTGGACAAGTGTCGAACAAGCAGTGATCCGATTTCCGTGGAGCTATCAGGAAATGCTCCTGCAAGTGGTCTGGATAATTAGAGTGGGTTCATTGTCAGAGTACAATGAATGTCACAGAATGAGCCCTCGTGACTGTGACGCAAGCGTATTAACAGTAGTTGTAGTAACATAAATGCACACTGTACTGTATCACTCTAATTGTTGTAAATGTCCCTCTGCCAACACTTATCCAGCTTTAGTATTGCAGCCACAATATGAATGTTAGCTGGCTGTTTCAATGTAAAACTAACTTTGAGACACTACAGTAGTAGCGGATTTAGACTTATTTTTTTGTCATGCACACTTTCTCACGTGTGCAGTAACAAGATCGAGTCTGCAGCCATGTAGAGTACAGTAGTGCTTTGAGCTCAGTGCTAACAGTGATAATATTAACAAGATGATATTTAGTAAGTATAATGTTTACTGTAGTCACCGTCTTGGTTCAGCGTATTACTGTAGCATGCTGGCATTTAATTAACACTAATTAGCACTAAACACAAACTACAGCTGAGGCTGAGCTGAAAAAAAAGTCTGGGTATCCCCAAGTCATTAGGATTCATCCTCTGGGGACCAGGAATATTTGTACTAAATGTCACGGCAGACCAACAGTTGCTGGGACATTTCAGACTGGACCGAAGAGGCGGGCCGACGGGCCGTGTCTGCCTTCAGACACATGACAAGCAAGGCAAAAAAGTGAATTGTTTACTGCAGCCATCTTCATTCAATGACAAAAATAGGGCTCTCATTCAGTGCAGAGGACAATACAAACCACATCTGTTCAGCTTGAATACACTGATGATTAAATACAGAGTTTGTGAAAGAGTTTCAATGGGAGCAAAACTCCCACACTCCAAAACTGATTTTAGCAAAACTGAATTTGACTGAGACATGAACTGATGTCTTGCAGATATGTGAAAATGAGTTTATTCAACTTTGTAGCTTGAACAAAACACCTGAGAGACAGTAATATTCTAAAGCTGAGAGCTGCAGTTAATAAACAAAATGAAAACCTTTGCTGCCTCGATGCACTGATATTTTGAATTGTAGAGATATTTTTCTGCACCAGCCATCTGAAACCATGTGGTGAAAATTAAACTGGCTTGTTGACATTTCTCATTTAAAGTAATGACTACTGCCAGCTCCCAGCCTTTTCACTCATTGCAGGTTGAAAGGTTTTTATTATAATTTAATAATAATGCTGATCATTTTAAAAAAATGGAGAATGGAAACATTTTTTCCTCACATTTATCCGAACATTCAAACTGTCATTGAGTATTATTTCAAACTTTACTAACTTGTTTTCTTTTTCAACTGCTCTAAATTCATCAGCAGTACGATATACTGTTTAGTGCAGTGCAATTGATTCTGTAACACCTGCTAGAAGTGTGTTTAGCATATGCAGAAGGATCAATGTGCAGTAAATACCCGTACCATTTCAGCACATGACTTATGTTAGTGTAGCAGCACCACAGAAAACATGCACCCCCCTTCATATAGCGCCAGGACACATTTCGTGACCATATGATGCGTTGGAGTTTCATTCGTGGTGTTGTTGAAAGGCCTGCTGGGCTTCTCTTGCAGCAGCACTGTGAAGTCTTTGCCTTTTGTGGGCTGTCAACACAGAAAATGATGTATTGGTGAAGTGTTTATGTTGTGAGACAAGTGCTAAAACTACTAACACTTTGACTTTGGCTGTTGTCAAGTTCAGAGACTGAGGGGAGGGATCATCTTTCCTGACTATCATCACCATCACTATCAATGTAAACTACTACTCTGTATTAAGGAATGCACTGATTTAACTGTATTATCTTGGAGTGATGATGATTAATTTGAAGCTTTATGTCAGAGGACTGAGCTCATGAATCAAATATGTTTCCATATGCAGGTTGACGTTGGAGATTTATGACATTCAGCTAGAAAAAGTTCTGTGGCCCTCTTGATTTTAAGTCAACAACCATGAATTTCCTTTGTATTCCAGGACTGATTTTAAATAATATCTTGTAAGTGTGTAATAATACACCTGCAAGATAAAGAATGAAAACTAATGGCCTTGATATGATTGTATTTGCCAAATGTACGTAATGCTGAAGTATTTATATCCCAATTAAATAGTTTTTAAGTCTTCAGTATTTTGCAGTGTTGTAGATGGTTCTGGTGGGCAGGTGGAGCTCATGTCTGTCTGGGCCGTGGCAGCAGGGTCTCCATGCCAGTGATGTCAGTGATGCTCGTGTCTGCCTCAGTTATTGCTGGCACCGTGTTGTTCTCAGTCTGCCAGCAGTGCTGAGTGACTGCCCTGGCTCTGCCAGTCCCACCTCATCCCCCCCGTGCTGCTGGAGGTGCTCCTTATTTCACTGGGTCACACTGAAACCAGAGATGGGGGAGCTGTCTGGCAACATAAAAGCGCTCTGATGTAATGAGCAAAATGATGCTTCGTGCATCAGCTCCTAAGGCCTTGAGGTCATACGCCGGGTTGTTGCCATGCCACTTTACCTATACTTCCTTTCTGAACGATAAACAATGGGTGTGACAGCGGGAGCTGGGAGAGTGGGAGATGACGCAGGGGTTTAGGCAGTAATGAGCTAAAGAGCAAGCTGCATCACCGTGATGTAGCTGCACCTTTTAGGTAGTCCTGTTAATGTAAAAATACTGAATCCTGTTGTATATAGACAGGGGGAAAAATCCAGTTTGATGCACTGTAGCTTTTTCCATTGGCACAACCCTCCAGCCTAACTCTAAAAGCCTTGTGCAATTTGTGATAAAGCAACTTAAAAGCTTACCCGTCACCACTGAAAAGGAGATGTGTCCGACACATTTCAAGCACAAAAGTCTTGCATGATGGGTATTAAATAGGTCTCGTTTATTAGCCTGATAGACTGCGGTGTGAATTAAGAGATGTGTATAACTTTCATTACTGTGATTTTCATGCCAGCGGGCGACACTTGTAGCATTCAGCTCACACCCCACACTAACAGATATGTCTGGTTTTACCATTTAACCTGACAAAACCTCTGTGGACTTTTATACACCTTTATTTAATCAAACATGGGGACAATTCTGAATGCTTTCTAGACTGAGTGGGAGTGAGGAATGAGTGATGGGGAGAGCGTGAGAGAGAGAGATGGACTGTGAGAAAATCAAATGAAAGAGGCTGTTTTTGTGTTTGTGATGTATGCTGGCTGTGTGGGTGGGTAGGTGGTAGTGGATGGCTGTGAAACCTGAACAAGAGATGGTGGCAGCAGCATGGAGCTGAACCAAATGTGTCACTGCCTCATACTCACTGGGCCAAGGAAGGAATCTACTGGCAGCAGCGGCGTGCTAGGAATCCAGCAGGGTGGCTGTGTGTGTGTGTGTGTGTGTGTGTGTGTGTGTGTTTGTAGTGGTCAGATTGTATTCCATCTCTTTACCCCCTGGCCAGTAATAGGACTGAGCGAGCATGCTGGCTCTCCCTCCTCCTTGTTACAGACAGGAAGAGCGTGCAGTACATGCAGCGTTGGGCCACATTCACATGCTTGGAGGGGAAATAAGTAATGGAGCCACAGCCGTGACCGTGCGGACACAGGTAAAATAACAAAAAATAAATAAATACAGAGAAAACAGTCTGGGCTTTTCTGTTTTCTGCTTTTCATTATGCTGAAGAAGCTTCCTGCATCATTTCATAGTTTTATTTTTGCAGTGCCAGTGGCAGAACAAGGTGGAAGTGGGCTCTAATGTTACAGCAGCAGCACTGAGCTGCTGCCAAGGCTGCTCTGTCTCCGCTGCCAGCCAGCAACAGAGCAGCACAAAGTGTGCAGATGTTTCTTGGACTGATATTATTTAGCAAGCTTGGTAGCTCTACAAATATAAGTTTATATGTTATCATATCTCTCTGTGTGGATGCAGCTTTGCCTTGGTCAGTTTTCCAGTTTTCCATTGCACTGTGGTCCTCCAGAGCCAAAATCTACTGAAGGAAGCCAGAGAGGATCCACTCTTCTATAGCGCCATTTAAAATACAGCAAAACACACTAACTAGTCAGAGTGGATGATAGGTGGATTTAAAGTTAATTTTATCGCTCGACAAAAAACCTTTTGAAATGTTATGATTTGTTGATGTGTTAATGACTCCAGCAAATATATGACCAAATCTGACCTAAAATTACATTAAAAAAACAGAAAGTGGCCAGTATCCCTGAGCATTGTGAAACTGTTGAACAGCATTGTTGAATTGAAATGTCCAAATCTTCTGATCTGTGGTTTTAATCTACCATAACCGTTTTTTTGCATAAAAAGAGTTTCTATTATTAGTTTGCATGGACTGATGACTAATAATTAACATAAATTAATTTATAGATGGACATTTGTAGCTTAAATTTTATGTTTACGTCATGTAAATCTCTGAGTATTAGACAATTAATTTACTACTGTTTAAGTAAAAAGTATTCACATGTTACCAGAGCTCAGTTTAAACAGAAAATACACAAATGTATTCAATTTACAGTAATGAGAGAAGAACGATACACTTTTAGTTAACGAAGTAATCAATGCATTGCCTAGGCGCACTAATACATTAAGATTGTGCCTCGAGAATCTGTTCTGTTGTGGAAATGTTACTTGCTTAAAGTTCATGTGGTTGGTGGAGCCAGCCGGAGGCTGAAAGCATCATCAGGAAGCTCTTCGGACTTTCAGTGGCTGTTAAATAATCTGAGCTGCGGTGCCAGCGGCCCACTCTGCAGGCTGCCAAAAATCAACAGTGATAATGTTTTAACCTACTTTTGTGCTGCGGCCAAATCAGGACCCCTTTTGCAGCTGTGGCTGTGCAACTCAATTATGTGATTTTTATTTAAACATTAGGCCATGCACCAATGTGTCATTTAGTTGTTGGCAGAGGTGTGTGTGTGTGTGTGTGTGTGAGTCTGTTATCAAATTAGTGAAAGGAAGTGACTGGTGTTGGTCTGTGAGCTCAACAATGGATTTTAAATTATGTTCTTTACAAAGAGCAGTTTTTTTGGTCTCTCTATTTGAATTGCATCAGAGACGAGTCAGTCTTTTCTGCAGTGTTTTTCTGCAGTGTTGGGTCATTTTGCCAAGAAAAGAAGACTTATTTGTTTTTTTATTGTAATTTTTTCCAATTAAGGTGTGCACTCAGTCTTCTGCTTTTTGGACTTGAAAAGGTCACAGTGTTCAAAATAAATTCTACTGTGAGTGCATTTTTAATGAGATATTTTTTTAGCAAAAGTTTTAACACTGTTGATGTTTGCTCACCTTCAGAGGAATAGAGTATTAATACTGTACTTGTACTTGTATGTGAGAAACATACACATTGGTTCGTCTTTTTCTGAAATGCACACTCTCTTGCACTCTCACCCACACATACTGTTAATGCAAGCGTCATTTCTCTCTCTCTCTGTTCATGCATAATAATGTACACACACACAACACACACACTCATACTTTGTTTAACGTACGGTACGTACAGTGTACTTTGAATGGGAATAACTTTGCTGTGTTTCCCCATACTGCACCGGCAGCTCTCCTCCCTGCCCTCCCTCGCTGCACTTCAAACACATTTCATCTGGAAAAACCCTTTAAATAGACGTGACCTTTGACTGAGAGAACACCCACTCGCCAAATCATTTAGAAACACACTGTCTGCTACACATCTGTTAAAACACAAACAAGTGTGCAGTGGCAAATGATATAGAGACACGTTTGTGCTATTCATCTGAGATAAGGGTTGTGGTCAAAATCGACAGCTCTGCTTTTTGAAACACCGGTCACAGTTAGATGGAGGTGTGGCTTGTCGATGATGATGACACATCGATCAGTCCCTCGTCAATAAAAGGAAATGTCAAAGCGCCATTGTGTAGCATTTAAACTTCAGTGGATCCTTACCACATTAACTTGAGTCTTGAATACTAACTGAATACAAAACAAGAGCACAGCTGAGACGCCTGGCAGCCTCTTTTAGCCTCTTTTATACTGGGTCTTACGTAATGTAATCAGCTGGATTACTTTATGGCAATAACATGCTATTAACTTAAGCTCATTTGTAACTTCAGTTAGTTTACCTTGCTCTAATGAATGTTCACTGTTATCAAGAGCTTTCACTGCTTTTCATCCTGCGTCCTCTTCAAAAGAAATCCAAGTACACATTTACAAGTAGCAACATCCTGATTGTGTCAGCAGGGTTTCAACTGCGACGCATTTCTGAAACCCATTTGAAAATTAAACTACCAATATTTATTTATGACTATTAGGCCTATTTAGTTTGTTAACGTATGTTTTCGTTGTGTGCCAATATTTGTTGTAAAAGCTTGTATTGTCACACTTGTATTGCAAATAAGATGATATTTTTTGTCTTCCTGCTCCTTTTCCGTCTGTTGGTGTATATTTTGTATGAAATGTTGTGTAGGAAGACGCTTGTCGATGTTTGTTTGGTCACAGATCTAACAAAATGGCAGGAAACTGCTGTAAAACTGTGCCGGTTGCTACTAACAACCAGATGTTCACCTGTAGCCAACTGCTTGTGATGAGTAGTAGTAAAAACACAGATTGAATGAGAGACACTGGCTGTGTCCAAAATCACTTCCTGTTTACTATATAGTGCCCTTAAAAAATTCCACAATGAAATGAAAAAAGTATGCATGGCGTGCACACTACTTCCTGCTGAGAATACCACAGTGTAAACTAGAGGGTGTCCATGATTTAACAAATAGTGATTACATGAACAAGTGAGTGATTTCAGACACAGCCACTTAACATCAGTATCTTTAGTGTGAGTTACAAACTATAATTAAATACTTGCTAACTCTTGTTTATTAATTTCTCCAATTTAAATGAAAGTTTTCATTAAATATTATTAAGCAATTATATATTTTGATCAATTTAGTTCAGTATGGAGCACCTATAAAGACAACAAACTAAAAACATTACAAAATTGGACTAAACACTTTTCCAAATCAAGTCTCTGATTGCTAATTTAAGATGAGATAATCATGTTATCAGTAGGCAATTACAAAAATCACTGTCAGCCAATCAGGACTCAATGTGAATTAGTGAACTAGCTACAGAATATGAATGAATGAACGATGTCCCAGTGACAGTTTGATGTCTGATTATAAAGGTATTAGCACAGTTTCACACAGGCTCTGAAGGGACGTTGATTATCAAGATATACCAACTCTTTTTGGCAAAAGGACAGAGAGGAAGAAAGACCCAAACTAGACTTTAATTGAGTTTAAAGCTTTGTTATTGATTCATTTATTGATTATTTTTCTAATTAGTCAGCAAGTACAGAAAATGTCCATCCCAATTCCCCAGTAACCAAGGTCTTGTCAACTATTGCTAAAGGTATTTCATTTATAATTACATAATACTGGAGTATCTCGGTCAAGCAGGTTTCCTTGATGAATTACTTGATAACTTGAGAATTGATAACCTATCAGATTTGTTGGTGATTCATTTTCAGTCAGTCAAGAATTGCTTAATCATATCAGCCACACATCTTGGTTTTATCTGTAACTTGGCTACAAGGACAAACAGGAGTAAAGTAACTGGAGTTCCTTGATGGCGACACCCAAGTCACATGACACAGCAGGTGCAGTGTACACCAGTGAGGGAGATCATGTGTGGTATGTGTGATCGTGTGTGTTTGCACGAGAGGTGGGATGCGTTGTGCCAGTGCTGTCATGGACAGCGCCGTGTTTACATAACCCCGGAGGTTTACCACCCGCCCTTCATAAATGTCATGCGGATATCGACAGGGGCGTAAAAGTCAAACGCAGAGGCACAGGGCAAACCAGCTGACAGCAGTTCAGTGGTCAAGATTGTCTTGTAAGAGGAACAGTTTTTATCCCCTAATGTCATGCCTGCCTTTGAGTAAGAAAAGTCTGCTTTGGCTGCAGGGGGGAGCTATTGTGATAAATGGAGATCAATAGAAGACCAAAGGAAATCACAACAAGTACTAAATTGGCATGAAAGGCTGAGTGGTCTTTGGATTTTTTTTTTTCTCAGATGACAAAGTAATGAGCCGTTTTGTCTGAACAGCTTGTTTGGGTTTCTGTGTTTGGTTAAGAATGACATGGCATGAAAGCACTAGTTGTATATCTTCTTTTAGGTCCTTCAGTCTCATGTCACCAAACCCCAAATTAATGTCTGAGAGGGGATGTAGGTGTGAAAGAAAGAGATGTCATTGGTGCTTTTCTCTGACAGCAAAGTGATGAGCCACTTTATTTAACAGTTTGTCTGAATTCTGTGTCTTTTCTGGTAGTTTTATGACATAAGCTGTTGTACCAATAACAAAGTAAAAGTTCTTCTCAGAAGATTTCAGAAGGTGCACAGATGAGAAACTGTGATGAATGTGATGGTTTTGATAGAGACATATGTTCCCTGCTGGGATCAGTGCTGAAACAGGTGCCAGAATCATAAAAACACTATGTACTATATACAGCTCAGATGAAGCAGATGGAGCTGATTTTGTCCTTAGAAATTTGGCCTCAGATATGAAAATGCAAACTGACACTAATGGTGAGAGGGAGGACTCAGCAAGTTTGATTAATTTGTTAGATTAATATGTTGCAGACTGCCTGAGGAAATTATTCATGTTTTATTGCATCAATCTTGAGATCTTTTTATGAATGACAGTCTTTGCAGAAGCAGGTTAAAACTGAAAGCTCTTTATAAATTCCCAAATTACAGCTGCTTCCCTGTATGTACTGTATCAGAATCCCTGTTGGGGAAGTTTTGTTCTGTCTGTGTTTACAGTGCAGCCAAACCAACTTGCATTGTTTCAATATATACAAGTCAATCGTGTCATGAGAAATAGCTCAATGGATCTGATTTGTTTAGTTTTCCACATATCACCAGAGCACAATAACAGGAGTATGTCACCTTTCTGGGATATTTTCAAAAAATGCAGAAAGTTATCATATCTTGTTTTGTACACATTTTTGATGAATGATCATGGTCATCGCTAACCTCTGTACCAAACACATTGCACTTCCTGTGACCCTTTCACAATAAAACCCACCCCATGTTTTGCCAGTTGAATTCTTTTAAATTGAAGCGGCTGCAGAAGGAAATGCAGGTTTTGCACTAGCAGTAACAGCTGTGACACAGCTGTGGAGACTGAATAGTAAACAGTTAGGCTGATATTACTGAGATAAAATTACAAACAGTAATGATGGATTACAATCTGCATTACTTCCTGTGAAACCCTCTTGTGTACTTAGAGTAGGTAATTGAATCCAGCATGGGAATGGCAGACTCCGCCACTAACAATAAAAACTAACTGACTTGACCTGATATAGAGAGTTAATAACTGAATGTGATGGGTATTGATGAAAAAAAAAAGCCAAACATAAACAGTATCAAAAAAGGGGTTTTAGAAAAATCTTTGTTTTCAAAGTACTTTACTTTCAATCAAAAAAGTATTGTTTCATATTGGCACAAAACCTTGGGGATTGTATCATCAAAATACTGAGACCCATGCATGCTGTGCCTCCTCTGACTCAACCAATATATTTTAATGCAGCTGAATCAGGTGCTTCTCAGTTCAAGGACAGCAAACTTCCAAACAGACTAATGTTTCAACACTACTGTGTCCTCATCAGAGTGCATGTGTACAAAGACATAAGCCATAAACCAAACAAATACATAATCAACCTAGATAAGGTGTACAAATTGTCTTTGGGTAATTGGTTGAACAGGATTTCAAATCTATTGGATGATGGTTCCAAGAGTGGGAGTTGCCGTAGTCAGCCAATCTATATCCTGGAGTTGTCACTGCCACAACAACAGGTAAACACCACACCGTACATGGAAATCTGCATGCATGGTGTCAACATCAAGTAGGCTATTTTAATCAGTGGGCGTTTGGCTTTTTTGAGAGGTAGCTCTTTTAATGACATGGTTGTTATATAAGTCTCTCATGGCTGGAGAGGAAGCAGGGGAAGGTAGAGTAATGCCTCCGCTGTCCTTGGGGATGAAAGTTTGTGGGACAACAAACTCTGTTTTCTGATAACTTTATATGTCAGTGTTTAGATATGAGTTTAAAGGGGAAATCAATCATCAGTTGGCAGATAGTCAGGGACATTTCTTTTTATGTTTTTGATGAAACCTGATTTTAAAATTGGATCATAACAATGCCAGCCCAGCCTTGTGAAACATAACCTTCCTACTATCAGCTGTTTGCTGTGTAGCTATGCTGCTAGTTAATGAACAGCAAATATTTTTATTTTGATGGCACGTGGCAGCAGGTTGATGTGTGGCTCAGTAGCTCAGAATCCACAGCAAGCTACAGTATCTGTGACATATTATTACCTTGTAATATTGATATAACTAACATGTTAGGAAACCATTGCCCAGTTTTCACATCCAGCAGACATGGAGCAACATTAGCATTTATATGGAGTTGTGTCTCTGGCAACCTGACAACCACACAAATGGTTTATCAGAGCTCATTTAGCTGAAAACAGCTGCCTGCTGTGGCTGGAAATGGGGCTGATGAGAGCGCCGACACTGAACCAAAACAGTACATTTGTGGACCAGAAAACCAAAACAATGAGCTGAAAGGTGCTAAAATGCTCCAGTGGTACTATCTGGGTTTGAGTCACCTCTTCACATTACACATAGTTTAACAAAACTATGTGTAACTAATTTAACTAACGGTCTCATGTATATATGGGTAATAATGGCATGACAAAGGCAACTTTTTCCTACATGTCTTGTGTTGGATTGCTTTCTGATTTGATGATATTACTGTTGGTCTTGGACCTTGCTCGTTCAATCGGTGCAACTGAAACAATGAATCACACAAGTCACACAAATGTCACAACTTAACTGAAGCTGCACTGGAAACATCTTGCTGTGTTGCTGTGAGAATAAGAAATATACACAAAATACACAGAACTGCAAATGGACCCAGAGATGTAAGGTACATTGTGAAAAGGTGTTTTATTACCAGTGTTAAAGGGCATTGTTAAAAGGGTGCTATATAAAGCTTTTAGTGCTACTTTCAACATTTTATCCCTTACAGCTCAGGTCAGCGTTGCCTCAGCTCTTCTGAGATGACACTATCACGTCTATTATATCTTGTACTATTTTGAACTTTGCTGCAGAATGAAATCACAGCTGCTGATAAACAATTTCTCAGGACACTGACTCGCTGTTCCCATTCATATTCTGTGAGCAATCAGACATGGATTTATCAGTTTCCCAGGAGAAGCGCTTCACATATCTGCTCAGAATTAAACAAGCCTTTGTTTGAATGCGTGCAATAGATATCCAAATTTACTGCTAGACTCACTGAGAGGATTTGAGGTGACTGTATCCTCAGGAGTCATAAATACAGCTTTACAATTTAATAGTCTGGCAAAGAGTAAATAGTTTTGACATATTGCATTTAACTTCATAAGACCTCTATAAATTCTGCATGGATCTGTTACTTCTTACACATTTGTGTGAATGAAAGATGGTCTTATGGCTGTCATCATGGCATAATTAACATTATTTTTTAAATTGTGTATCATGTATTGATTTATTGTCATCACAGTGTTTTGTTTCACATTTATTAAGACAAAGATGTTGGAGTGTGCCTTAAATCACACATTCACACGTAGTTGTACATTATCACTGAATAACTGCTTTTAGTAGAATGGATTCACATTAAGCCATTAATGTAATAACGATGTTAATGGTGTATTAATCCTGTTAACATAATTTCCCACTAATGCAATTTAAGTCATCATTTATGTAACATTTCCCTGCCAATGTAATTCAAATTTTTTTAATGCAATCCATTTATACGATCCACCAAAGACCTCATCCATACATATTCATACCAGTTAAATATGTATCACCATAGACAAATAATGTAGATAGACGGATTTATTTTCTTTTATCTTTTAATTTATTTATTTTTTCTGATTATGAAAGGACAAAAATTCAGTCATTTTTATATAATGACAACAATGGTTAAAAAACAAAAAAATGGTGATGCACTTACTGCTTCAGTGGTTTACATTTAACAGATTATAACGACTTCCTCCAGATCTGTAACCGTAATGCAACATACATGACATCGTCTGCAGCGACCCAGGCTGCCGTTTAGCGTCTGCTGTCGAATTTGTCGCAGCTCTGCAAGGAGAGTGTCTCAGTCATAACTCATGGCTCAGAGGCCTGTCAGGACAATCTGTTTTTCCTTTTCATGCTACAACTGATCGATTATAATTTCATCCTATTCAGACAATTATAAATCTTTAGAGCGCCTCCGACTGGGCTGCAGGGCTCCTTGTTATGTTGAAACAGTGAGCGTATCCCCCTGAGGGATACTTCTATCTAGAGTACTGGGTGTTTTTGTCCTGTAAGACACACTCTGGCAGCATGACTAACACCATCTCCAGTGCTGTGCTACTCTCCTCCCTTGTGGATTGGAAGCAAAGGTTCTTCATGCTCCTCAACAACCTGTTTTGAATTTTACTCACTTTTTACGGCCAGCTGTCAAACACTCATGTGTAAATGTGAGTACAGTTCCCTGTGGGCCAGTGGAGGGGATTCGTCAGGGCTTATGAAAACTATAAATTTTTTGCATTATGCTCCGGGTGTTTGTTTTTTTGCTTAGTAGCTGACACCCGAACACACAACCTGCAGCTGTTGAAAATGTTGACATTATGCAGCCAGTTGTACGAGAACACCTTCAAACCACAGCAGAAACTAAATGAATATAACCAGTACAGTCACTTCTGTGAAGATTGACAGATATTTCATGTTGTGTTAATTTAAACTTGTTTTGACTCTGACTTTGTGTTAAGGATGGTTCAAAGTTAACGGGGCATAAAAAAAAAAGGGCATGCTTAGGTATTTGATTGACTAATATGTCAGCTTAAAGCACCCACGTCTGCTCCTTCTGGGCTTCACTGTATCTTTCTGAAACCAAAAATCCAAATTTGAGGGGATAAAAAAAAGATATTGGTAAGCAGTGATTCAACTGAAGGCACAATATCCCTTTAGTAAGTAACAAATATGATGTCCATGTTTTTCTATGGCCTCTGTCAGTGTTAGTGTTAATGTTATTAGTAATAGTAAAACTGGCGGTAGCGGTAAAGAGGCTCGGCTGACAGGACGGGACACTGTAATAGACATCAGTATGAGCTGAAAAGAAGGTGTCAGTTTCACGTGACAAGTGTTTAGGTCTCGTGCTGTGAGCTAATAATGGCATTGTAAGTCCCTGTTATAGAGCCTGCTGCTGCCATGTCGCCGGGTCTCCTGGGAAACCTTGTAGTCCTGTAGGATTTGATCTTCTGCTATATCAAGTAGGAATCCGTACAGCATGAGTAACGTAAGCTGCTGGTGAATGGAAAACGGTGTTACTACGCATTGATTGTTGTTAGAGATGGAGAAGGCTTCTGAACCTTTACACACATGGGGTTTGTTTGCTGAGTGTGCATGGTGTTTCTCATCAGTGTGGCGCTTCTGTTGGTGACTGCTAAGCAGCTCTACTGGGTTCTGTTTTTTTTTGTGACACTAGTGATTCTGTGGCAAACTGCATGCAGCACTCATATGTTTGTGAGGCCCTGTTGTCCCTTCATATACAATTCCTGACTGGTGTGAATACATCAACCTCTACACTAATATTGAAAAGGTGTATATTTATTGAATTGGCAGGAGAAGTGCTAATAGTTTACCTGACATATTTTGGCAACCAAACATTTTTATGATTTATATATAGTGAAAAATGTTCACTAAAGATATGTAATTATCATGTAAAATAGAGAAAGAACATCTGATGTGATGTTTTGCCTGATAAATTATGATTAAACAATTTTCTGTTAATCAACTTATTAAAAGAAATGAGAAATTATTTCATCACTATTATATTGACATAGTTGCTAGGATTAAAAGTTCCTCAACACAACAATATTTTAATATATAAAAATACATCAGGTCTTCTTTCAGCATCAACTATATGCATAACATCCAATCTGAAAAAGGGTCATCATGTCATCAATCCTTTTTAATTATGTGCTGTCACTCATTTCGTAGGAGTAGGTGTCCCTTAAATAGAGATGAACACCTAACTTAATCAAATAACCTCTTTGTTCATTGACTTGAAAGCTGTTGAAACTGCAGTATAAACATCAATATACCGCAGCAGTCATTGTCAACTCTCTGCTGTGAAGCATTCAAGCTCCGGTTGAAACACAGACACACACACACACACACACACACACTGTGACCCTCCATGCCACCCCATGTTGTTTACTCTGTCAAACTCTGGTTGAGCCTTAGAATGACTGACTGAGTCTGTAACTGATAGAGGCCCAGGCTTGCACTGTCCAGCATTTTGTGCTGAGCCCAACGTTTTGGTCCACACAGGCTGCACAGGACGGGCTGGGTGGGGTGGGCGTCATGCAGCCACCCCTCACATTCTACACAGGGCTGGGAAAGTCGGGGATGAAGGCCCATCAGGGTGGAGAGGTTGGACTGAGCTTCGAATCCCGCTACTCCTCTGGGGAATGATCGGCTCGTGTCCGCTGTACTTGTGAACACAGTGGGGGTGAAAATCCAGGGTGATGGCCTCACAGCATACACAGTGCAACCAAGGTTGCTAATTTTGACTCCTGTCTCTCCTCCCTCTGTCACTCCAGTCATAACCAGAGGACCACGGCGTTTCGCCATCCTGTGACCGGACAGATTTCTCCAGAGAACGTGGATTTTTTCCTGCAAGAACAGTGAGTTATTGAGTTTGTTACTTCACTGCAGCCACACCCATGCAAGTAATAAAAAAGACTCATAGTTGTTGAAATAAAACATTGATTTGATGCCAGATACTTTGGGCCACACTAAGTTTATCCAGCTGTTTTGAGAGTGTTTTTCTGTTTTCATCTATGTGGTGAAAACCGAGCTGTGAGCTGTTTATTTTAGGATTTTCTGTAAAGTGATGAAATGATGCTGAAAATTAGGCAAATCTGAGCATTATTTAAAGAAAACCTTTTTCTGCTCTTGTAGTTATGACTATTTTGCGGATTGTTGCTCTGTCATTATAGTTGCCTGACTTTCTATTTGGCATTGACTTTGAAAAACATCTTACCCATGCCTTAAAGTTATCATTTACATAATTCTTTATTGAGTGGGTAGAAACAAGTTTAAAGTGGACTTCAGCATTGTTTAAAGTGTAGATGTGGGCCTTTCATTTCACCAGGGCTCTTTTTTAAATAAAGGAATGAAAGGAGAAAATGATGGTAGATTTGTCAAGGACATGCATAGCGGTTAGGAGTGTCCTCACTGTCTAGTGAGGCTATTGCAGGAATCAGTAAAATGTTGCTCTCTCTTCCTGTTTCCATTAGAGTTGAAAAGTACAGCACATTTTTGTCTTCTCACCTTTATTTAACAAGGAAGTCACATTGACATTAAAGACCTCTTTTATAAGAGAGATCTAGTTAAGACAGGGTCAAGTAGCAGCATCAAGCACATAACAGGACAACAACATCAGAATCGCAACAGCAACAATAGGTAAGACAAACACACATTACACAATACAGAGCACAAACCAGGCAGCAATATTTAGTCATGTGTTTGTTAGTTGAAACGACTGCAGCTCACATTGACCCCTCACATTATTTTAAGTTTAATTTAAGGAAATAAGGGTCTTAAATTGGAGACCCTTATTTTTTTAAATTAAGACCTAAGATTATGACCTTCAAAGGTAAAACCTTCTGGATTCTGAAATGTACTTTTAGTGGAGTATTTTTTTCTTTTTCACTTGAGATGAGAAGATTGATACTGATATTGATACTACTGATACTTACTGATTGATACTACCCACATGTCTGTTGAATATGAAGCTACAGCCAGCAGCTGGTTAGCTTAGCTTAGCATAAAGACTGGGAGCAGCTGGAAACTG
Organism: Lateolabrax maculatus; assembly: GCA_031216445.1. Classification (NCBI taxonomy): domain Eukaryota; kingdom Metazoa; phylum Chordata; class Actinopteri; order Acropomatiformes; family Lateolabracidae; genus Lateolabrax; species Lateolabrax maculatus. The sequence goes on along the minus strand of CM062214.1, from coordinate 25,375,727 downwards.
CCAACTGTCCAAATGTGGAAAAAAAAACACACCATTACACCTTACCCCCTGTAAAACCGCAACTCGACGCTTTTACACTTTGATTTTTGTTTTGATTAAACAAACAAGATGTATCATGTTATTTTTCCGCTTCAGACGGGCTGGTAGTCAGATTAATTTACCTTTGGACGAAGCCACGTTAACTGCTTCATCTGGTCTCCAGGGTCTAAGCTATGCTAAGCTCACTGGCTGCTGGCTGTACTTTTTTATTTATTTATTTATTTATTTGCAGACAGACATGAGAGTAGTATTGATCTTCTTATCTATCTCTCAAAAAGAAAGCAGAGAACTTATTTCCCAAAATTTAAAACTAGTCCTTTATTCCTAGAGAAGAATGGCGTTTTTGTGTTAATGATGGTAAGTGATATTGTTAAACCTGTGTCACTGAAGAAAGTGGAAAATATTGACAATTTGATTTTTATTAATTTTTTATTCATAATGTTTTATTGTGAGTGCAACTCAAAACAACACAGATGTTAACCATGATTGTATAATTAGATTTGGTTCTGGTTGTAATTTTAAAGATGCCATAATGCACATGGGCATACTAATAATATCAACGTTTAAATACCCAGATTTCACACTTTAACCGAACATCAGTTAACTGCTCTCAGCACACTGATCCTTATCTTCATTTGCCCAATGTGCTTTATCACTTTAAGAGACCTGGTGAGTTCAGGTCTCTCTGGAATAAACAAGTCAGAGTGCTTACTCACGGCTGTTCGGGAGACCATTTATATTGCCCTCCAAGGGCTTTGTTTGGGCAAAGATTTCCTGCCATTGACTAAACCCAACACCAGACTTTCACCACAATAGAGAGACTCTCTGAGGTCTCAGTTACAAGAGATGAGACACTCTTCTGGGGCACTCTTTTCTCTTGCTGCCCTAAATTGTGATGTAGGTCAAAAAGACAGGTGAATTTTTTGTAACCATTTTCTGTAGCTTGAATATAGAAGAATGTCCCCTTTACTACAATCCAAAAAACAAACAAGAAAAAACCTCAAGCGAGGTGTTGCTTTTTCGGAACTTCTGCACAGGAGGTTTGTTTGTTTGGGGGTGTGTGATTTTGGCAGCTCTTTAAAAAAAATAACTCCTCATCTTGCTCCTGGCACTTTTCTGTCAACCAGTTTGGGTGGAATGAAACTCACAATGCAGATGTACAGTCTGTTTGACGGTGTTCCCATGTTTTCAGTTATTTGTTTTACTGCTGTAGTCCACTGTCTGCAGCTCTGTGTATGCCAGCCTTTGTCTTTTTCTTTCAGTTATTCAAATCTACCTGAATATACCCTCAGGAGCTCAAGTTAAATTTGAATGTCAGCTTGCAGAATACATTTAGTGAAACCCTGAAACTTTCCAAAAACACAACTGAATTAATTCCTTTCCAGCAGTCACGGTCCCATTGAACATTTAACTATCATTGCATTGGGATTGGAAGGGTCAGAGTGCTGTGAAAATGTTTCTATAATACAAAAATAACAACAGCAACAACATTAATTTTTTCCTGTGACCCTCAGACTTTGGATCTTAAAGCTGCATATTGTTGTCACAGTATGATAATTGCTTTTTTTTTAGGTCATATTAGGATAACAGTTGGAACTTCTCTAGTGGATGAGATCATTTTGTGTTTTTCTAAGAGGCAAAGTTTGCTGCCCTCTGTGGATCTGACTAAGGCCTTAGATAGCACCAATCAGAGCATTTTGTTAGATGAGGTGCTTTTAATACTTGTTTACACCTTTTTCCTAACACATATATCAAACTGTTACTGATCGTTTCAAATCAGGCCCCCAATTGTTGACATAGGGGTCCAACAAGGATCAATATTAGGAACCTGGTGTTGTTTTCTTTGCATGAATAAAATTTATTTTCTAACAGCGCTCTGACATCGCCATTCGTATGTTGACGATACAATCTTTTATGCCACTGGTTTGGTTTTATTGACGTAGACCACTCTACACATAACACACTATTTCACGCATTCACCAGGAAAACACAAGCAAAAGCACACACGTTCAGACCAACGTAAAACATGGACATGCAGAAACACAAAACAAACAGAATGAAACAGTCGTTAAACAGCAAATAACTTAAAATTAGAAACACTTATTCCTTATTCTTATTAGGAAGTTTTGCTTCCTGATACTTTGATAATGTCTGTGATTGTTCTAATCAGTGTCTCTGTGTGTGTGATGATTGTTTAGTGTGACAGCCTTGTCTTGCTGTGATCTTTATATGTAATTGTCTCTCAGGCATGACAGATGTTGATGTCAATGAGACTTCCTGAATAAATAAAGCTTAACACAATTGTTTCCACTTATTTTGGCTGATTAGACTGTGTGTGGGTGTGTGCGCAGAATGTGGGACAACTTTATGTGTCTTTTGTGTGTATGGAGACCTCAGCAAAGCTTCACTCATCTTCAACCTGAAGAAAGTTTTATCAGTCAGAATAACTCTGGATTTGAGACCCCACAGCTCCATAAGTGGGAGACTGTGAAGCTGAGGCCTTCACCTTGAGCTAAGGGACCTGAGATCAGTGCTGTCAACCTCTTGGCTTTAAATTTGACCTGATGTTCTTCACTCAGCCCCAGAGCTTCAGCTGACAGATATTTAAAAGGCCCTGCCCAGGGATATTTCTAATTTGACTAAATTAAACTCCTCCACAAAACTTGTCAGGTAGTAGATGCTGAGTTCTCTTCAGATTTAATGAATGAGCCTCGATCATTCACATTCATTGAGGTTATGGCTTAATGTTTTTCACTGCTATTTGGATGGAAGTCATCACCTAAAATGTTTTTACCATTTTTCACATCTTCTTTCACAACCTTTTGATGGGATGTTTTGTCAGTTTTTTTGTGAATTGGCTCTGGCTCAGACTTTTTGTTTGTTTACTTGTAGCAATTGAAAGTTATTGATTTGTTGCCTCTAATTGAAAATATTATCTGGTACTCCAGAGGTGCTTTAATTAAAGTGTCAAAAAACATACATTTTGGCTCAACTGATGGATACACAACAGCTTTTGGAAATAAAACACAAATACTACGATTCAGGTGGCATAGGTTCGGTGATGTAGCCGAATATTTTTTTCGCATACGTTTTATATCTTTTAAGACTTCGACATAGAAAAGCATCTCTCGAAGAGACCCTTCAAGGACACTCAGAAAGACTTTCCACGGTGATTAAAAGCATTTAACTCTTTTCTACTTTCACGTTCAGCTACATTCAGCCCTTGATGAACAATGAATCATATATTTTTTAGCTCCTATAGGTTCCCTTTTCAAAGTTCTGTTACTGGTTTTCTTTTCATATCTCCAGAGTAAAATATTTTGCATGTTTGTCTAGATATATGCTTGTAACACTGCCCATGTTGTGTTGTAATTTTCCATCCATCCATCCATCCATCCATTTAGCTATACCCACTCATGGGCTGGAGCCAATATCCCTACGGGCAATTTAGAGTTGACAAATAACATTTTTCCTGCACAAATTTGACTAATTCAGTGAAAAATAATTAATAGAGCTTTTGTCGCTGCTAATCTAATGAAGAAACGCATTAAAATGTAATGAAGTGTCACCGCACAGGCTCCATTTCTAGAAACCAATTTTCTCTTTTCATTTTTACGTTTCTGTCACCATCTCATTGTTTTCCATTTCCCGTTCTCTCTATTTCCATCCGTCCAACCCAATCATTTTTTCTGCTATTTTGCTTTCTCTTCCTTCCCTGTTCTTCATATTTTTTGTGATAGCTCTTTTCTCAGAACTCTGTTTCATTCTGTCTTTCTCTCCATCCTTCCCTCTTTTTCTTTCTCTTTTATCTCTCTTCTTTGATTACATCTGTGTCTTGCTGTCTTTTTCTTTTCTATAATTTTGAACGTGTTTATTTAAATTACCTCAAATTAGTTTGATGTACATGCTACTTGAATGACAATCAATGTGAAATTATCACTCCGGAGAATTTAAGGATGGATGCAACTAGTGTTACAGACACAAACATGACACGTAGATGCAAGCAGTGAATTGTGCAAATAAAATGCTAGAAAGGTGTATGATGGGTGCTCAGATGTAATCATTTCTAATGTTGTATCTGGCTGCCAGAGAAGCCAGAGAAGTGTCTCTTACTTACCCACCTCCTCAGGTCGTCATACTTTTCATTAGTTGGTCACTGGACTTCCTCATCTCTCCCAGTCTGACTCTCATTGCTTTTTCTTCTACTTCTGCACTTTCCATCTGCATCACTCTTACTTCTCTCTTACTTTCCTTTCTTTTTCTCTCCCCCTCCCTCCCCCTCATTATATTTCTCTCACCTTCTCCCTTGTTTTAGTCCATATCTCCATTCTAGACAAGGAGGGGCCAGGTTACATTTTTCCTTGCTATGTTCTGATGGATCTGCCTTATTAGCAGCTGCGTAGGCGTGAAGCAGGCCTGTCCAAGCCACTATGATAATGTGTCAGTGCAACACACGCACACAGACACACACACACACAGCACTTCAGTGTATGTGTCGTTATGAAAATAGATGGTGAATTCTGCACAGGAAAGAAGGTATCCGTGGTTTGTAGAGGATGTGCACTTACTGTAGAAGCAGAATACTTGTATTATTTTGTGCCTCGGTGTAACACACTCTTTGCTCGTGATTATGCAAGGCTCAGCTGAGTACCATCAGCAGCATCAAAATCCAACCAACTTCATACTCACAGTAAAGGTCCTCGAGGGAAATACATTATGGCTTTGGGAGACCAGTTACACGCACATGTGATTATTGACTGAAGAAGCTTCATGAAAAAGTTCCAGAAGAAAATAAAGATTGTTAACTAATCCCCTCGTCACCTGCAAAGCAACGCATAAATCATAATTTATCAAAATCGTTGGCTGAAAATACAGTACCTGTTCTATATTTATTGGGTCCTATTATTTTTTCGTATATATAAGTATGCGTTGAAAGATGTTTAATGAAGGTGTCGAGCAGACTGTCTTGGGGTACATTTTCACTCAGTATGTGCACGGGTGATAGTGCCTCCTAATAAACACTGTAAGTGCAAGTCAGTACTTAAAGGAATAGTTTGACATTTTGCAATATTCACTTATCTGCTTTCATGCTGAGAGATAGAATACATCAGTACAGCGCTCATGGCACTGTGTCAAATACGGCTAACATGGCACTCTCCGTAAATCTCACTTATTAACAGTATCTCATTTACATTTATATCACAAAAACAGTCAGGCGCATTGATGTCAAGAAATAGTTAGAGCACTGTGATCCAAATTCACAAATATTTCTCATTTTAACTTATGCTAGCAGTTTCCCCCTGTTTCCAGTGTTTGTGCTAAGCTAAGCTAATCACCTCCTGACTCTGAGCACCAGTTAACGCAGACATAAGACATAAGAATGGTATCAATATTCTCATCTAACTCTCTGCAAGGAAGCAAATAAGAGTATTTCCCAAAATGTCAAGCTATTTCTTTTAAGATCAGAAGACTGTTGGTGTTGATTGGCTCCCCAAAAGAGAAATTACTGAGAGAGCGAAACAGAGCGAGGAATTTTGGGCATGTCAGGGTCCAATATATTTGGAGCCTTTAACCCGTTAAATACGAGCGGGATTGCTAGAGGCTAGTTCTTTTAATCACAGCACATCTGTGCCGATAATGATGAAATCCAATGACCTTGTGTGTGTTATTGCTATTGGGTTTTAGTTTTCACTATGAAAAAATATTCCTTTTTTCCCTTTCTGATGCAGTGATGAGCCTTACTTGTCTCATTCCATTCATAATAGTGGAATGATAATGTTAGTGTTATGAGTTACATCTTTGGTTGTAAAAACTTCCTCTCATCTAATTACAACGTACCGTTCAAAACAAAGATCACGTGATTGCCATTGATGTATGTAGGAGGCTGGGAGTATATACCCACCTTCTGTTCGCTGTGAACCCTAATTATCCAATTACTATTGCATCACTGCAAACAATGAAAGAAAAAAGATTTCAGCTGCTGCCCCAGGCGCTATCCAAAACATGTTCTGTGCTGCTATTTAAGGCTTCTAAGAGTGCTTGAAGCACTCGAGGTTTTCACTGAGGCCAAAGCTCTTTTGTAAACTTTTTATATTCATCCAAGGATGGAGTTTTTGTTCAACTGAGCTGGTCTTTTACAGCATAAGCCTGCTTCACATTTATATACTGACACACACATTCATACCTTTTACTGTCGTCCGCTGAGCCTCTCAGCTGGAGCAGAGCTAACCTTTAGATTACCGCCACCCTGTCGACGCCACATGCTGGTACACAAGTTGTGGGGTTCACTGGAGCTCACACTCCGGTATATATATCTCTCACCTCCAGAACCGGCTGCATCAGCCAGGCTTCTTTTTTTTTTTGATGTCAACGTCAACTTTGATGGAGGCCTCAGCTCACAGGCCATCAAAGCAGAGTTGAAACTCCATCTGAGAGCGTTATTAGCAGCAGGGTGTGGTGCGGATGTGTGTGTATGGAGGGCCGGCATCACCAGGGGTTATCACGGATTAAAGTGGCTAAAGTGTCAGGACTTTACAGTTCCTAGGAGTACCTTATCAGTTCTTATTTTGGCAGCAGGAGAGATGGAATAACTTCCTTGGCTGCTGCTGTCTGGGTATCAGTATCTGTCTGCATATTAAGTGTGTCGAAGTCTATTTGCACCACGTCTGTCTGTCTTGTTCTTATCATCATCTTGTCATGGAAAACCTGGACATTTGTATCATGGAAGTGAAGTTTAAAGGTTGTGGTTTCCCAGAAATTATGAAGAAATGTCAAGTTTTCTTAATGTGCTCCCATTTTGTGTCATCCCAGGATTATTGATAATCCTAATAAAGTAATTTAGCCAGACTTTTTAATTTCCTGCTCAACTTTGTTTCACAGCATGATATACATCTCTCATCTCCTGTTTGCCATGAACTAATATAGATTTCAAGACCAATTTCAGACCAAAAGCCTGTGTTTCTAATTCATTTTCATATTGTTTAATATATCCATCCATTTTTGCTTTCTTCCATTTTACTGGTTGAACTTCTGAACTGGTTTAACTTACATTTATCTGTGGAATAAAACTAGTTGACTATAACGGTCATGCTCAGGTCAAATAGAAGCTCAGGTTTGCTAGTGAAACCTTTGCCTCTATAAATGGAGATCAGCAGAATTCCTGGCTGTCACTTTTCCGTGTCTTCCCCTTTGTAACATTTGTGTTTCTCTGAACTCTTCCTCCATGTCATTCCCGTCGGTCCCTCTTCTTGTTCTCCAGTAGCCTTTTCTGTTCTCTCTCTTGCTGTTCACATATTTTTTTAGTCTCCGACCCTTCCCCTGCTCATTGATATGTGATCTGGCGATTTATGGGAAGCTCATGCCAGCAATGCACACATGGTGCTTCTCCAGGGGAGCAGTATGGCAATGCTTTGGTTAACTGTTGCCATAGCAGCAGTGTGGAATTGAAACAGTGGGATACAGTTGTAGATGGAATATGTGGTTGGGTAAAGAGTATCTTTTATTCTCTCCCGTTTTGACTGTTCAAAACACAGTCAGTAGATTTAAATTTGATTAATGCGGCTGCTTGCTTTTCTGATAACTTTTCAGTGGGTACAACAGGTTATAAATAAGCTTATTTCCCAGTATCAAAAAACCTTAAATAAAGAGTCAATACAACTGTCCTGCCATAAAGTCTACTTTTATTATGTCTTTAATCTTTTTTACATCGTCTTAGGGTTGTTAATTCAAGTATATGTTTTAGAATTCGGCTAATCGTCAATGATGGCGTTGTGCTGGACTGCATTATGTTCAGAGGCATTTCTAATATTCTGCCTCCTCATGTATGTAAATGGAAAGGACAGAAAACACCCTGCATACTAATATAATATAATGTACTCCAGTGTAACGAAATTAACTATGACCTCAGTAATAACTATGACCTCAGTAATAACTATGACCTCAGTAATAAACATATAATTGAATGTACAGCAATGTCCACAAAAACGGAACATTATAAACCTCATAAAGGTAGAATTTATGGCAAAGCAGTTGTATTAAATGGCATTAGATTGTGCAAGTGTATCTAATAAAGTGGCCACTAAGTGTGTTTATTTAAACAACAGTTTATTCATCCACTTCATGCACTTAAGTCTCTGTATTACTGACTGTGTGAACAGGTTTTGATCGAGGTCTGTCTTTGGGATATTGCGCACTCACTGTTAAGCTCCAGAGGTGCTGTCAGGTGTATTTTTGAACTTTGGGCCGAGCCAGGCCAGCTGTTTCCCCCCGTTTCCAGTCTTTATGCTAAACTAGAACAAACCTGTTTTGACTCCAGCTCCATACGGCTTCATACTCCCTACTCTGACTTCAAATTGAAATTGATTTTCTCAACAAAATAAAACAACAATAAGAAACGTAACTTTTTACTTTAAGGCAAAAAACGTTGACAGTTGTGACACTCAAATCAACTTCAAGTCTGCAGCATGGAGTGAGTTTCACACCAAGTTAAAAAAGAAAAAGAATGACAAAACAATTTACAAGCAAAACAAACAAACAAGAAAGAAAGTCAGAAATGAAAGACTTACAGGCATACAGCATAAGACAATTTAGCCCCATTATCATCATGGGGATAAGATAGAACTTTTTGTGGAGGAGGATCACATTGAAGGATTTCATAAGGCAAAAGTGTCAGGGAAACAAAATTTAAAGTGGAGTACGGCGATGCAGTAGGTGGATGTTCTTACCAACATATTTAGAAGAAAGTTTTTAGTTTTGTCTTGACAAAACATTTGGGGAAATTGGGTTTAACAATGTGTCAATGCTGAAATAATGATCTCCACTCTCAGTACCTATGTTTTTCCCTCAGATAATTTACTGTAACATTTCTGAATAGTTTGGTCTGTAGACTTCGAGATGCACGGTGAGAGTCTGGCTATATTTAAATGTCAGCTGTGACTGTGTGGGCTGCAAGCACTGCCGCTGTATGTGCGCTTTATGTGTAGCTGTTGTGGGAGCAAAGTTTTTTAAGTGTTTTAAGTAAGTTTTTATTGTTTTCTTGTGAGAGGTATCATTAAAATACAGGAAAAGTCTTGTGGTAAAATGTCAGAATCCTTCCGACAATTACTTTTCCTGTGTGATTAAATCTTCTTCGTGGCCTCTTTGTTCACAACATGGCCGCCTTTTCCTCCCACAGACATAAAAAGAGGAGGCGAACCTCTTCCCTGCTGATACGCTGCCAATAAATGCCCTCCAACCCGTCCTGTAGTTTCACTCCTGACTCATGGCCAATATTGCTGAGTGAGATTAATGTGTAATATTCTTTATATCTGGGTTACTCTCACTGAGCCTCTGAGTCCCCGTCTTAAGTGCCGGTCCTTCAGTGTTATTAGCCTCTTTTTTTTCTTCTCCACTTAGTTATTCGTTCACATCAGAGATGGAGAAGGCTGATCTAATGTATGTTTCCAACAAGGCCAGAAGGAAAATGGCAAACATGCTGACAGATTTCACAGAAGCTGAACATTGTGTTTGCACTGTTTTGTGTTTTTGAATCATCATTAGAGATATTTGGTCCCATGTTTCCCTGTAATTTGTTAATGATGGGCTGTGAGTACATGCTTGCGTGGTTTATTTTTTAGCTTCTAGCTTTTGAAGTCACTTCAAAGGATTGTCTTTGGGTTGTGGGTGAAACAACAGCCCAGCGCATTTTGGGTAGATGAGTTGATTTCTCTGAAGTGCCAGATTAGGTTCCATCCCAACATCACTTCTGTGCATTGGTCAAGATTCGTCCTTGAGTGAAGTCTTATTAAAAGGATTCTCCGGTGATTCAGTTCAATACAGTTGGGGGACTCACAGGAGACAGAATAATACAAAAAAATATCAAAATTGAGTGGCAGAGATATCATGACTTTTAGTCTCTAGTGTAGGTCACTTAAAAAAAAGGCACATCTCCAGTTTGTAATACAAACTTGTGGTTTGAAGTGAATGAGTTGCATTATGGGAATTATACGATCCAGCCATTTGAAGCTTGACTTAAACTAGAGACTCAGAGTCAGGATATCTCGGCCTCTGTTGCCTTCATTTTGATATATTCTTTTTTTTATTATTGATCTGTGTATTGTGAATCCCCCGACTGTGTTGAAGTGCAATACGGATTCACTAAAGTGCCATTTTAATAACACTTCACTAAAGGATTACAATGGGATGCTAATGAGTTCATTAGCGTCTTTTATTACACCCATTTCAAACCCCAAAACTTCAGTTCGTAATTCAAACTGGAGTTGTGGGCTTAAAAATTACAAGTCTCAAGGCCAAACTGAGATAACCCTGATGAAATCATCATAGTTAGTTTTTCTAATTTTTCACAAACTGGGTGGTGCTTTACTCTTTCTGACAAGTAAACTGAAGCGTAAAATCAGTGGAGGTGCAACAGGAAAATACAGTGGCACTTTGTAAAGAAAGGAGTAATGTCAGTTGTCTGTTTGCAGACACCTCTCAGCTCTGAGCTGTCCTGCAGCCATCAGTCACCAGCCGGAGGTGGAACACGTTCTTGAAAGCAGTGAAACCTGCTTCACTGCCTGCATTGTCTCAATGTTGTGCAACGAAAGCATCCAAGCTCAAAGATTGAAACGTTTCATCCATAGTTACTGATGTGCATGATTTTCTGGCTTTGTTGATGCCCTTAATTGTGATTGGCCAGTGCCAGATTCAGAGGTGTTGTAAAGTGTTGTTGATTTCTATTCAGAATGACACCACATGCAAAAAAAAAAAAAAAAAAAAGTTACTGTGTGAGGACATGTAGAGATAGAAACAGTGCAAATATTTTTAAATTGGGTTTAACTTGTGAGGTTGTGCTAATAGCCTAAAGGTCAAAACTGTTGGATTGCAATGTTTGAATAGTAATACCAACTGGGAAAATCTTGGCAGAGAAATGAAGCAAATAATGCTTTTGCCCCCTCGGCTACTACAATCAAAGTGCCCTTGAGCAAAGCACTTAAATCAAAGCTGCTCCACTGGAACTGTTTAGTAGCCAACAGTATTTGGAAACTCCCAGTGCCAATGTGTGATTAGAAAGCTTACTGTATGTAGTTTTATTGACTGATGTCAGTGTAACAGCAAGCTGGGGAATTATTGTTAAAGGAAATTGCATGTTTCTTCTATGTACAAAATAAAAGTAACTCACTGTGCATTCCCCGTGGTGGAGCATATGCCCTTAAATTGATATTATTATCTGTAGGGTACACTAAATGTACCTGTAATGGCAGTCAGTTTAGGACAATAACACTATACTAGTGTTACTGTCGAATCTGAACACATCACACAAACAGTTTCAACTAGACAGGAAGAGACCCTGCAAAATATTCGCCCATTCATTCCAAATAAGGCTGCCAAAACTGTAAGAAAATGATTGTCCAGTGCATTTTTGAAGTGACAGACACACACCATAAATCGACAACAAAGTCGTATCAAATGTCAGATTATAATTAAGTGCTGTGTTTTTACACAATACAAAAATATAAAATCATCACCATAAATCACTTGTGGGATTAACACTTTTCGATCTGCTCCTCTTTCATAATAAAAGCACTCTTTGGAACAGCTACAACATTGACATCATATTGATGGAGCTGCAGCACGACATCTTTAGTGGAGTGTGACACTCTCCTTTCAGGTGGTCTCTCTTGAATTATTTAATCTCTTCATCTTCCCCCCCCTTTTTTATTTTTCTCTCCTCTTTGTTCTCCCAGATAAATTAATTCAATTCAATTCAATGAGGTTTGAAGGTTTTGTTTTAAATACCAGCAAGACAACGGCAAAGACCATGAAACATAGTTTAATAACTATAGCTGTTGAAAAATCGATCAATAAATAAAGCAAAGTTTTAGTGTTGCAGTATAAATTTTAGTTTATTTTTCTTTTCCTCTCTGTGCCTTCTGTCTCAAAGCAAGTCATTGTATCCTGTTTCTTTCTTTCTCTCAGACTCTTTGTGTTTCAGTCTCTCCTTTTCCTCTCTGTCTGTTGCAGAGAAGTAAACAGATTACCGCCGATGACCTCGTCCTCTTTGGGCATTTGAAGTAAATAAGTGGCTTGTGTTCCCTTGGACCTCCAGGAGCTTTCTTACATATGGATTCATTCTCAGAAAAGAGAGGTCATACCTTTCTCCAGCCCTCCTGGGCGAGAGCTAGTCTACTCTCAAAGGCTCTTCTGTTGTTTTCTGGAGTGAAGTAGGTTGAACTCCTATAGAAAGTCAGGCAACAGACTTCCAGTAGAACACGTGTCCTTTATGACAGGTGAAAGACAGAAGAAATGAGCCTTGTATGCTTCACATCAGAGAAAGTAATGGTCTAATTTGTCTGTTTTTTGAAATCAAAGGCTCTGTCTTTTACGTCATCTTGCTTTCCAGCTCCGTCTCTATTGCCTCTCTCTGCTGCTTTCTTCTTTCTTTCAACAACAAAGTCACAAACACTCTCCTCACCCACTTTCTTTGCAAATGGTTGGTATATCACGAAGCTGAATGGAATGACAAAATTCCATGAAATCCCCCAAAAGTCACATGTAAAGAAGGATGTTTTGGTAGAGGAATTACACATGGAAAGCAAAGAGAAGTGTTATTATTATTGTCCAGTGGAGTGGTTCAGTTTTATTGCACAGGAAGCCAAGTGCCTGTCCATGTTTTCGTCTTCGGGGCTTAAAATATAACCAACATTAGCTCTTAATCAAAGAACAATGACTTGTCTTGATACAAATCATTTTTAAAAATCTGTTCTATTTAAAATCGTTCCAGTGAATACATTATTTTGACTTCGACTTTGATGAAAATGCATCTAATTTACATTTTTATAGTTCCTGACCTTTCAAAAGTTTGCATGAAATTCTCTTGACAGCAGATTGAAAACAGAGCAAATGTCTCTCTCTCGCTCTCTCTGTCAACCCACCCACACCACATTTTTGGGATTTACATTATGCATCTGTAGATAGAAGTTGGTAATGTACTGAAACTTGTGGCTGTTGGTGCGTTACAGTGCAGCCTGTAAAATGGAGGGCAGAGATGATTCAGCCAGTTGATTTGTATGAGAAAAACAGAAAAACACTGGGAGGGTGGCAGCAACAGAAAACAAAATATTCTTTACAAAAGAAAAAGTAGATAGTAAGAATATATGTAAATATATGAAGAAAATATATGCAAATCAACAAATTACAGCCTACTTTGTTCCCTAAAAGAGCAGTTCTCCGTTTCAGAGATGCCTTCAAGACACACGTGTGTTCACAGACATAAAAAAATAATGGACTAAATTGAAAAACATAGAGGGGTTTGTGTCATAGAGAAATATAGTACTAGGTAATTAGGTGGATGGAAGAATGCATTACACCGCCTGTGTTTTCCCTTTTGAAACTAATCAGACAGATTTACACGCATACTCCGCCTGGTGTCGGCCCGCAATAAAACATCCAGCATGGAACGTCTCATCTGTCTTACCAGAGTAATAACGGAGCTGTCATCATGCAAAGAGATACTGAGAGTGTAGCCAGCAAGCACGTAGTCACGTTTTGTTGGGATTTGTGTGTGTGTATAGTCTGTGTTTTAAAAACATTAACAAAACAATCTTCACATATGATATTTAGATGTCACTCACTGTAAACTGGTATAAGTACAGCATCTTCGTCATTATTCTTTAGTCCCGGTTTCAATCCTCATTAGCTTTGAAAATATTGGTGCCAGTTTTCCAGGGTTACACTCAAAAGAAAGGAAAATAAGAATTAAAATGTGCAGCAACACACAGCATTAATCAAACAAGAATAGGATAGAATATACCAAAGGTAAACTAAAGAAAGTGAAAAGAAAGTCCAAGACAACGACACAGTAACTGAAACAAAAGTAGAACTTAATGAATCCTTCTCAAATTCTTTAACTTTTTTAAAGATCTACTAATTACTTGTGTTCTTGTTATGTTGGTGTCCGAGGCAGAAGAAGCTCTATAGATAAACATTTTAAAGACAAAAATTTTGTCTTTAAAAGGCTTTTCCAGTATTGGAAGTATGAACTCAGGTTTATTTAGGGTGAAGTTACTCTGCACCATTTATAAAAAGACAACGATTTAAGAGAGCTTTTGTTCGTGCAGAATCTGTGGAAGACAACAACATGAATTTATGAATTCTGTTGGTTAAACAGATGTTGACAGCTGTAAATTCTATCAGCAAGTTCAAAAAAAGATTTTTGTCTGTCAAAACTGTCAAATCTGGCAGAGAGACACATCGTCAGCCCTGTAAAAAAACATCTTAAGTAAGAAAACACTTTAAAAGAAAAGTAGACGGAGAGACTCAACTCATCAGTTGAGTGTGGCTTCACTCATAAGAAATTTCAGCTGATAATGTTGATGTGATGCTTCGATGCTGTATTGACAAAACTGACAAATTCTGGTCTTTGCTCAGTGCTATATCATCTCGATCTGCGTATGACTGAAACTCATTGGTACATTCAAATATGAAAACCAATAAAAACCCTCAGACACAACTGAATACCATCCATTTCCCAGTGTAAGCCAGATGGTATAAACAGTGCATATACCCAAACAAATGGGCATTTAATCCAATCATTAGAAACTAGTTAACTCACATCTCATATTAGTGGGGTTGCTCACTTTCTTGGTTGGGAACGCAACTTCTAACAAGAACTCAGCATCTTGAAAGTGCTGTCAACCAGCTTATCAATAAACCTGTAAAATACTGTGTTTTATGGACTAACAAACATGAGTAATCCCTTGTAGTTGTCGAAGCTGTGGTGGTATTAGTAATGAACTTGAAGACCTCGAGCTGTACCTGTATTTTTGGCAGGCGATAAAACACAGCCATCCAAAACACGCTACCTGTCTAAAAACGAAATTAGAACATGATCTCCAGTGAGCAGCAGGTTAGCAAATCTGTTTGAGGTGAAGTCGGTTGCATATCGCTGTGAGCTGTGCAAATAAATCAATGTATGTATGGGAAGCAGCAGTTGAGAAGCAGTCTAAGATTAGCCGAGCATCTGGACAATTTAAAACCTTAACTCAGAGCTGTGGTTTGTGTGATTTAAAACCAGGTTCTTCAGTTTCTTCAGTCGTCATGTTTCTTCTTCTTTTTCTGATTCCATGATTCTTCATAGTAGGGTATGATTCATTAAACCATTGTACTATATGTTTTTTAGAAAAGTCTGGGTGTCAATGTGAAAATCACTTTTGATGAAGTGATTTTCACATAGAATAGTTTGTCATTTGTCATTCATTCACAGTCCTTTTATCGTAGATGACTTAGCTCTGTATCTCTGTTTGTTCAGTCTGGTCTGGACTCCTACTGTTTTATTGTTGCCAGATGAAGTTTCAGTATTGAATTAGTTAATCACTACATTACTTACTGTGTTACAATCCACATGAATGACATACTGCATTTGCTGCTTTCATGTGACAGCTATGTAAATCCAAAGTTTGTCATATATAAAACCTTATGCAATCCTTCTAGCTTATGAAATGTTTTCATAAACTGTTGGATAACCTGATATAAGGTAATAGGTCTGTGCTAACCTGAGGGTACTAAAGGAAAATAGATCTTGTACGCCCACACACACACACACACACACACACACACACACACACACACACACACACAGAGGAGGGACGTTATTCATTCCCTTGGGTATGGGTTGGTGGGGAGAAGGAGAAAATTTAGGACGTCCTGTCTTCAGGTCAGTCAGCGGCCTCAGTGTCAAATGCTTTTTTAGACACACACACACTCATCCATCCCTCCTCAGTGTCTTAATTTATTTTACATACTTTGTTACTTTACTTGAGCCTTTTAGAAATGTTAAACGATAATAAGCTGTAATTCGCACATTGTAATTATCAAAATGACAAGAATCCATTTGTGAAGAGTCAGAAGGTCAGACTGAGAGTTCTCCAACTATACAGATGCAGATGAATAGCAGATGATTGTGAAGCACCAATGGAAAAAAATTTAGAGCCCCCCCCCCGCCTTCTCTCTTTCTCTCATGTTTGTGTTTCTTGATAAAAGACTGTCCAATAAATCAGAATAAAGGAAAAGTCACCACACCCTCAGTGTACCACCCAGCTCTTAAAAGAAAGAGCGTGAGACAATCTGCTGACCAGTGGAAACAGCCCAGGGGTATGTGCATTAACACTATATCAGATTGGGAAAAGGTGTGTTAACCCTTTCTGTTTGTGTGTGTGTTTTTGTCCAGGCCGCAGGGTGCTCGCATCATGTCCAAATACGCGGGTGAGCAGCTCTCCAGCACCACCGTCAGCGAGGCCTCCACTGCCGTCACCTCCTCCACCGTGGACAACACGTCTGCCTCCAAGGTTAGTCTGTGTGTCAGTCTGTGTGGTTCAGCTTCATTAGAGAAGAAGGACAAAGGTTGTGCACATCCAGGCAAAAAACGAAACGTTGTCCTGATAAGAGAAAAAGAGAATACAACTATTTTTTTGGAGCCTAACCGTGTGCAGGCCTTGCTCCTGCAATGATCTGTATCTAAATCCCATCATTGCATGTTGAAGATAAACATGTTGAGCCTAGATGAGCCTGTCGGAGAAAGATGCATCTGAATCCGTGAGTGTGTGTCTGTATGCAATTCTACAATCTTTTTCTTTTAAATCAGTGTCAACACAGTGATTTGTAGCACTGTATCCATTTTGCATAATAACCCACATCAATATTTCATTTAGTTTCAATTTGATTTGCAAACACATCAAACTGTGAGTGTTGCTCGCTAGTCTCACTTTAGTATTTGCAGTTTATTCTGGTGTAATTTTGCAAATTCTAAAGAGTCAATCTAAGTTTGAACGAAATTAAGTTCTAAAGTATTATTCTATTAGAAAATGCTTTCTGCAGCTGCACCTTTCAGTCATTGCCCTATGATCGTGGCTTTACCCAGTGACGAAAATGATCAAATGGACTCATAAATCATGTTTCAAGCCCTTTAGACAGTGTAGCCTTCAAGTATCAAATACAGCTTCAGGTTGTTATAAAGTTTTGGCAGATGACTTTGGTCCAGTTCTGTCATGTAAAACGCTTAGGTTAGAGCAGGATATGTGTCTGAAGAGTAATGTAAGATAGAAGATCACCGCAAAAGCTGTTGAGCTGGGTAAAAGATTTCAGTAAATTCAGCAGGTCAAACATTCAGCATCTTGGTTTAAAAAGACAGAAGAGGGCAGATATTCATTATCCTCAGAGGGTGAATCATAATCCTTGGACTTCCTGTAGCGCCGTCACATTCATGTCTTCTTCAGGATCAATTATAATCAGTTTGGTAATCTCTAAACTTTTCCTCTAGCGCCGTGATCTGGTCAAAATTTCAATTTGGTTAATGACGCACGTACCTGCAAAACTGTCGACATTCCCATCAGCCTCAGCTGTACCTTTTGTACTTTTTTTGGTTATATCCACTTTGCAGATCTTCATGTTGAATTCTAAAATGCCGTTCATGTCAGATTTGTTCATATTTACTCTAGAATACAACCCACACACATACCAATATCGACTGACAGAGATGTTGGAAAGACGTACAATAACAATAAAACAAGACACAGTTACATTTGTTTTGGAGCCTGCAGTTTTTTTTCTTCTTTTTTCCGCTTGTGTCTGATTGCCCTTCAAGCTGTCATTGGCTCAGACAATTTGCTGTTGCTGCCAAAATTATGGAATTCGTTGAAGCTATTCAGCATAAGCAATGCTGACGAATTCCAATTTGAGCTTCCGAATGCAGATCTGATGTAGGTCACATTCTTTGCGATCTTGTTTTGTGCAACATAAAGATGTCTAGATAGAAATTGGAAAGCTACTCTTTCTGTCTTGTTTATTCATTGTTCTTCCCGTTTCTTTGGCTCATATTTTCTCCCTCCCACTTTTCTGTCCTTCAGTCTATCACACTCCCTTTCACTCTCTTGCTCACACACATGCACATACACAGCTCCATAGTTGCGTGAAACCTCATCCTGCCCTATCAACAGGTGCCGCGGGACTAAGATTGAACATGTGTCATCGGGTGCGGCACAGAAATGACAGGGCATCCATCACGACTGCCCGTCGCCATTTCCACACCCTGTGTTTTCCTGGCCTGCAGCCCTCCCAGGTGCTCTGGCTCATCACCCCTGCCATCAAACAGCAAGAAAATAGTGCAGAAGCCTCATTCTGACAGGAAAAAGTCTTAACAAAGGAATCATGTCTCAGAGGAAAGATGAGTCATTCGTGTCCCCCTTGCATAGCGCACCGCCATAAAGAAATGAATGCACATTTTGAATAAGTCACATCCATTCCGCCTGTGACAAAACATCAGAGAGTGCTCTGAGACAGATTTCTCCCACGAGTTATATGTCATAATTCTCCTTTGAGCACTTGTGTTCTCTGTCGCTGGATGCATATTTAGTGATGTTGTGTTCATAACCAGTCTGCACAAATTCTTTGGGATTTATCAAAGTCAATGTCATTTAGAAGTTCCTGTTGTTTCTCAGTTTGTAGGTATGGATTTATGCAGCCTTTCAGTATGTGTCTCACCAGTTTCCTATCTCAATATTTGGTAGCTTTGGTAGCTTTAACTTTAAGTGCCATTTTGAGCATGAAAACCAACACATACCATAACAAATGATTAGCCAAATGATTACGTTTCACTGGACAGGTATAAGTTAAAGAAGTACTGCACACTTAAACATGTTTTTTGAGACTGTGCTGTGATGAAACACATCCATGCTGTTGTTAATATTGACATATTTGACCAAATATATAAAAATCTGCACTTAATGGGCATAAAATGGCTCAACATGCCTTCCAGTGATTTAAATCAGCCCTGAACCTTGCAGGCCAATGGTGAGATTGGTTGGAAACTATCTACTAAACCAAGATGGCGATGGTAGAGATCAACAGTGGCAGACAATTTGTGCTGCTCACATTTGAAAATCCATTGCTTAATTGATATTACTTTGCTTATCACTTTCTGTTCCTGACCCCAACCTTGAAATTCTTGAATTAGGATCTCTTTAAGGCATACTAGCGTCATGGCTCTAGGGCTGGCAATGTCGGACTTTTCCTTTAGTGTTACCATGAGGTTGACATTTTTGTTTTTTCATAAAATGTCTTGGATTAACTGAAAATTGAAAAAAAAAAAAAAAAAAAAGATGTTATGTTTGGCTTAAAAGTTAGTCCGTTCGAAAAGCAAAATGCGATGCAAATGCAATGGAAACAAACTAAGCAAATAAAACATGATGTACATGATGCATGTGACTTAAATGTTCACTCAAGCTTCTGTTCCACTGAAGTGATGAAACTGTGGAAGACAAACTGATTTACAGTAAATCTTCTCATTTAAGTAGCTGGATCCAAATAATGTTGGGCAGTTTTGCTTGATAAATGATTTACACAATTAACAAATTCTGTCCGTTCTGTCAGTTGTATAATTGATTAATTGGCTAATTGTTTCAGCACTAAAAGTTGCCATGTTCATCTACACTCTGCTGCTTCAACCACTCATTAGATCCACTTGAACAGATTGAGATTAGGTGTCTGGTGTAAGTACACCTCAACCAGATTCCTAGAGGGAGGAGAAAGCCCTTCTCTTGTTTAATTGCCTCACCCTCCCAGGTAATTATTTTGTTAGGCTGGGGATTTGAGCCGACAACCTCCTGGGCTCGAGGTTTTTAAATTGTTTGATCCTGTGCCATTAATGTAACAAATAGCTACTCTGCACCCTGAGTCACTCACCTACAAGACAGAGTGCTGCAGCAGGGACCACAGCCTGTTCCACAGAATTACCCTCGGCCTAAAAATAGACCACCGCATCGTACACACACGTGCTCGTATTTGCATACACACACAGACAGGCAGAGACAAACATATAAACATGCACAGACATACCCGTACTGTATATTTACAGATAAGGGACTCCGATGTGACAGTATTTGAGCTGCTCTGCGTCTTCGCATCATGCTTGGCCAACCAGCCTCTCTCTAATTAGAGTGTGTTTGCTGTTTTCCAGCTGTGTATGCCTCCCAGTGCTGCTGCCAGTCCATATACACACTCATGCAGCCGTCACACAAAATCTTTTATTATAATAACAGTGTGACGAAGGTGGCAGGGTATTTATGTGTGTGTGTGTGCTGTGCCAGGGGGAAGTAGTCTTTCTTCTGAGCTTTTGGAATAGAGGATGGTATAATGAGATTTCATGAATATGTGCACAGTGTATAAGTATGTTTGCTGGCTCTTACAGCAGGCACGCCCACATAAACGCAATAATAATGCAAGAATGTCATGGTTTGCTGACAGAGAAACAACCAGCACCCATGCATTTCTTTAATGTGTGTAATTAAACATGAATTGACGTCAGTGCCTCAGATGTTTCACATTTATACAGTTGGCAGAATTATAGCTCAATGAGCTGGAACAGTAGTAAATACTACTAAAGACTACTAAACACTGCTAATGGACCTCAGCTGGGTTAAGCCAAACTGCTCAGATGGTTCCTTACAATATAATTTCATTTATTTTTGTATTGGCATAGCTGACCCTTTTTAAGCCCATTAAAATAATTAATTCTATTAATTCATAAAAATAATCAGCAGATTAATTGACAAGAAAAATAATTTTTAGTTAGCCCTTGTGGTTAGAAGATGGGGCAGGAATCTGGTTGTCACTAGTGATAAAATAAATGGGTTACACAGTATAAAATTGTATTTGCAGGTCCATTGTGCCATCTGTTAAATTGAACAGTTTTTTCAGCGGAGATTTAGTTCGTGTCCATCTGTGTGCAACATCTGTCCAAGCTGTTGTTCAGAACTTTTCTATTAAATTATAGCCTAAATTAAGCCATGTCGCGTAAGTTCAAATCCTGGAGCCTTTCGGTGTAAAGTTTGCATGTTTGTCCCTGTGTCTGCACGGGTTTTCTCTGCTTTGGCTTCAGATGTTTTCGGTCACAGTAATCAAATCATCCATATTCATGATGCATATATAAAAGCACTCGAAGGCATGTTTCCTTTTCTCTCCATTCCGGTCTTGTGTATTTTTGCTCCAGGGTCACCAAATAGATCACCCCAGCTCTGCTCCGCCCAGTGTGTGCTGGATAAGCTCTCCCATGACCCTACACAGGATAGCAGGATTTTTTTTAACTAGTGTTCTGACATTGGCTGAAATGCTTGAGTATGCAGCTTAACAACACCTCTGATATAACTGAAACCCAAGCATAAATTTTGCAAATGCAGAAATATTACAGGTGAATCTTGAGGGCAACTTAAAAGTGAGTGAGGATGCAGAGATTCAGTGTTTTGGGACACTTTAACATACACTTTTTTATGCAGGAAAAGTCGCTTTATCAGGCAATGCTGAGCTTTCAATGTACACACTTAGATGCATTCTCATCTGGGAGCTGCTCAATGCCGCCAAAGTCTGTCACTGCTGTCACAGAAACTATTTGGAGTTATTGCCTCGCTCTTTGATGGTAGCCGTTCAGGTTCACTGGTCAGACCTTCCAGCAGGTGTCTGTCTGGCAGTCGAACCACTGACCTGCAGTTCACAAGCCCACTTTTCTAACCTCCTTCCTGGTAGTGTGTGGAGGCTTTGTCATTGTCGGACAAATGCCATGGTAACCATGGCGGACAGTATAACGGAGGTCCAGTGGAAAATTGGCTGTGCTCAAATAATGGCTGTAATTATGTAACAACTGGGGCAGAAAAAGAGACGTACCTTGGGGAAAGAAAAGATAATCATGGTGTGGGTGAAGGTCCAGTCAGTAATGTTGTAAGTAAGACTGAATGGTCTGATGAGGCACAGACAGCCTGTTTCCAAATATAAGTTAGTGTGACACACGGAGCTGTCCCGCTCTTGGTTCCAGTGTTTTTAACCACAGTTCTGCTACAGCATACAAATGTTCTTTTTAACCCCTTAGTGATTTATCTTTGGTTAATTAACCAAGTTGATACAACACTGCAAATACTAATGTTGAGATACGACAATTAAAATCACAATTTTGCTACTGAGCAAATTAAATTTGTAAATACCAACACATTTTGGTTAGGTAATTCATTAACAAGCTGTCAGTATAACACATAACAGCTGATTGATAAGTAACGAATCCATATTCTTCTGATGCAATGAAATTGTTGACGTAATATGTAACATTATCAGCTATTCACAGCCGTGCCGGAGGATTATGGATTATGTCTTCTTGAATTTCATGAAAGCCTTTTGTACTTCTTTGTGTGTGTTTCAGGGCTCCAGGTCCAGTGGCAAGGTGCACAGCTTTGGGAAGAGAGAGCAGGCCATTAAGAGGAATCCCAATGTCCCTGTGGTGGTCCGAGGATGGCTGTACAAACAGGTCAGGACACCCACACACACAGACTGAAACACACTCATTCTAACATGCAAACAAATCCAGACTGCTGGATAATAACCACTCAGTATCATTACTGCTTACCAAGGAGTCCTGGGTACATACACTAAAAACAAACGACACTACGTCATAATGTTTAGAGGTGCCTTCATTAATTGAGCAGTCATTTTCATCATCAGAGTCTATATATTCTGGTGTATATTGTCTCAATAAATCAAAAAATAAATCAAGAAAACATAAAACTAGGCCACTGGAGGAAATGTTACAGGAGCATGCAGGCTGAAGCTGGAACTCCTCCCTGTACTGTGTTAAACTGACATGACTGGCAGACAGTTGGGCCTGTTCATGTCTCTTTAACACACTACAGGGATGAGTTCCAGCTTCAGCCTGCATGGTCCTGTAACATTTCCTCCAGTGCCCTAGTTTTACATCTTCTTGATCTATTTTTTTTTTTTTGCTTTGGCAGTATAGAGCACCTGCTGTTGATCACAGACAGGCTATTACTGGAGACTCTATTTCTATTTGAAGTTATACTTAAATTATCTGTAGTTGGCATCGTCCCTCTGGAAAATGCTTGGCCTCAGTACAAGACGAACAGTGAGTGATGTTACTGCGAAGCAATTATATTTTAATGACCACACACAGAGGCATACATACATACTCACGAATACACACAGGAACAGGGGGGAATGCAAACACAACTAAATGCACAGCCATATACACTCATATGCACATGCAGTCTGTTAGTGCCGTGCAATTATCATTTTAATTATAAAAAGTTTTAAATCCTGCAGGGGCACACACACATTATTACAAACAACTTCACACAGAGCTACACACTAACACTATCACAGGGTTGCGTGGTTGTAGCTTCATACATTTTTACCCAAAGAAAACGCATAAATCTGTGTTTGAGGTGATTTCATCTCGTCTGTATCTTCCTCTCCTCCTCAAACGGCACCATTTTCAGCTAGAGAACATAAAAGACAAATCGGGCAGTAAAGCAGCCGTGGCAGGCCCAGCGAGCCAGGGAACGAGGACAAATGATCAGTCCCTTCCTCCCTCTCTTTCCTGTTCACTCTCTTTATCTCTGCTCATGTCCGCCTCACTTTTGCTTTCATTACTTCTGTTTCCTCACTGTGTCCGCTGCCCCTCGCTACTCTTTTCTATCTCTAACTCTCCCTTCATCTTTCTCATATCCCCCACCCCACCCCCTATGCAAAATATGTCTACTTTTCCTTGTTATCTCCTCCAATCTGTGCTACTTTCTGTCTCATTATTCATTCATTCGTTACTTACACAATTTTCTGTACCCCTCTTTCTCTCTGCAGGACAGCTCTGGGATGCGTCTTTGGAAGAGGAAGTGGTTCGTCTTGGCTGATTTCTGTCTGTTCTACTACAAAGGTGAGTCTTTGTAGTCGCTTCATGCAGTGTCGACTGGACCTAGCACGTCGACAAAATGGTTGAAATTCCCACTTATTATCTGTTCTGCCTCCTGCCTCTTTGAGTTTGTGATGTATGATCCCCCACGATCAAACATCCAGGCATGGACAAAATAACAGAAACACCTCACAACCTTCCACAGCCTTCGAAATGAACACAGTGTTGAATCAGCACTTCACATGTACAGTAAGGTCTGTTGAGTGGCTATAGCCTTGGACTGCTACAGGTGTATTCTACAGGGAGATCACAAAGGTTTGCTACCATAAAAGTGCAATTCTCTTTTGAGTAATCTTACAGTTATTAGTATATATCTAACTTGGTGGTGTTTTTGTCGTTATTCTACTAACTAACTAATCAATTTCAAAGAATTGTTAAAAACTAGTGGTTTCAAATGACATCAACATGAATGTGGCAGCTGTTGCTTGCGTACCTTCATTTGTTTTGGTAATTTTTCCATTTTGATGGTTTGCTACTTAGAAAACTCGAAACTAAATGACACACAAATTGTTTCGTGTGTGTGTCTTTTAATGTACGCTGGAAATATGACAGCTTTAAAGGTTTAAGGTTTGGACACAGTTCAGAAGTTTGAATCACACTCCGGTGATGCTGAATTTGAAGTGAACTGCAGCTGACAAAGGAGCCACTGATTCAATCTCGGTGGGCATTAATCTGATCTTTCTCAGTGGGTTACAGCACGAACGCCTGGAAAGATATGGACACACACACACACACACAATTACATCACACACTCCATCACCATCCCTCCCTCACCGTCAGTCTCCATCCCCTGGCTGTCTTTATCTGCCTCTCCACGCCTTTCTTTTTCATCTCCATATTCTTAGCCGAACCTTTTGGGACGTGCTGCTCTGCCTCCCCGCCTCGACGGGGGGAGGAAATCAATTCTCTGTCGTTTCTTTTTCTCTCTTCTCTCTGTCCTTCTCTCTCAGTTCAAAGGTTTCTCCTCTCAACATGAAAACAATTGATCTGTCTTCAGCACCACTTTTATCCTCCCTTCATCTCTAAATTTTACACAAACAAACCTCCCTTCACCTTCTTTGTTTTTTACCTTTATTTGTTTGATGGTTTCTGTCAGGCCTGTAGAGGTCAAGTTTTTTTGTTTGCTTGTTTGTTTGTTTTTCTGGAAATTTGGAATTTGTAGCAGCCTGGTGTTTCCATTTATAAAATGTAATACATGAATAAACACAATATAGACAAAACGAGGTGTTCGACTGATGGTCAGATGAAACAAGAATTTGACCATGCCACATGTGAAAAATCCAAATAATTGAAAAACCTTTTGCAGATTTTCTTTTTGGTATCAGTTTAAAACCTTCCGAGGGGGCCTGTCGTTTGTGGGGACTCATTTCTTTTACGGCCCACGTCAAGTGAATTTTATTTATATAACCTAATATTTGTCTCAAAGGGCTTTGCAAACTGTACACAGCGTCCTCTATCCTTACACTCGATTCTGATAAGAATTGGGGGAGAAAAAAGGAAAAACCTTCAACCGAGGACAAAAAGAGTGACAAAATACCACCATTCTTGTGCTGTTTGGATGTTATCTGACTCCACTTGTCACGGTCTGGTCTGCTCAGTGTGTGTGCGCGTTTGTTCGTGTGAGTGAGACAGATGAGGCAAAGCAGATAAAAAGACCTCACCGCCTCAACCACCGGTTAAGGAATGTCTCCTCCAAAAGTCCTTGAATTATTTTTAACCAATTACCCCTTTAATCCTCAGTGCCGCCTTATCACCCCTCAGCCAAACACCCACGCACGCGCGCAGGTGCCATGCACACATATTTTCATGCCATTACTACATTTTACAGTGTGGTATTGGTTGTGTGCACACGCATACACACACAAACAGACATGTACACACACACACACATTCTAGCGTGCTGTCACAATGTTCGGTGGAGAACAAATACCCTGTAGATATTTATTTATAGATGTGTGAAGTAATTAAGGTAGGACATACATGTGTTTGTGTGTGTTATTCTATCTTTGTGAGGACCGATGGGACTTTTAGACCCTGAGAGTGAGGACATTTTTAGCAGCCCTCACTTCTTCAAAGGTCTGTTCCAGGCTTAAGACTTTAGGTTTAGGTTAAGGTAAAAGGTTGAGGGCTGAATTATGTCAGTGAGGGTCCTTAAAAATATAGAAGGACAAATGTGTGTGCGTTCACTATGATCTCAGCATGCAGACCGGATGGGGCACACACACAGGAATGGCGGCTGGCTGCCAGTTGGACCCGGCAAGCTTTAGCTCTGTGACACGGCGATACCAGAGTGGTCATTTACTGTTTGGCACAACACTGTGGTATGAATGACGGCATATGAGTGTGTGTGAGTGTGTGTGTGTGAGTGTCATGATACTGGTGGCAGGCAGTGATGAAATTAGTGGGTGATGAGTGATATTTATTCTCATGCTCTTTCCTTTCCTCCATATCTCTCTTGCTCCTTTTATCACTTTGCTCACCCTGATTATCTACTCCCTCCCTCCCTTTCTCTCCCCCATTCCTCCCACCATCTCTCTCTCTCTCTCTCTCTCTCTCTCTCTCTCTCTCTCCAGACAGCAGAGAGGAAGCGGTCCTAGGCAGTATTCCCCTGCCCAGCTATGTTATTTCATCTGTGGGACCTGAGGACCACATCAGCCGCAAATATGCCTTCAAGGTATGCCTCTCCTTGCTCTACAGACTACTCTTTGCTGAGTCATATGTTTGAATTACTTTCTCTGATATGATTGTCTTGTTTGGTTTGGAGAATGTGTGCTTCCACCTATATTTCTGCTTTTGGATAAACAAAAACGACAAAATGAAGCACTGCAATGAAGAACGAGTGAAATCAGTACAATGAATGCAATGCTTTTCTGCGCACTTTCATGTTAATTTGATGCTGTTGCCACTGTTGAACGTCATCATTGACTTAAGGATTAATCATATTGAAAAATATACTACTTTAGGCACATATGCTAAAAATATATACCCCTGTATGCTATTTAAAGCACCTTTGATGGTTTATGTTGTTAATGACAGATATATATTAGCAGTAATAGACATTTCTTTCCAACTTAAAACCTGCTGCCTCTTTACAACCGAATGCTACCGTAACACCTGTTGTATGTCAAGTAGCAGGTTTGGTGGCATACACTTATTTCCCCCCCGAGCCATGTTGTCCAACATAATTTATGAGTTACATAACTTCACATCGTGCATTCATCAAACATTTCTGTTTGTGTGGGATTAAATTTACTTGTTTCTGAGAGCCTTTTGTAACTGGTGTTCACAGCAGTGACAACATCAATTAAATTAAGTTGTTTTTGTATTTGCATTAATTAAAATGTGTAATTGTTTTTAAATCTTTGCTTTACCAGCAGTTGCCGAATTGATATTGCAATTGTGGCACAATTATTGGTATCTCTTTTGATGTGGCAGTTAATGAATCAGATCAATATCTTCCCACTATAATAACACTGCCTACCCGCCCAGCCACCACTTTGACTTTGTGTAGCACTCACCACCTGTTGCACGGATGTCTATTACCACCGAATGTCTGTCAGTGTCTTTATTGAGACAGACAAGCTCCTCTGGAATGGAATGAAGCTTCTCCGTTCCCTCAGGCACGAGTCTTTTTGAGTCGAGCCCGACACATGTGAAGTTAAGAGGCAGACGTACAGCACACACAACTGAGCGTTTGCCCTCATGTGCACATAGGCTTCTATTCGTAGATTAAAAACGTGTGTGCATGTACACATATACCCACAAGGTTTTCAGGTCACTTGCTTTTATGTCATCAGTCAGTCATCAAGTTTGATTAAACTTTTAACCTGGTGCTTACTTCAAGTGACATGTTTTCCTACATATAGTTGTTAAAGAATTGTGACCAAAAGGTCATAAGTTGTAATACCCTCAATTGCAGTGTGAATGGAACCGGTGCACAGCTGTCCGCGGCATGTGGAAAGTATGTACAAGCCTTAATGGAACTAGTGCATAAAAAATGACAACTGTATTCAATCTTAAATATTGATCCCATAAAGAGGAAAATCAACAAGCACAAGGAGATGGTCAGGCGGTACCCCAAGCTTTTCCTCTGTGGATCTCTACATTAGATCAGGCAAGCTACATATTCCATTCATCCCTCAGTGGTGGAAGAATTTGAGGTGGCAAAGTGTAGATCTCTGCTAACATGAAGAGACTCAAAGGATCCACATGTTCGCCAAGTCCGACTTACAAGATCAGGCCGCAAATGGACGGCTGATGCAGCCATAAACCAGGCAACAAGCTCTCTGAAGCTGCACGACATCATCGGCATTCACTGCTCTGGAAAGTGAGGTCTTCGCTCGGTGCGTTTTAGGGACAGGTGCACCATGATCCAGGAAGAAGTGAGGAACTTCGAGGAGGAATCAAGGAGATCAAAAACAATTGAGCCAGGCATGCAGGGGTCCTGGAATAAATGGTAGCTACCCAAGAGGAAGGTAACATGGGCAGAGTTGTGGAGATTAGAACCATTCAGTACCTCATTCCTACTGTGGTTAGTGATCACACTCTTCCTTCACCAGCGCGCTTGCACACATGGGGTCTGACGGAGGACCCCAGATGTAAATTTTGTGGCAGGAAAAGGTCTCTAGTGTGGTTACTGACAGGGTGCAAAACAGCTCCAAGCTAAGGCCGGTATAGATGGTGCCTTGACAAAATCCTGCTGGTCTTAGCTGATACATTGGAGCGGGAGAGGCCCGTCTCCGTAGTTCAGAAGGGACCCAAGCCAGGCACGTCCCACAGGCCTGAGCCCACCAATAGGGATATAACTCTGCAAAATGGGGAAGGAAGCAGAGAGAGCCTCTTGATGGATATGGAGTAGGCAAAAGGAGAGGACCTGGAAGTCAGGGGAAGATGGGCAGTTATTTGGCCACCACTGCTGAACTACAGGTCAAAACACTTTTTGAAAGTTGTGTACCGTCTGAGGACATCTGCTCCTGACTAAAGGCACAATAATTACAATACATTAACCTCATTAATAGGTAACCAGAGGGAGCGCCAACTGGTCCACTATCACAGTGGGCTTTCAAAAGTTGCTGAACATTGTTAAAACCTGGAGTGTATACTATGAAGCTTCCTGGTTATGATATAAGTCAAAATATTGTAGACCATCCTCACGAGTTTCTTTTCATTGGGAAGAAGAAAATCATCCTTTTCACAATCCAATTAAATGTAATTGCACGGTGAAGTCACACTTCTTTTACATGACCTGTTACTAATGTTTGGTAAATAAAGACTTTATGTATGCAGTAAATTTAGCCCCCATTACAGCACATTACAAGTTGAGTGTGCAGAACAAAAAATATACTTTTTTCTAAACTAATAAATAGGTTTAATAAAAGTAACAGAACTTATTCTGTGATAAGTAATTAGAGATATCTTAGGCCTGGCAACAACAGGGAATGAAGATAAAAATTCACCATTCACTATTTAACATTCACAACTATTAAAAACTAATAAATATGAACAATATTATACTTCCATCATGGTCAGGAAGCTGTGAATGATGGCTGTTGCTTTATAATGTTTGTAAATGTATCTCCTCTTTCCTTTTTATTTCATTTTGACTTTTTAAAGAGCAGCAACTTAAAATCCTGTGATTGATTTCTTCCACTGGTTTGACTTCTGAACTCTCTGCAGTGATGTAGAAGTGTGTGTGGTCAGTACAAAGTGACATCCCTGTTGGGTGTAGTAACAGGGTTGCACATCACACTTCTGACAACACCCAACTGCACAGCCAAGTGACTCTGGCTGCTGTCAGACACGAAGACATGTGACAGACATACTCCTTAATGTCTGAAATAAACTGAACCTGAGCTGGACGAAAACACAAGTTTCTACCACAGGAAAGTATCCCATCCTCATTGGGAGCGTTCACTGCCCTGCAGCAGTGACCTCCACCAGTCTGGTTGTGAAAACAGGTTAAAACCAAAATAATTTAAAATGCTACACCCAGGTTTGCCACCTGAGCGAGCCTGTTGGGGTGGCGATTATATGAGGGTTTGAGTGTGTGAATGCTACACCGGTTAACTACCAAATCGACCTATACACTTTATGACCCCCCCCACCCCCCACCCCCACTCAAATTAAACCTTCAAGCTTCAACAACCTCCCACTCTCCACCCCCCCTTTCCCCTTTTCACCGAATCCTCTTCCCTCTCTTGTTCCATTTGGTTGGCTGCCCGACCGGGACTTCCCTCCCTCCCTGTGAGTGTGTCGCGTCGTCCAGTGACAGTCCTCCCATAAATAGGTACTCTACCCGCTCATGTGCTCTCACTTTGCCAGATGTAAACGTTTTACTATCCTTGTTGTCAACCGTGGGTGTGGCTTTTTGGGTCCAAACATGACAGAATATACAGCAGCCCTGTATATTCCTCTGTTTGTGTTTAATGCATGTTTGGAGAATAACATGTCCTTGTGGCTGACGTGGTTGTGATGGTTTTTTTGTTTCTTTCACTGTTCTCTGTCTTATTTAATTCGCCCTCTGTCTTTTTTTCCCCTCCTTCTCTCTCTTTCTCTCTCACCCCATCCTCGTTATCGCAATATGAATCTTTGTATTTGGCTTATCTGGTGTGGGGCTTATCGTTCATCTATGTGCTGCTCTTGCTGTCTCCTCCATCTGTCACATCTACTGTACCAGCATGCAGTTTTCTGATGGCGTGGAGAAAAACTTTACTTTATTTGGAACTCACGTCACCTCACACTGCTGTTCCAGAAATGAAGAGCGGAAAAATAATGTTTAAAAGCTGTAGGAGATGTTTCGCTGCAGACGCAGGCTATGCAAACCCGCAGCCACACAAATGTTGATTTTTTCCAAAGCAGCTGCTGCTTAAGAGAACTTTAAAGTACAGAAACCTGTTATATTCTTCCAGGATTTATTTTACAAACAGTATAGTAAACTCTCACAGTCTATTGTTGTCTCCATTTGGATGTTTTTCAGTGTAAATTAAATTTCTACAGTTGCAAATTTAGAAGGACGTACCTTATCAGGAGCTTTGTGGTGCTCTGGCTGCTGAGGCTTATCTTTATGAGCACAATGACTCTTTAAATAGCGCCCAGACAAAGAGGGTGTGTGTGTGTGTGTGTGTGTGTGTGTGTGTGTGTGTGTGTGTGTGTGTGTGTGTGTGTGTGGGTGGGTGGGTGTGTGTGTGTGTGTGTGTGTGTGTGTTTGTGTGTGTCAGGGGCTATCCACGGGAAAAGAGCCCACACTATTGTAAGCCTTTCTGAGTGCAAGTAGTGGGTGATATGATTTTCAGTTTGTAGGAAAAGAGAGACTGGAGGAGAGAGAACACACAAAGGGAAGGAAGTGATTAGGGCTGGAAAATAAAAGGCGAAATAAAGAGAGGAAGGGATAGGTGGAGAGGAAGGAAGTCATGAGGGTGAGTCGTGGTGAAATGGAGGACAAGGGAAAAAAAGGGTGAGAGGCACTTTTCATATTTTTCCAAAAAGCATCATTAAACAATGTAGTGGAGAAAACAAATAATCGGGAACACCCTTAAAACTGCCACCAACTCCCACACAGACACACAACCACAGAGAGAAAAAGAGGCTTAGCTGTGTGTGGATTCAGTGTGTAGGTGTGTCGGTCACGCACTCACAGAGCTGAATGACCCACTCAGCATTCCTGCTAAAGAGAGGTAGAGTCTCCTAATGTTATTTTAGACTGCTGGTGGTGTTCGTTGGATTTTGTCGGTATTGTGTGTGTCTGTGTGTTCTGATGTAACTAAAATAGAGAAAAATCAAGGCTGGTGATGTGACACTGAAATCGACAGGGCTTTTAAATGTGTGTATGGGCTGGTGGAGGTCACATGGGTGTGTACTTGTGACATTGCCTGCAACGTGACGTCCTTTTTGGCCAGTTGGACTCCAAAACACCATGGGAATAGGATAGGATTTGGAATTTGGGTTAAGATTATCTAGTCTTTTGTTAAAGTTTCTGTGATTCAGATTAGGGTTTGAATTCACTTTATTCAACTTATTCCAGTACAAATGTGTGTCTATGTCTCTGTACTGTGTGTGTGTGTGTGTGTGTGTGTGTGTGTGTGTGCGTGCGTGCGCTCGCTGCACATGCATGCCAATATCTCTTCACATGCCCAAACATCTGACTAGCGGCACAGTCCTCTGTCTCTCATCAAGAAGCCTGTCCCATTGCAGCTATAAGAGGCTGCCTGTCAGAAGGCTGATGGTGAGTGAGCAGGCGTGTTTTGACAGCTGCTTTCCTGAGGATGCTGCTATTCCTTTCGTCAAGATTTCTAGGGTGTTTTTGGATGCATCTACCATTTGTTTTTCACGATGAGTGGTTGCTAATAGTTTCCCTGCCCGTTTCCTGTCCTCTAATGTGCCCAAACACATCTCCACGCCCAGCAGTGACAGGCTGACTGAGCCCTGTGTATGGTCCACATCTGTTGTTTTCCTCTGGGAAGCACTGACTGTGGTCAAAGAGACTGCAGACTTTCATTTTAACCAAACAGCTGATTACACTGATCAGAAAGCCTTAAAGGAGGCAGCGACACACATCACCCAACGTGACTCCATGAGTACATGATGGGACAATGCAGTTTACAAACATAGCAAAGATAATACATGCGTGCAGTCTGGCCTGTGGTGTCGGGTCTGCAGTATTCTCCAAACTTAACTGACATTTTAATGTTGTCTGGCATCATCATGACCAGTCAACAGCTGCAGAGCACCTCTTTGTTTGCAGTGCACCACATTTTAGGTCTATTTTTCAGCATATTGTTTGGAAGGTATATGAACACATAGATATGATACCTAAGTATCATAGTATACTGTTTTACAGTATGATTGGAGCTTTCACAGTAGTTACAGTGTATTGTTGGTAGTATTACAATACATAAAGTAATCAGTGGAATCAGCTGCTGTAGTGTTTGGTTCGAATGCAAACCTGCACAGCCCTGGATCATGTTTGTAAACCACGTACCAGGTTCATTAGGATCCAGGTTTCTGCTCAGTCGGTACATGCAATGTGGAATAAATTTAATCCTGGCATGTGAGGAAAATAATGTGAACTAGCTTTTATAAAAGAAAATCAGCACCACTGTAGCCCTGAACCAGGGACGGCTTTGTAGATTATGTGAAATTGCTGTCATGTAAAGGCACTAAATGTAAAAATTCCACCATCAATCACTATATTAGAATAACCTTAAACAATAAAGCCCATTGCTGAAGACATTATGAGCCTCTGCTCACCTCCACACAGAGTGAGTAAAGGTTACTGAGTGCAGTCATGCACACTCCTCCCTACTACCCATCCTCCTGAGAATCACCAAAGAGCTAGTGCACGAGGTTATCTGGACTAGGACGAATCAAGTGAGTGGTGCAATCAACTCCCAATCTCAAAATATGTACCAGGATCAGGGTCAAGTACATACTCAAGCATAGTGAGTAAGAAAATTAAGCCCTTTTATTAGTGCACAGCAGCAGCCACTGAAATGAGCTTGTTCCATCAGCCAGGCAGTGCTATCAGAGGGGAGGTGACTTATCAAGCTCTTAGGGAACCTGGGAGGGATGTAGGAATGGCAGCATTTATGTTTGTTTGTGTACATCTGCATCTGTGTGCTGGGGTTTACTCAGAGTTTATAGTAACAGGGATGGATCAGCAGGGGAGACAGTCTTTGTATTATTCATGAACTTGCTTAGTGTCTGCATTGAACGGCACAAGTGGGTGTGTTGTTTTGTGCGTCTCTGACTGTCATCGCGTTGTAGACAAGGAGCCGAATTGCCGAGGAATCAGGCTCATTTTATCACAGTATAATCCAAATAAGAAATCACAGAGAAATGATCGTGTTGCAGCCGCAGTGGAACCCACCACAACAATCCACACACACACTTATTAGCCTATATTCATTATTCAGCGAATTAATTAGGATAGGGAAGATTTAAGGTTTAATTGCTTTTCATTTGGGTGCATCTGTTGTTGAGTGGGTTCTCTCATTTGTCTTCCAATCCCAACCATCGAAACACTGAATGAAGGACGGAAGGAAAGGAAAAGGGAAAGTAGGACATCTATAAAACTGTGCTATGCTCAATGGAGTGCAACTTACTTTAAAAAGGGCCTCTAATAACCCTGCTTTCGTAACAAGGACATCTTTTTCAAGGATACACTTAGAAGCTATTAATTAAAAAACAGCTGTTAGTGATGTACTGTTCCTTGAATTTCTTGGCCGGTTCTGATGTTTGATGGTGTGTTTGCTTATCCCCGTGGATGGCCAGCCAATTACAATATCAGCGACATCATGTTGAGAGATTTTCAGCACAGCTCAAAACGAGTTCAGTAGCTGGAACATTTTCTGACTCTATGAATTATCAAACGGTGAACGTCTTGGTGTCGGCCTCTCAAGGCTTCTCTCTGGACTCGCGTAGTTCAGCAAACTTTCAGGCAGAAATCCAGAGCAGGAGAAGCAGATACCAACTTTTTTTACTGATGGTAGTCTCAGTAGACCAAAACGCAGTGCAGCCAGGAACATGTTGACTTTTAAGAAAGAAACTGCTCTTTTCAAAAGAAAAATGAATACTTTTCATGCAGTTACTGTGCTATCACTGGTATTACTGCTTTCTCCACGTCAATTTGAATACCAGTTAAAGCCACGTTGAAGTATTTTCACTGTATAATGGTAAAGTGAGCGTGTTCGCAAACAGTTGCTTATTTACACATTTACTAGACAAGAAGCAACATTAACTTTCATTTCAAGACGTGTTTCTGGCCACCTGATAAGAATAAGTCCAATATTTTTACTGCTCAGCTGCTAAATGTTTCACTATGTTCAGTCAGTGCTCAGCAGGCAGTGTCCACCGGGTTAATCCGAGCTTTTCTGCTAAAAACACCAGCTGGAAACCAGGTTAGTGAGTGTTTGAGGACTACAAAAACAAGACGATGAGCTCAAAGATGTGAAACGATCTTTAAAAGTTTCAGAGTTGGGTGATAATTCTCTGTGGGTTTGTAACTACGAGCGACCCTTTTCACTTTAAACATCTCTAATGCACAAGATAAGAAAAGTCATAATATTGATATAAGGTATGCAGTTAGTCAGTGGGACTAGATAATGTGTTCATACACATTTCATACATTGAAAACAGAAGTTCTTCTGCAGGTGCACAGACTACAGTTTACCTTATTGGACATAGTATAGTATAGTATTACTGATAATGTGTCTCGCCTGTGTTGGCTCCGTTTGAAGTGTTTCTGCAACATCACCCATCAAGTTTTCTGTTCAGTATAATACAGTATAACTCTTTTGATATTCTACGTTCTGCGTCTTTAACTCCTTCCCCATGATGAAATGGTGCAGATGTGCTCTTGACAACAGTGTATTAGATCACCTGACTAATGGCCTTTTTTACTGTGAATACAAAGAAAAAATCCATCTTAAGTTTGCCTGTCATGAGCACAAGTACAACAAGTACAATTACCTTGTCGTGATGTGGAATCTAATCAGGCTTGTGTTTCAAACTGCCTCATGCAGAGCCACTATTCCATGCCACTTTAATTCATGTTGAGATGAAAAATATAGCAAGCATAAACGAAGAGCTATCATAACGTTGCTTTTTGTTGTTGTTTGTAAACAGTTATTTGCCTTTTTATATGTTCTTCGTAGGTTTCTAAGCTGTAATAGCAGTAAAAACAGGTTTGTGAGGAGACTTTGGGGCTGGGGATTCTTTTGTCTGACACTCACATTTTCTATTCTCCATTGTGCCGAAGAATCTTTCTTCTCATTGGTCAAAAGCTGTGGCTTTGTTGGTCGTAACTGGCTGGCATTTTTGTCTCTGTATTTCTATTGTGTGGTTTCCTTCATTGGCTCTCTCTGTATTGGCCGATGCTTATTGTGGCCCTTGATGTCGTTTCTCTTGTTGAACAGCATGACACCTCCCTGTCTCTTTGACCAAAGCTGAAGCTCATGTAACGCACCGTCTCCCAGCTGATTTCACTCCATCTCTCCGACCACAACGCTGACCCGAGCCTCTTCTCTCTTCCCGTAGGCTAGCCACACTGGTATGCGCTCGTACATTTACAAGCAGAGCTCTGTGATTGGCTCGCAGGCGGAGCACACTGGGATGCGGACGTATTACTTCAGCGCTGACACCCAGGAGGACATGAACACCTGGCTGAGGGCAATGAACCAGGCCACGCTGATGCAGAACCGCGTCGACACACTCATCAGGTAGGGCCACACACACACACACACACACACACACACACACACAGTGCATCTCATTGAACTAACTGAACACACACTCATTCATTATGCCCTAAAGCAGGCAGCTATAGAATCCCAGCAACATACTCAAGAGGTAAACATTGTCTATTTATCTATTTAATAAAAAGGCTGAATATATATAAACCTTTCTTTCGTTATAACTTTCTTTTTCTACTTACAAAAAAATGAATTTCTCCACATTACGTCATGAGCTCCCCCTTGTGTTTGTTCCTTAAAACGAAAACTATTTTCATCTTTTGTATTTTGTTCTGAGATATAAAGTTATGAAGTTGATTAATGTCCCATCCCTAATTGGGATTACACCAGGAATCACTATTGTGCTCAGACCTTACTGAAAACACACGTGTACAAAATTGACACACACTAATTAATTATAGATCATAGACACCTACCACACACGTACTTACTGCCTTAAAATGTTAATCTTTCATCAGTCCATCTTTGATGCAAAGCATATTGTACAGCACTGTGATGATTTACTGTTGCAGTTTTTTGGGGGGGTGTTTGTCTTGTGTTTAATTAAAACTTTTTACTTTATTTTTGTTGTAATTTTGTTACTTGGTATTGCTCACTGACATAAAACTTTGTTTATTCAGCAGCCATCCAGTTAATGAACCTTGTTTTTGCTTGATTTATATTTATTTATTTCTCTACAATTAAACGCATTTGTTCCCTCTTAAGACCCCGGACAATTCACCAATTAGTCTGGTTTCCCTGCAGCAGTTGTTAATATTCCACAGTGCAGTTTATAAATACTTGCAAGCACAATCCATCGTATGCGCTGAGCGATTGTGTGACATGACAGTATTTGCTAATGTGCTGTATGTGCAGCTGTTATATCCTATACACACACTTCCTAGAGGTGTTTCCATTTGTTCCTTTTGTCACTGTAGATGACATTGATTCCAGGAAAAACATCCTGCTCTGCTGCTGTGTCAGTCCTGAAGCTATAGTATATTTGTATTTGTATTTGTTTTTCGTGCGTGTTTGCTTATTTTCAAAGAGTACATTCTGATGTTGTGAAGTGCTGTTTTTGAACAAGCAGCTGCTTTCGCCATGAATTATTCATGTGTTGACAGTGGGGGGGGTGCACAGATCAAACACGTCCCATCTATTACTGGCAGCCTCAGACATCCGCAGCTCGTACTCCTTCCTTTTCACTTTTGGTTTTTGGAGGGGGAAATCCCACAAGACTACACTGGTTGTTAATGAATGACACACGGGAAACTTAACTGCACAGCTTCCACTTATACATTCTTTTAAACCCCCTTTTCACCCCTTCTTTTGGTGTTTTCTTGGTTGAAGAAACTACAATGTGACAGTGGTAATACTAGTTGCTGGCATGTTGCACTTCTTTTACAAGAGTTTGGTTACTTTCACAAAATGCAAGAACATTTTTCATACACATCACCAGCAACACTACTCTTAAACTAAAAGATAATACCTTCTATGCCCTATTCAACACAATCTAATGGGGACAAACCAGTAGTGCTAATTTATATTGAATATATTCTGATACCAGCTGCTGGCAGCAAGCATGCCGGCACCTGAGGCTGTTTAATTCATTTTTAAAAGTAAACTTTGGTGTGTGGTTCATTGAATTTCAGAGCCCTGACTACTTCTCTAGTTTCTTGTCATACGGGATTTCATTAATGACTTTTAAATCTAGTTGTGGTTTGGTGGCTTTACTTGTCGTCTGCTCTGCTCTCAAATGGTCTGTGGTGTATTTAACCCTGTCCTTAAATGTGGGGATGAGGCAAAAAGTTTTTCTTTCATGTGACAGTCATCTAGTTCAAATTCAGTTCAGCACAACAGGACAAAGACTAAGACCCTTGAAATGGTGGAACACAATGTCTATGGGATATCAGGGAAGTGATCAAATGAAACAAAATTGTGTATCGAATAAAAGCCACTGAAATCCTTTGAGACGTTTGACCAATAAAAATGCTGTCAGGATAAGTGCTGTAGTTAGTTATCATGCGGTTCTATGACGATGAGAGTTGGGCGTCAGACAGGAGAATAATGAAGAAACAACCCAGATAGCTTGTTACCCTTTCTACAGAAGTACACAACAGCTTTTGTTAGTGTTTTCCCCCTTCCTCCTCACGTTCCTTCCCTGTTTTCTTTTCTGCTACACTCTCAGGACTGAAACTCTCACAATGTTGAAGAGAAAGTTACAAAAAGTACAAGAGTGTGTAAGGTTACCATTCAGCCAGGCTTTTCATGTAATCTCTTCTCTCCACAGACCATCTGAGCAGTTAGAGAAGTTGAACATGTTGCCGCAGCATGCTGTCCCGCAGACGAACCACGTGAACCACAACAAGACCAAGACCCCGGACTCTGAGACCACAAGACCCATCGTGCACGAGGTTCTCCTGGAGCCCATACACCGTGACGCAGACGAACCCTGCAGCTTCCACAAAGACTCTCCTGCCACCACCATGTTGGAGCACCCCATGGGGAGTACAGCCCTGGAAATGGACACGCACACGTCCCTCCCCTCCAACCCTGCACCCTCCGCCCTCCCTCAGTCCGACCACGTGTCGGCCTCGGCGCCCGTGTCCAGGGTTCCATCCCGGGCACCGTCACGAGCCGCCTCCACGCTCCCCTCCAGCGTTTGCACGAGGAACGGCCTCGTCTCCACGCCCAGCCCCATCCTGGAGCCCAACGGGATTGCAGCGGGGACGTACCAGAGGGCCCCAGCGCCGCCCCCTGCTGACACACAGAAGCAGGTGCAGAGGAGAAGTGCTCTGGAGCAAGTGGAGCATTGGGTCCAAGTGCAGAAGGCTGATCACAAAGGGTACAGCAACAAATTATAGTTTATTGTTTTATTATATACAAATACACATGATTACAAACATATTCTGAAAACTGTTTTGTTTCAGTATTTCATGATTAAAGTTTGAACTTAACATTGGAAGAAATAACTAACTAATAACTGACTAGTGGACTGAAGGGAAGAAATTCATTTGGTTGTTTCGTCAGCTTATTTTTTTATTTAATCATTACATACAAATCAAGGTAAGTTTTATATTTTTCCCCTCTGAAATCAGTAGACGGGATATTTTTATCTTATTGAGTGTGGGAAAAAAAAAAAACTTCTGTTCCTACTCAACAGACCCCCATCCAGGGAGAACACCCTCCCTCGTCGCACACCACCAACGCAGCACAAGTTCACCACCATGGACGCATACCAGACCCTGCCAAAGACCCCTCGCCAGAGCCCTGCGCCCGCCCGACTTGGCGAGTACAAGTACGCCCAGGACCGCCTCAGCCACTTCCGCCTCACCCCTGAGCAGGCTGGCCCAGGGACCAACACCGTCTGGCAGCTGTACGAATGGCAGCAGCGCCACCAGTTCCGTCACGGCAGCCCCACGGCGCCACTCTACACTCCGGCCCCGGACTACCCATTTGGCACCCGGCCCCCATCCACCGTGCCTCCCTCCTCCTCTGCACCCAGGGGCGAAGGGCCGCCCCGCTGTGTGTCGGTGCCACCTTCACCTGCAGACATCCCTCCACCGGGGCCTCCACCCGGAAGCAGCAGAACCCTGTCACCAACACGGAGGCCGCACACGCCAGCGGAACGGGTGACAGTCAGGCCTGTGGGTGAGAGGTCAGTGGTGGACATCCCCTTCACTATTTCCCCCCGGAGGACCAAATCTCAGATGCTCAAGGTAAAAATACTGTCTGACTCACTGGTTTGTTGCAAACGACATGAGGTGTAACTAACTGAAACAAAACTAACATTTTTATTTTAATAGATAATGCTGTAATGCATTGTCAGTAAACAACTGTCTATTGTACTTACTGTGCACAGAAAAGTGTCCATACACAATGCTACAATTTCACTGGGCAATCAAGGGAATGAGACGACATTTTGATGAAAGCAGATGAGGCTGGTGTTTTTGGTACCATATTTATATTTTAGGCATTTTGCTCACACTCTTATCCACGGCAACTTGAAATAACACTGAACCCAAATTCCTAGCTCCACAGCGCTCAATCGACTGATGAATAGTCAGGTGTCCCCAGAGTATTTAAGCAAGTAATGATACAAGAAAGGAGAAAAAAGTAATACAGAAGAAAGGCTGTTATGTTTGAAGGATAGGTGCTGTAATGCCAGCATATATAGATTTTGTTGATTAGACGTATCAGATTAAATGGCATATGGATGACAGCAGATGACAACACTCCTGTTGTCACTGCATGGACTTTATGATATTGATTCTGTCTTCCCTGTTTTTCAAAATATCAAATAGAATAGTTTCTCATCCAGAACAGTGTCAGTCATTCTGACAGTGTGGGGCGGATGTTGAAACTCTGCTCCACTGAACAGAGTAACTGTTTTAGTGCCTTGGGGCACAATGGCAGACGTTTCCTTAAGGCATTCAGTCTGTTCAATTACTTAAACTGTATCAGCAATCACTCAAAAAGAAACTGTTAACTGTAAAATATATTAAAATGTATACATATTATATAATATACAATATACTATACTGAATAATACATGTATATATGTATAAATACATATGCCACATTTTTGCAAACTGATGAAAATTAGCAACTCCATTAGTATTTGTATATCACATTTTTGAAATATGCAAATTTACACCCACTCTACACCACAAGCAACTTCATTTCACCCAGAGATAATAAATAATACAGTATTTTGTTATTGAGGTCATGTAAAACACTGTATCCTCTAAAACAAGAATTGTAGCCTTTGGTGATATGGAACTTGCTGTGTTATGTTGTGATAGTCGATCACTATTTTGATAATTGTGTTTTAGGGCCGTCTTTATTTTGTAATTGCTATAACACACATTGATTTTTTTTTTTATGTTATTTTCTAAACTCCAAACAGTGTATATAAAATGTGCTGTCTATTTGTTGTCAGGCTGCTACTATTGAGAGACGGTCAATGCCATCTGGCTACATCACACACACAGTCAGTGCACCCAGCCTTCATGGCAAAACGGTACGTCATCCAAATTAAAGAACTAAAACATACATAAGTGTATTGCAAATATTATATTTGAACAAACATTAGGCATGGATTTAATTTTATAATTTTTCACTATTTTGAACTTGGAGCAGGAACATTAACATTTGAAGGCTTAAGAAGCCTTTATTAGAAGTGATGTGTAATTCCAAAATCTTAAATTAGCCTTTTGTCGGCACGGGCCAGTTGGCTGTAGCTGAACATTTGGGAGACATTGCCTATCATGTACAGTGTGTTGCTTTGAGTCCCGCCTTTTGTTTCAGCACCACTAATCCTCCTAAATATAGTGGCTGTTCTGCTTGTTCGATATGGCCATAAGCCTGGTCGCACAACACTGGGCTTCTGGCACTGTGTATGCAAGGTTACTTAAAACTCACTGAAGTTTGGTGTGGTCAGTGTTGATGCCCGATTTAATGTCCTGTGGTGCCTGACAGCCCGAGGAGCTCACCCTGTTCCTCATTCAGCTGCGCCGGCATCAGGCCAAGATGGCCTCCGCACGTCAACACACGTTAGCCCAGCTCCATCGGCTCAACGGCCCCAAAGAGCCCTACCACCACAGCCACCTCCTCACTACCACCACCACCGCTAGCACCAGCCCCCTCCTCAGCTCCGGCCCTTCTCCTGTGTCCCACTTCGGACATGTGGGCCTCTCAGCTCCCCTGGGCCCTTGCAACAGCCAGGTGGGGGCCCCCACCGCGCCACACCGGCCTGCCGTCCCCCTCATGTTACCATGGGCTGGTAGAGGTTGCCACTGAACATAATGCAGGGCTGCATTAAGCTTAAATCAGATCTACCAAAGTTATTTTTTGTTTTGTTTATTTCATACGTAGAACTCATATAATGTCGTGTAACTCCTTGAGAAATGTGATTATTTGCACACTGTTGGTCAGTTTGTCCGTCCATCAATCTGTCTGTCTAATACTTTGGTTTAGATTAAAATATCTCTGCAACCTTTTTGATGACTTTCTATGATATTTTGTAAAGGCATCCTTCATACCCAGATGATGAATTCTAAAAAGTAATTTCTGGATTCACATTGAATTTTCTGTGGGTAATCTTAGTCTTTAACCTCCTGGCACTTCTTCTAGTGCCACCGCCAGGTCAAGTCGTCAAGTACAGAAGATATTTCAAAATATGCTGTATGGATTTCCATAATCTAATATTAAGTAAAATTCCAAGTGTTTCCAGTAAAAGCAGTTAAATTCATGCACTGTAACTGATAAACTGTACGAGTTGTTTGTACGTCACTATGTCTTGCCTACCCCAATCATCCAGAACCTAGTCTCTGGGAACATCAAAATTCACAAAACATACACACATCTATACACACTCTTACGCCAGATCTATAACTCCCAGTTGATCCTGTAAATATATATCTATAAATCTGAAATAACGTTGAAAAATAACCCATCAAGTCAAGTCAATTTTATTTCTGTAGCGCCAAATCATAACAAAAGTTATCTCAAGACGCTTTTCACATAGAGTCAAAGGATAAACAAAACACAAAAGTGAAAAACAACGGCAACATCAGTAGCCAGGTCTCAGTGAATCAGTGGCAACCTCTCCCCAAAAGCTCCCGTGCTTCAGTGGCG
The DNA here is from genome assembly GCA_031216445.1 of Lateolabrax maculatus. NCBI lineage: Eukaryota > Metazoa > Chordata > Actinopteri > Acropomatiformes > Lateolabracidae > Lateolabrax > Lateolabrax maculatus. The sequence goes on along the minus strand of CM062214.1, from coordinate 25,333,049 downwards.
TGACATTGGGCATGGTTAATTTGTGAGCGCTGGCCTGGCTGCAGTCATAGAACCATCCGCCTCTTTTTCCATGTGCACTTCCCGGCTGGTCAGTCTCCATGTTGTGCTTCTAGTGATACTGTCCATAGCATGTTGTGCTGCTAACTTTTCGACGTCCACAAAGCCATCCCATGCTTTGGCTGGCTGTGGATGTGTTGGTCAGTTTGGTCTTCTGATTCGTGAATCTTTCATTTTTTCAGCCGTACCGAAGTCTGTTTTTTTCTGTTGAGTTGTGTGGGCTGAATTAAAGCCGAATTCTGCGATGTTTGAAGATCTGCTGTTTCTAATTGATCTGGTTGGTGTTGTGTTTGCTGCAGTAGGAGCACCTAAACATTTCTGGGAAGATAAATGAATTTTTACTGTATGTGTGAGTGTGCGTGTGTCGGTTGTGATGCATGTTGGCACGGACACGTAACAGCTGATCACGCTTCATACCCGACACACAAAATATCACTACATCCTACTAAACGAACTGTCAGTGAAGCTTCTTTAGATTCAGATGGCTCAGATAGTGAATAATTCCTCTTCAAATCAATAATCCGCACTCATATGTTTGTCGTCCTCCAGGCTGATGACACCTACATGCAGCTGAAGAAGGACTTGGAGTATCTGGACCTAAAGGTGAGATATGGACAGAGTTTACCCCCTGATCCCTCTTAGTTATTTCAACTTATCTTCTGCTTTAGTTCAAGTGTTCTATTTCTGCTGTGCCTTTTCTGAATTAAAATGTCTCTAGGTCAAACTAACACACTTGTGGTGTTTCTTACTGACGACCACTTCTCTGGCCCACGTTGAACTGAGACACCAGGGTGTCACAGCTTCAGAAAGAGATGCTCAGGCGTCTGTGTGAGACCAAATACCCCCCAGTAGACTTCTAACTCATGAAAGCAGCCGCCCATTTTGTGACTGCGGCTCTGTGTCTTTGTGATTTTGACTCCCAGATCAGAGCTCTAGAGCCCCTGATCCTCGCAGTTCACAGTTTACTACTGCACTGCACTGCTGGGCCTCTCAGGCCTCTAATGAACGTAAGCTGTATGTGTATGTGTGCGTGTGTGTGTGTCTGTATCCAGTATATGTACTATACGAAGAGATATAATGTATGTAGTGTGTCTGTGATTGTGCATTTGTGCTTGTGCATGTTCCCACAGTGTTCAGAGTTAGGGACGCATGTGTGTAGTCGGTATGTGAGCGCGTGTGTTCACGTGTTTAGAGAGTGTTTGTTCTAGAAAGACCATCCCATTGCTTACAGCGCCACATTCATGGCATGAATGGCATCAAATGTCTTATCTCCATGTGATCTTTGAAGTACCCCCCCCTCCCATGTGGTGATGTTGACGATGCTGTTGAAAAGTGGGCATGGGATGGCTCGGCAGTGCATGTGTTGTGGCTGTGGCCCGGTGGTTGAAAAGCCAGCTGCTTCTACCATCGCCTCTGAAACGCTGCACCTCCTTGACAATAACACAGAGCTCTAGTGTCATGTCTCCACTTTTTCCCGAAAGGAGCACATGTATTCCTAAACTAATTTCCAAGCACAAGAAAGAGCTGTTATCAGTGAAATTATCTCAGTGTTAAATTTGCACATGCTCTATTTCAGGAGGTTATTCTAGCACCGTAGAACCCTGTCAGTAACTCCAGTAAAACTCAAAGTGAGCACCTGAACTCAGGTAGTCCCGGCCATGTTCCTAAAACTAATATGTTCCCGTTCACAAAAAAAACCTGCAACTTTTTTGTATAGAGGGGACATCATGTACAGAGGTTTTTATGGATAAGTCAATTTGTGCAGGGCTTCAAAGTGTCCGTTGTGTTCTTCATGGCAAGAGCTGATTTTGTGTGCCAAAACTCACTCATATTGTCATGTGAGGAGAGGAGAATGTGTCCCAGATAGTCTGTATCAGCCCCGTGGTATTGTAGCTTGTAGCTGGTCTCTGTGTTCTGTATCTCCTTTATTTCAGCGCCATAAAACCATGGCTCAGGCACTTTGTTTTACCGTGCAGCTAACATCTGGAAATGGTTATTTTGCAATTTCTAGGTAGCTGGAAGTCAGACACTGAAGGAGTCAGGGAAACCTGTCAAGGTTGCAGAAAGTGACGTGGATGTAAGTAAAAGAATAGTTTCTTAAAATGTTGGCTGCATTAAATACAGACCAGTTCCATTTCTGACACTTTGAAGGAGGTTATGTTTTCGTTCCTGTTTGTGTGTCTGTTAGTCAGTAGGATGTCTTTAAATAACATGTTAATGAAATTAAATTAAATTTGGTGGAAAGTTGGCCAAGAAAAACATTTCAATTAAAACAGTTTTTTTGTGAATAAAGAATCTGTTAATATTGCAAGATAAATGAGGAGATTCTTTAATGTTTTTCTCATCATATACTGTACTTGAATGAAAAAATGTGGGAATCCAAGGTATCCAATGATTTTTTTATTACCGCATGTAGTCTGATGCAAATGCATATTCACAAGCACTTTAAGCATTTCTATACATTCTTTATTATTGAAATAACAAAGATATAGGATTTTTCAACCTTGTTACACTCTCTGAGTTCTTTAGTGTTTTGTTTTGCTTTACTCTCGACAAGGGAACTGAAATTTCAGTTTGTTTAGAGGAGCGGCTCTGACTGCTGTGGTTCAATTGGGAGAAAAGTGAGGGTAGTTAAGATAAAAAACAAACTGTGGATGTTTTGGGGAAAAGCGTGGGAGGACGTGGTAAACTATTCTTCTTAGCTTCACGAGCGTTAATCGACAAATAGACAAATGCCATGACGCTTTCAGTTTGATAATCCAGACAATTCCCTGCAGTTTTTCAAACAGTCTTACATCTCCTATGGAGGTATTTCTCAGTACAAGCTTCATACGCTGCTGTTTAAACAATTTATGAGAGCGTTGTCTGCGATGAATATTTGATTAGATCCAACAACAACATCACCGTGGAGACAACCACAGGATTAATAATTTATTTGATGGAGTATAAAAATGAGTGTTGATTGTAAAAATGTATATGGATAAGCACTTTGTTCACATCAAGCTGTTCAGTCACAACCTTATTACGCAAATGCTGTGTTGTTGTTTTACCGCAGGATGATAAAGGATCCAACCTTTGCCTTGAAGTTTGCGGAGTTTAATCAGGGATTAATTAACAATGCTCAGAGCCTCCCTGACACTGTAATTAAAAGTGTCAGGTGGGTCGCACCCACTTTGTGTAATGGGCTCACTCACAGTAATTACACCCGAATGAGACCAGGGGGGCAAGTGTTACAAACGTGGATGCGGGCACTCAAAACATTCAAAAAGAGAAACGTACACATGCATATAAACACATGTTCTAACACATTTCTACACACTCACAATCATACATCAAGATACACGTTCTTGTACACACGCTAATTTATCTACAGGTGCAGAGACGGGGGGGGGGGGGGGGGGGGGGGGGGGTTGTAATGGAGTAAATGGGGGCACTTAATTACCATAGGTCAACACACCGGCACACACAATGGTGAGCACTAAGGAAGTGCTTTATCTGTGAGAGTCTACGGTTTCCCACAATGCCCCCCTCTCTCTCCCTGCCCGCTGAGCTGTGTGTCTCCCCCTGCAGGTGAAGTTAAGTCGGCTGTGTGAGCAGGACAAGATCCTCAAGGATCTGGAGGCGAGGATCAGCTCCCTGAAGGAGGACAAGGTATACACTCTGGCGGTTATGTAGGCCCTCAGTTAATCAAAGCATCTCATTCTGTCCCCTGAAATCAGTCAGTCTGATGAGTCAACACACAAAAAGAAGAAGAAGAAATATTACATGACGGTGCCACATTCAAGGACACAGCCTACTCTGCTGCTATCAATGGAGTTTGATAACAGATGGTGATTCAGCTCTCAAACTGCAGTGCGTATCAGATTTCACTGTCAGCCTTTCAGAATGAAAGTGGATTTCTTCCTCGATTCAACATTCACAGTTATTCTATTCTGTTGAAGGAGAGTACGGCTATGGCTTTCACCAGACCAGTCCGGAAACACACAGAACCCCAACTGAACTGCACTAAGTTCATATCAGTTCTTGAAATGTAAATTACAATATAATATATCTGGAATGAAAGCTTGATCATATACAGTAGATATATACTGTAGAAACATGCTGCCCTCTGGAGGCGAGTGTTGCGTGCCAAATAGTTTTAAGTGCACATTTTCAAAGCAGTATTACACAAGGGAAGCAGGTCTTGGTTGCTTTTGTTGACCTCGAGCTTCATGACTCTAACACCCTTTCAGGACAAGCTGGAGAGTGTACTGGATGTGTCCCACCATCAGATGGAGCAGTACCAGGAGCAGCCGGCCCACTTCCACAAGATCGCCTACCAGCAGAGGCTGCTGCAGGAGGATCTGGTCACCATCAGGGCCCAAATATCACGCCTCTCCACGGTATATATGCCTGTGTTTGTGTGTGTGTGTGTGTGTGTTTAAGAGACAGTGTGGCTGCAGGTTTTTATTTTGCATAATATTCTGTATGTACAGTCTGGAGGATTATGGTTGAAATCTATCACAATATTTACAAGGATGTTTTTCTGAAATCAACATACATATCCAGTGTACACATTAAATATTGGCAAATGTATGCAGATTCTCATATAAGATGATCAAATATTGTAGTAGTAGTGGTAGAGTAGTTGGCCATAAAGATGGTGTGTGCAAAGTGTGCTTAAATAAATGTGTGTATTTAAGTGTGTGTATATGTTTCTTGGCACGTGTGTGTGTGTGTTTGAATGCATACAGCTACTTGCCATTGTGTGTATAGGCAGGTGCAGTATGTATGTATGTGTCTGTATGTCTGTGTGTGTATCTGCACCGAATCCTGTTATTAAGTTGTATATAAAGATGCATACACATGTATCATACAAACTGTGTACCGTAGGACTCTACTGTGTGTGTAAACTAAGACTGTGTGTTTGTTGTGTGATGCAGGAGATGGCACATGCCTGGGAGGAATACAACATGCTGGAGAAATCAGTGGAGCAGCTGAGGACGGCGCTGCAGGCACACATGAACCACAGCGCCACCCCTCAGGTGAGAACTGGTACTGCAGCTCAAAGCAGGCTCACCTCCAAACTGCCAGCTCTGGTTTTTCAATTAAAATGTCCAGCTTTTCTTTTGGCTGGGTCTTTTATGCAGTATCTGCAGCTTTTGAACAGTTTGTCCTTCCAGATAATGTGAAATCTTACATATATCTCTTGCATCCTTTTTTTTTTCTCCTTAATTCTTACATTAGTTCACTGATGGGACAGCATTATTTTTTTTTATTTAGAGGCCTAATTTAATAAATGATCAAATTTGTGACATTGAAAACCAAGTTGAACCAAAACTGAAGTGAAAGCTACAAATAAGATATGAATGGTCAAGTGTGTGTGTGTCTGTAGCAAGAGAAAGGTGAGATGAAGCGCGAGCTGTGGAGGATTGAGGACGTGATGGGGGGACTAAGTGCCAGCAAAGCCAACTACAAGATCACCATTGACTCTGTCCAGAACCCAGGTTAGTAACAACAACAACACAGCAGTTATTAACAGGTTGTCACTCATTGTCATCTGTGATTACACTAATATTTCTTATCTTAGTTTAGAAATCTGCTTCTAAAGATCCATCTTTCTACTCTTCTCAGGGTAAATGTGGTCAGAAATGTCCCCGCCAGTTTCTGACTATAAATCCATTTCAAACCTGCTGCTTACATTTAAAAGCTAAACCTTGATTTCTCTGTGTTCACACACCACGCCAGAGAGGAAATTAGTGCCTTCGGTGTCAGACCTGGCAGTGCCTTCTCACAGCACAGAGGTCCAGCCTCCTCCTCGCAGCTCCATCCCCAGCATCCTCTCCCACACTTTGCCTCACAGCACCGTGCCAAAGTGGGTGAGTGTCACTCATACTGCAGAGCAGAATTGGCTTCATGTGATGTTTGGTTGCTGTAATTATTCCTTCTACATCAGAAACCCTAACCACAAAATCAGCACTATAGCAGTATTTCAAAAATGCTTAATCCTTCTCTGCCTGCTTGTTATCCAGGCAGAGGACAACGCCCCACCCAGGCCACCACTGCCCCGCCTCTACGACTACGAGGAGACGCCCCCTGTGGTGCCGCCTCTCCCCAGAGAGGCCTCGGTCATCCGCCACACGTCGGTGCGAGGGCTTAAACGCCAATCAGATGAGAGGAAGAGGGACAGGGAGAGCGGGCAGTATGTTGTCAATGGAGACTGTAAGGTATGCTGTCATTTAGTACCTCCATCTCCCTACTGTTGTGTTTGTTGGATTGAAGCCGTGTAAATGCAGGTTTGGTGATTTTTATTTAATTTGATTTAGCCAGAAAGCACCAGTTGCCACCTACTGTCTTTCTGTCTAACCCCTTCTGGTTTCAGACTGACTTGCGGTCTTACCTGAGTGAACCAGAGCTGCCAGGAATTAGCCACCACAGCACCGGGTCTGACGCTGACTACCAGTATTTCCAGAGCAAAGGTATTGGAAATACATACATATAACAGACAATACAGACCTTTATCAGTCCATTTTTTATGGGTTGTGACTTACCATCATAGAATGCATATCAACCATCATCCTATCTATTTCTGTATATAATTAAAAGAGCTACAGTAGATCAACATATAGTTGTTTGTACTTTTGTTATTTCTTACTAGAAACAAACTTTTTTTATAAAGGATAGAAATATGAGAAAATATTTACTTAGCAACCTTTAATTAGTATTACATTATTTAATTATTAATTGAAACTTTGAATATGCATTTACAAGTGTATTTGCGTCAGGAAGACGCATATTTTCATTATAAATCCAATCTCCTCAGACTAAAGGGTTCATCACTTAAAACATGAAAAATATCGTACTTATCGTGCTGATAAATTATCCCCCAGTAATAGGATGTATTGTCACCCACAAGAGAAGTCTAATGTTTCAAAGAGAAGGTCCACCATCTGGAATGTTATTAAAATTCTTCTCAATCCTGAGAAATTCTTTTACGAAATAAAGAATCTAATCTTGTAAATATTTTATGTTTAGCAAATAAGCTGAGGCATCTCTTATTTTCCCAGTGTTGATACATTATAATTCACTCCTCATACAGAATGGTGAGCAGGTTTTCTAACCCTTCTAAGTACTTCTAAATATTTTTCTATATTTTTTCCCTCTGAGATCTTTATTTTGCCTTCTGTGTTTTCACTCTATGACCTTGCTTTTTTTTTTCCTTACTTTTACTTTGCAGATGAAACTAAACCAAACTGTTCTGATTCTTGTCCCGTTGTTATCATCTAGGTCTGATTGGCTCCTCGTCTCGACTGAACCAGTCCAGCTCTATCTCGTCCTACGTCACCCTAAGGAGAGGCCCAGGGAGCTCCGCAGCCAGGGTGAGTCAAGATCCACAGATACCTGTGATCGGCTGGATATATTCAGGGTATCTCAAGTTTGGGGTTTCAAATGGGAGACTCGAATTCACTGAAAGATTCTGAATAACATACAGCCCTACGGACAACTCCCTTATGAGTTTTAATTAAGTCTTGCTGTATAGCATGTGATTATTAAATATGTGTATGAGCCATCTATTCATAGATCATACAGAAATGTTTTTTTAAAATATGTAATACAAATCTTAGTTACAGGTAGCATTTGATATGCAGGTTATAAACTTTCTGGGAAAGCGACGGATAGTCTTTGTTGTGTTTCTCTATGGTGTAAATATGTCACTTTCATTATTGCTGTTTCCCATTCCTGTCTTCTCTCTCATTGTGTTTACATTTGTCTTCCACGTCATTATTTCGTAGTCCGTATTCCTTACTTTCATCCCTCCTGTCATGTCCTCATAAACTATATCTATTTCTTTCCGTTCTTGCGCCGTTCCTTCTGAACTATTTCCCCCAACTAACCGTCCATCCCGACCTTATCCCAACTCTCCCTGTGTCTCTCCTCCTTCCCTGTCTCACCAGGAGAGACCCAAGAGTGCCTTGGAGCGCCTGTCGTCGCCTACGGAAGCCCTGCAGCTCCCGAGCAGCCAGCCTCGAGGGCGAATGACAGCGGAGGAGCAGCTGGAGCGGATGAAGCGCCACCAGAAGGCGCTGGTCCGCGAGCGCAAGAGGAACCTCAGCCAGGGCGAACGCTCCAGCGCGGGCCTCTCCGCCCCCGCCACCCAGCGCTCCTCCTCCTCCTCCAGGCTGCCCTCCAGCACCTCCGACCCACCGGCCTCCGTACGTTACCCCCCACCCCCGCGCAGCAGCAGCAGACACAGGGAGCACCACCTTCACCACCACTGCTGCTATGCCACCCTCCAGCCCCCACCCACATAATAACCTAGCACTCTCTGCTTTGTGTAACAGTCGTTGTTGACATCAGCCGTGAGCACTAACAAGCTGCAGGGCAGGACTGACCGGGGCCGACTAGCCAGCTTGGTTAATGCTTTAAGAACAATGGGGAGACAAAATGAGCACAGGGGATTGTGGGGAATGCTAGTTTTGGACATGGGACAGTGTCGCTCCCTGTTTATATTATTTTTTTAAAAGGTTCAGGGGTCACTTCAACCCCTTGTTACCACTGCCCCCTGGTGGGACCTCACTGACACAATTGTGAATGTAAATCCATTGAGAAAAGGAGGGAATTGAAGGCACCACCCTGCCTTCTTTTCTCTGTCTTTATCACCAGAAAGTAGAGAGAAGAGCCCATTTATGTACATCTACATGCCGTGTACTTGTACACTTTTATTTATTTACTGAGGGATATTTTCAGTATACAGCTGTACAGTTATATTTTGTAGAGATTTGGTATATAGAGCATATAGAGAAGTGGGGGAAGTGTTGGAAAAAGAAAAAAAATAAGTATTCAGGTTGACGAAATGAAGAAAGAGGAAATGCTAGTGGCACAAATCATGATCACACCCTTCTTTCTTTTCTTCAAATGAAATCCAAGTGCCTTGTTTTGCTGACGATCTTTTTGCCTTTGTCCCAAATTTACCTCCTTAATCAACATTTTAATGAATCGTGGTTTGCTTCAAGCATGCGTCTCCACCTCAGAACCGTAGAAACGATGCAAGAGCTAGCTTTAAGGTTGCTTTTCTGTGTAACATCAGAATTCAGTCAGGGAGATGTGGGGACACTGCTGGTTTTAACCCCTAAAGGAACACTTTGACATTTGATATTAAAACTAAATCTAGTGTACCCTTTGGTTTGACTAAGGAATGCTCACAATGCTAACATGCCTGGGTGAAAGTGATACAGTAAAATGTCAAAGTCTTCCATTAAGATAACACGGCACATAATAACTACCAGATTGGTATTATGATTACAGACTAACACACACTCATAACCAGACTGCTGTGAGATCTGCCTGTAATCAGACTACATTTCCCATAAATCTTTGAAATCAAATTTCCCTGTAACAGTGAGCAATACATACAAACATACAAATCTGTAATCCTCTGCTACTACTTTTCACCTTTTTAGTGCATATAACCATGAATGCCAGAGCGTATTTTATTTTCTCTACTCCACCAGCATAAAACATGTTTACACCATTTTATATTTGAATTAACATCCTCATTAATGCAGCCTTTTCTTGTACTACAAGGTTATTTTTATCGTTTGACAGTGGTTGATAATTACATTGCCACGATTAAAGTTGAGAAGAGAATCTGTACTCATATCTGAGTACTTTTAAGTGGCCTATGCTGTGCTGTTTTATGCATCATAAATATACAGAACAGGTTCTAGCAACTGGGCTGAAATGCAATAGAAAAATAAAAATAAGTGTGAACAAGGAGCGGACAACTTTGTCATGAGAAATCTGTGTGGAAAGTAAGAAAGGGACAGTATTTGGCAGTGGCAATATTTGACAATTTGTGTTAAAGAGATTTAAGGTGATCATTTGCTTTATCTGTGTGCAATTTTTTTATTGATCTTTTTGCCAACAAAATCTCTGAAAAGGGTGAAAAATGATTTACCCAGATATCGACGAGATCAACTTACATTGATATAAAACAGAGAAAAATCAGCAAAAAGAGTTTTTGCTTGAAAAATTACTTAAACAAGTAATAAATTATAAGATGTATGTGCTCGTCATACTTCAGCTGTGGTTCTCCGTAGCGCTGCTGTCCGCTCCTTGTTTCTCTGACGACTAGTAATCTTTAAAGCTTTTCTGCCATATTGCTTCTATCCTTTCACAGCTACATACAATATATCAGATCAAAGAGAAAATAGTTACAGGAGGTTGCTCAGTTGAAGAGTAGAAATATAGTAGAGAACTAGAGAAGTGAACTGCTAATCACCACCTAATTCTGTGTAATTGAGAAGCAACGCACAACTCTTTTCCCTTTTCTTTTCTATCATGTAGAGATTTGCACTCGACAATAAAGAGTTTCTTGCTTCTCAACCTCCTCTTGGCTGTGTTCTTCCTAATCTGGTGGGGGTTCGATGAATCCGTGTCTGCATGGTTTTCTTTCTCTCTATCGTTTTGTGTGTGTGCGACTGATTCTCCTGAGCACAACAAGGCATGAGATGCAGTGTTTCTCAGAGCATGTGAACACACCAACAGATCAGACCCTGCTGCAGGCTACTGGAGTGGGAAGGATGCATGCATGGCTTTGATGCCCCTTGGATGATTACTCACAAGTACCCCTGACACCACACACACACACACACACACACACACACCCACACACACACACACACACACACACCCACACACACACACACACACACACACAGTATTTGTCAGAAAATAAGGGTCAGGGTATTTTTTATAGATGCAAATGTGATGGAGTACATAGGAGAGAAGGATGTGGTATTTGTGTAATTACAGCCTCCAGAAACACAGGCTAATCATCTGCCTGGGTCTTCTCTGTGGTAATGATACCAAACATCATACTTTCAAATCCCCGGATGAACTTCTTGCTATAATGGTTGCACAGAAATGTTAAATCATCTCCCTTTCAGTTTACTGTTTGTCTCCCTCTACCTGAGGCACGGCTCACTGCAGACATTAAATACTTAACCAGAGAGCCTACGACATTTCTGTGAGGAGCATTTTTACATACTAATATATATATATATATTGTAGAAATTATGCAAACACATTGGTAAAACTCTTGTTAACTAGTGAGACTATGGTGTAGACAAACCCCCTTCATTTTACAACAGAGCTACTGTCAGTGATTCCCATTTCCCCATAAACCCCACTGCTTTCAGTCTCAGAGGTTGTCACCACCCTCCTTTGCATTTCCTGCCACTGCTCCATGTGGTTTTGTGTTCTTTCACTTTACTGAAGAATTTAAACATGTTTTTCTTTAATTAACCTTCACTGAAAATACTAGGAATGCAACTAGCAATTATTTTCATTATTGATTTTTCTGCAGATTATTTTCTCAATTAACCTTTTGCTCTGAAATTTGTCTGAAAATGTAGAAAAAAGGACTCCTTCAAATTGCTTGTTTTGTCTGATCAACAGTCCAAAACCCAAAGATATTCAATTTGTTATCATAGAAGACTTGGACTACCAGCAAATACTCAGATTTGAGAAGCCGAACCAGTAAATTTTTTGCATTTTTGCTGAAATCAAATTAAGTTACTATCAGTTGAATAACTATCAATTAACTAATAGGTTCTGCTTTAAAAAAAACATCCGTAGTGCAAAAGGCTCCTTAATATGTAGGTCTAATGTTAACGCTTGGTACTGAAAAGTAATAGTTAGGGGCACTAAGTGTAAAATATTAGATAGACACTGGTAGAGGCACATTGTCTACATACAAATCTGGTTAATTTGTGGCAATAATATAATATATAATAATATATATATTTTCCATAAATATTAAATGTGAAACCTTTTATTCACATACAGAACATGTGTGATTAATTTATATTTACCTTAACTTCACTTAAAGACTCATATTTAAAAATGATATCAACAAATCTATTTTTCACAATCACCAGATGTATGTGTAACCCTGACTGCTGCCCTTTCCAGGTGTTTGATTGGCAGGAGGAGCGACCTAGGGCAGAAGGTCAGAGCGATGAAGGGTGGAATCAGGTGAAAGAGAGAGGGAGGATCCACTCGGATCAGTGGGTGACGGCGATGGCCACCCGCATACAAGAGGTGGATGTGGAGCCTTTCGACTATGACCTGGATATCAGCCGAGAGGTAGACACACATCCGCTTGACCTCCGTCTCAGTGATGAGAAATACAAGTGGCAGGGCGGCTAGAGGAACTCAAAAACATACTAATCCTCTGATAGCTCCACTGTTCTGATCCATCGTGTAAAATCTGCACTTCACAGTTCTTGTCTCAGTTAATCCTGAGAATCATCTTGTGTAACATGGATAGGTGTAAGTGTGCTTTATTCTCTCTACTTCCAGTCCTTCCTTGTCAGATCTTGTGTTTACATGAAAGATGTAAAGAATATTCAGCCACTCTTTTTACGAAATTGGTTGATCAAGCGAATTCCGTTGAAGGTCATGATATTTTATCTATTTCAGTCATGGAAAGGGTTAGGGTTAGAAAAGACATGAAAGAGAATAGTCAGACTGAAGGGGAAAATTTAAAACCCTCATACCCTCTGTCTGCGTGACAAGGCCTGTAACTTAAAACACAAGAATGTCCTGTTCATGTCAGGTTTTTAAACAGGCTTGCATTGATTTAGTCAATCAGCAACCTTTTTCAAATCCAATATGTGTAATGCCCAGAACTTTATACTCACTTTTGTATACATTAAAGTTTATATAGTTGTTTTTGTGTTATAAATATCTTTATACAGCGTAATTTAAAATTATTTGAAACCCATTAGAAGCATATTTTTCTAAATACGGCTCCTGTGTATTACATAGCAATAATACCTGAGAGGGAAGTCAGTATAGAAAAGGTACTGCATATTATCAAGCAAATTATTCAATATCTGTTGTACACCTGAATACACTGGAGAAAACAAGAAACCACTAGTTCTGGCATAGCATCCAATACAACATGGCTGTTCTTAAGTCATGGGACTATACTGAGTATCTGTCTATCCAACATGCAGCTGTCCAAACCGAAAAAAGTTCCCATCCCAGAGCGCTACATAGAGTCTGACCCTGAGGATCCTCTGAGTCCAGAGGAGCTGGAGGAACGCTTCCGCCGGGCCGAGCGCATCAAGAACATCCTGGCCAAATCCAGGTAGACAGCACTCAAACGGCGACACTGGAGTGGGGTTGATACAATTTTTGTTTTTGGTGTTTTACCTTTCCACTGAGGCCATGTTAGTATGCAAAGGGAGGATGTTTGGAGTTAAATTATACATATAGTAATGCAATAATCAAATTACCACTATGGTGATTTTAAAATACACTGAATATTAAGTAAATGCACCATTGACCTCCAGTGTGATATTCTGAATAAACACTCTCAGACTGCTGTGTATGTCATGCCTACCAGGGAAGGTTCGTAGTTTAAGACTAGTCAGTTCAGGATTTATGAATGAACTGGTTCATAGTTGTGGGTGTTTGTGTCCTTTCGACAGTGTTCAGAACATACAGCCGTCTGCACCACTGGACTTCACTGAGCTGGACTCAGCTCTACAGCAGCAGGAGAGGATCATGAACGTGTCCCACGCACTGGCCTCCGAGGCCTCACGCAAGAGCAAACTGGTCGCAGGTTAGTGTGCTCACACCTTCATTAACACAAAACATCCCCTAGCCATTAATCAAAGCATCAACCATCGCAGCTATGGCACAAGGTTTCTCTAAGACCTTATACTCCAATTTGAATAATGCCAACGTGAGCCCTCAAACAGCCACATGAAGTAAAATCCAAACAAAATGTTCTCACTTTGTAGAACTGTCCTGTAAACCTTAAACCTCAAATCACTGCTCACAAAGATAAAAGTACAAACACACACAGGGAAACAGAACACCAAAAATAAGTGGCTGTCTGTGAAATACATTCTTATTTGACTAATTATCCACGTGCCACAGTGATGTAAATGAACAGGAATCATCTTAGATTGCCATCTCAGACAGGCAACGTGTGATATGTCGTTGTCCCTGGTGTGTAGGGACTGAGTGGATGGAGAGTCGGTGAGCATGTCTGGTCCAGGTATACCCGCCATTTCCCTTTCGGGTGGTGTGGATTCATTGTATTCACTGTGTTGTATGTCTCAGTATATGCGGTTTGGTTTTGGTCAGGAATGTGCACAGATGACAAAAGAGACTTCACCACTTACAATTTCTTTTCACTTTTTTCCCTCTTAGAATCTGCTAGTGAAATACATGACATGTTATCATTTTTTGTGTCCAGACTGAACCTAATTTAATTTTGGTCACATGTACATAATCTGACTTTGGAAAATGAAAAGTAAATAAATCTGTTAGAACAAAAAATGACCTTCTCTGCTTAAAAATAACATTTTACCTTTGAACATTTTGAAGTCTAGTTTTGGAATTTTCTTCCCTATTGGTATCAAGTCCCTGAAACAAATCTGTGCGCAGTCCTGGTTTCTTTGTTTTGGGTGATATTCTAGCCAAAGAGCTTCAGGTTTCTTCTCGGCTGTTGTTTTGGTCAGTGTGCCACAGGTTTCGTAAAGGCCTGCTTTGGTGAAATGTGGTGGCCTTCTATGTGTAAGTGGTGTTTCGGTGCGAGCTTTGTGTGTGTGTGTTTTCAATGTAAATAACAATGTTTTTTTTTTTTTAAACTTGATTTAACTCTTGCAGATCTAATGATATTCATACTATTCATGCACAGTGGCCTTTTCAGTTTGTTTTACTGTCAGTTTAAAATACATATTATATTTGCAGTTAATATTTGAGCCAGGTCCCCTCATCAGATTAGCCAAACTACACACAATTATAAACTGTTACAAGGGGCATTTTCTCCTGGGAGCAGTTTGTCCTTTAAATCTACTGGAAACCTATTACAATCAAAAATTCATGTCTGCATCTATGATATCCTGATCACAAGAAAAAATACTGACGTCTTTACTGTTTTCCTCTCCTCAGCCAAAGCTGCTGCAGAACACTGACCCGCAGGAACAACCGACACAACAAAACAGAAGAGGTTCTGTGTGAAGGAGAAGGATCTAATCATTTTTCAGCAGTTGCCAATTATGATTCGCTTGTAACAAATACACACGTTTCTTGAAGAGTTTTGATTCATAGTTTTTAAAAAGAATCAAGTTTTCTTGCTTCTGCACTTACATAGCACAATTGAGTAACATTAATTTATAACACGAGTGAATTGCCTTTTTTTTATTATCTGCATTACCCATTTTGCTGTTTGGTCCGTATTTTTATGAGTGAATAAAAGAAGAGTGAAATAAAAGCCAAGGCCAACATGCTCAGATCACAGTAAGAGTTTTCACATGAATCGTTTATTTATTACATTGTTTGGCTCGATATCCTTGTTCAACTCCTACTGTCTTCAACACTGTCACCCAATGATCACAGTCCTGTCATTCAACTCAAATACATTAGAATATAATATGAATAATAATAAAAACACATGAAAAAACAGTAATTACAGAAAATAAATATTAGATAAAACAAGTTATTTACGTGTCTGTTTCCTTCTACATAACGTTTGTTTCAAGTTTTGTTTTTTTTATATTGTTATATCTCATATGTCCTGTCCTGTACAGATACATGCGGTTCCAACTGCTAAAACACATAAGGATGTACACTTGTGGACAATAAACAATGTTTGACAAAGAATTCTTATCACAAGGTCTACTCACTTGTTTTTCTCCAAAGACTCATAGGCTTTGCAGTAAGTCGACACGGAATGAGCCGTAAAACTTTATAAACACTGTACTTTTACAAAAGGCGTGTATTTAATGTGTGTTAAAGAGTAAATAGATAGTAAATATATAATGCAAAATACTAAGAGATATACACAGGATATATGTAGGATATGTGGATGCAAGGCTTATTATCCATTCTGGCTTTACAGTTGAGCTACCTGCTAGATTTCACTGCTGTCCTCCATTGTTGGAGGACAATGCTGATACTAAGACTATTAGAAGGAATTTGGTCGTGTAACCCCATAGGGAACTAGATATGTGTGATGGATAGTATCTAGATAGATCTATTTTAGATCCCAACGTCAATGCTAACTCCTTGGAATGCCAAAATTTCTTATGGCTGTTCACATTACCCCCCAGTTTCACCACTGATGCCACTGTTGAGTAAATTGTCTGTCATCCTTTGGAAGGGACAGCAGGGTCTTGCCCAGTCCTCAATGCAAAATAAAACAAAATAAACACGTAACAGTTGCCCAGGGAGAGTTCTGCAAGATAACTTGCCATGCTGAAGCACGTTAGAAACAAGGTCATCTAAAGTCTCTTATTATGTTTGAATAATTAACATTTTTCCCCCTTGCTTTATTCTATGTACATGTTTTATGAACATATACATTGAATATTTAAGGATATTCTGGCTGGCACAGAGTTAATGAAGTGTCTGAATTTCCCAGCCTGAAGCCTGGATACAGTGGCTCAGAGAATTCAGCGTGGAACGTATGCAGGTGAGTCATGGTGTCTGATGATACAGCATAGAAGGACAGAGTGCCAGCCGGCCAGTTTAAGAACACACCAACCCTTTTGGAGTCGAAGTAGGGCACGGATATTGTTGCATCATTCTTATTGTACCAGGCGGTGTATTTGCCGTTACAGTAGCGCAGACTCCAGGACTGATCATTGTAGCCGAGGACAGAGTCATTACCTTTTGCTTTTCTCTTTATTCCTTTGTAAGCCACTCCTACACCTGTCCATTCCCCAGTCCACTCCACTTCCCAGTAACAACGAGCAGACAGACCCTCTTTACAAAGTACTTGTCCCCAGTCAGTAAATCTCTCTGGGCTGTCAGGATATGGCTGAGCGGTTTCCATTCGTGTCATTTTTTTGTTGTCTTCAGAAAACAGCAGGTGTGAATGGGCAGTATTCAGGTCCATAGTAAGCTTGCATGCATCTAATTAAACACAAATAAGGAAATACCATTACAAATACAAAAATGTTGTTGTATAGCACCAATTTTTGTTTTGTTTTTAAATATCCAATATTCACCAGCTTGTGTTAAAATAACATATTTGTTTTTAAAGAAAAACTTACATTTCTTCAGAGCGGATTTTAAGTAGCACTCTGCATTGCCGTTCAGGCTACAAGAAATCAAAGAGACGACATTTGAAATGTAAATCTGCTAAGGTAGTTTACAGAACAGATTGTGACATTTAACCCAAAGTTATACCTGACAGCGAGTTGCTCAATGTCTTTCTGTACAGATGACAGCAGCTCCATCCCCTGTTGCCCTGGATGATTGTAACTCAGATCCAGTTCCTTCAAGTGGGTGGGGTTGGACCTCAGAGCAGCAGCCAAAAAGCCACAGCCAATCTCTGTGATTCCACAGAGTGGCAGTCTGAAAGAGTAAAATAAATTAAATGTAATTCACAGAACTCAAATACAAATAGATCAGGACAGACATTTGTTCAGTTTGTTTCAGCTGTGTTTTTAAGTTATTGTCATAGATAACCCGCTCCAGCACTTCTTCACAAACCTCAGTTTTTCCAGATGACATGTTGGATTTGCCAGTCCAGCAGACAGCAGTTCGACTCCCGAGTCTTGCAGATCATTATTGCTCAGGTCCAGCTCTTTCAGACATGAATTTCTTAGAACTTCTCCAAGTGCTTTGCAGCATTTCTCTGTGAGGTTGCATTCTTTAAGCCTTAAAAAGGAAAAATATATTAGCAATTTGCTGAATGTTAAATTTGAGAAATAGAAGCAATAAAGGAATGAGACCTACAAGATCTTGAGCCTGAATGAGTGAATAATTGAACTTGCACATTGCACTAGTCTTCTACAGGAAATTGAAAGAGAAATGCAAAGCAAGAAATTTGATCTTGCATTTGAAAAAAACAGTTTTGACAATAAAAGCCAATCATCTCAACCATGGTCCCATTATGTTTGTTTACCATAGTTTTACAATACATCTTGCAAAAATGTCTTGATATTTTGAGATGCTACACATAGCATCTGACATCACTGTCATCACTTTATAATAATCTGACCTCAAAATCAAATCAAATTCCGTTACTTATGACTTTAAAAACGGTACAGTATTTTAATTTGAAGTGATATTTCATTACATATGATGATTTTAATGGGTGCAGAGGATAATATTTTTCTGTACTCACAATGCTACTCTGGAGTCTTTAATTACTGGTAACAGCCTCAGAAGACCCTCCTCTGATCTTGAATACTGTCTCAGGTCAAACTCATCCAACTCTTCCTTTGAGGTCAGCAACACAAAGACCAGAGCAGACCACTGTGAAGGTGACAGTTTTGTTTCTGCCAGACTACCAGAGCTCAGGTACTTTTGGATTTCCTCCAAAAGAGACTGATCATTCAGTTCATTGAGGCAGTGGAAGAGATTGATGCATCTTTCTGGGGAGGGATTTTGTCTGATCTTCTCCTTGATGTACTCAACAATTTCCTCATTTCTTGGTGAGATGCTCCCCATTGTGGTCAGAACGCTCTTCAGCAAATTCTGAGTGGAGGTCTGCGAGAGGCCAAGAAGAAAACGAAGACAAAGATCTAGGTGTCCTTTCTCACTCTGCAAGGCCACATCCACTGCACTCTTGAGAAGGTTGGTTACTTTGCTGGGAGCCTCCTGCACAGTGGTGGTTTCTTGTGGTTCCAGCAAGTTCTGATTGAAGCAGATGAATGTGTCCAAAATGTACATTGCAGCAAAAAACTCCTGTATGCTGAGATGCACAAAGCAATAGTACCTCTCCAGATGAAGTCCAAAATTATTATCTAAGATCTGTGTGAACATTCCTGAGTATATTGCAGCATCATTAATGTTGATCTTGTACTCATTCAATTCGTTCTCATAGAAGATCATGTTGCCTTTCATCAGGTGCTCAAAGGCCAGTTTTCCAAGCTTCAGGATCATGTCTTCATCCATTTTGACCTGGGACGGTGTTTCAGATGCCTCTTGTCCTGCTGAATACTTCCAAGTTCTGATCAATGAGTTGTACACCAGAAAATATGCGTACATTTCTGTCAGAGTCTGAGGCATTTCTCCTCTGCCCCCATCCTCCTCTATTCTCTTCCTCTCTGGTTCTTCTAAAATACTCTTCAGAACGGTGGCGGATATCCAGCTGAAGACTGGTATGTGACACATGATATAGAGGCTCCTGGTTGACTTGATGTGTGAGATGACTCTGCTGGCCATGTTTGGATCAGTGATTTTTTTCCTTAAATACTCTTCCTTCTGGGGGTTGTTGAACCCTCGTATCTCTGTCACTCGGTCGACAAGATCAACAGGAATGCGATTTGCAGCTGCAGGTCTGGTGGTGATCCAGATGTGTGCAGAGGGCAGGAGGTTTCCCTTGATGAGATTTGTCAGTAGTTTGTCCACCGAAGCTGGCTCTGAGACACTGCGGCAGGGCTCGTTGTGGTCAAAGTCCAGGGGAAGCCGACACTCATCCAACCCATCAAATATCAGCAGAAGCTTGTATTTACCAAAATTTGAAATTCCTGATTCTTTTGCCTCTGCAAGAAAATGATGAAGAAGCTGCGTCAGTGTGTAGCATCTCTCCTTCATCAGATTCAGCTCCCGAAATGGAAGATTAATCAGGAGTTGGATATCCTGGTTAACTTTTCCTTCTGCCCATTCCAGATTAAACTTCTGTACAGAGATCGTTTTTCCAATGCCAGAAATTCCTTTAGTCAGCACAGTTCTGATGTGTCCGTCTTGTCCGAGCAGGGGCTTAAAGATGTCCTCACATTTGATTGGCTTATCTTCTGTTGCTCGTCTCCTGGTTGTAGCCTCAATCTGCCTGACCTCGTGTTCATTGTTAACACTTCCACTGTCTCCCTCAGTGATGTAGAGCTCAGTGTACACCTTGTTGAGAAGAGTCTGGTTGCCATGCTGTGCTACTCCCTCATAAATGTATTCAAACTTTTTCAGTTTGTGTCTGAGTTTGCGCTGGCAGACGTCAAGCTCACCATAAATGTCTAGTTGTACAAGGAAAACAAAAATATGATGTTGGTGCATTAATTTCAAACCTCAAAATTAATTTGTAGTTAAAGAAGTTAATTTGACAGTAAAAAATTATAACAATCTATTTTTGTTCTAATTCTTAAAATGCCAAATACATTAATTTTCTTAAAATTTGCCATGAAATTGGTTAATATAAAATAGAATTATAGCACATTTAGATATTAAATATATCACAACCCATATATTACATACGCTACTTGTTCCTACTCTTGATACTTACATTTCTCCAGTTTATTAGCAAGCTCTCTTTGGCCCATTTCCTTTAAGACATGAAGTGTAATCTTCAGGGCCCCATCACTGGCACTGTTGTCTTGCTTTTTATCTTCAGTAGTCAAACCGTCTTCATCCGGCTTTTCACTCTCAGAGGATTGTGAAAGGTGTGGAAAGAGCATCCTTTCATATCGTTTCAGCTCACTCACCAAAATGTTCTTGGCGTGTTCTTCCACCAACTGCAATGGAGAACATAGAATGAATAAAGCATCTATACAGTATATTCACTTCTACGATAACTTTGACTAACTTGCTCTCAAAATTTTTAATTAAACTCAACAACGTGTTTCACAGTATTGAAGTGAATCATTACGATACTATAGTATACTTTATGTATGTAAAGATGCCATGTAGTTTATTTTATTGTTTCAGTACAGACATTAGAGACATAACCCACCTTAAATATGGCTTTTCCATCCATCTTCGTCGATTCTGAACAGTCATGTTGGTCTCTTGAAATACTGAATATTGAGAGCAATGTTATTTTAAGATGAATCAAATTTGTTGGAATTGCTTTTAATAGAATATTGATTGATTCTTTCATTCATTGACGCACTGTTCAAATATAAGGAATGCTTCCATATGCTGCATGATGAATTTTAAATGTTTCTGTAACTACAACAATGTAAGCGTTGTGCTGGATAAGTACACAGAAGTCTTTGTCGAGGTTAAGATTTCACCTCGTTGTCACATTTCATTTTGACACAGGATGAGGCAAGTATCACTCCTCAAAAATGAAGTTAGGAAACTCAAAGTGAGAATTTGTGACAAGTTTGGTGTTTACCATGTTAGTGACCTTACTCCAAGCTCATAGAGTTCTTATTAACACCTGACAGGTTGCTCCTATGTTTTAAAATGACATTTGCACAATGTTTCATCATGCAGAGAAAAATATGCATCAAATATGGATGACTATTCTACTCTGTCTGCCCCACCAGTTTTTTGACCTGAAATTTCCCAAAATGTTCCCTAAAGCTCAGTGTACAGCTCATGAGGATGGGAATTCAGTCATTATGTTAAGAGGCATCCTTTAGTGTTGGACATTTGGAAGTGGACATTTTGATCCACTAGTGGTGCTAGATCTAAAGTGAAAGAATCACCTGGGACTAAAGTTTTGGACCAGCGACCTCTCAAGAGCCACTAAAGACTAAAAACCCAGACCAGACTATGTGTACCTATCAGAATCTTCCTTGGTGAAGTCAGGACGAGTCTTCATGGAGTCTTCACTTTCCATGGACACACAGGATAAGACAGGCAAGTTTGTTTGTTCAAAATCAATTGAACTGCAAAGAAAAAGAAACAGAATTACAGTCAGAACCATCATGTTTTTTGGTATTTTACTCTGGACCAAAGTGAATGAGCGACATTTCAATCTAGAACTACATTGCTATCAAGTCAAATCAATTTACTTACAGAAAACATTTTAAAACATCAAATATTAACCAAAGTTTAAACCGTGGAATTTAAAATCCGTTAAAATAATTAAAAATTACAGAATACCTTAGTGTAACCAATAAAATAAAAACAAACAACTCTATGTACCTCTCAGGATCTTTGGTGAAGTCATGACGAACCTTCAGGGAGGCCTCACTTTTCATAGACACACAGGATGAGGCAGGCAAGTTTGATTTCTCAACATTTACTGAGCTGATAAGAAAGAACAATGAGTCAAATCAATAGGTTTTATTCTCATTAGATAAAAGATGTCTGGTTCAATGTGGAATAACCTGAACTAAACTGCTATGAACAGTGACGCAAAGTGTTGGACTGACCAACATTTCAATCCCCACATAACTACCACAGCTAAAGACCCAGAACAGACTTTATGTACCTATCAGCCTCTTCTTTGGTGAAGTCATGACGAATCTTCAGGGACGCCTCACTTTTCATGGACGTGGGGACATCGGGATACTTTTCCGTCTCCTCAGCAGAATCCATTTTGAGGGCAACACCTTTTTTGTTGGTTATAGAGAGAAGTTATATTTTGTACAGTGGTCAAACTCTATTTGCATTTAGATTTTGCTAAATATGTAGGAACATTTATTTTCTCTTTAAACAATAACTATTATACAATATCCATTACTGTACAAGACTGTTATCCTGAGGAGTCTAAAAAAAATTAAAATTTCACAAATGACTTAACTGACCTCATAAATATCAAGTTTATCAATTTCTACATCTGGAAAAAAGGGATGGATGCCTATGGTATGAGAAAGGTATTTGATGGTTAGTGTATAATGCAATTTAAATCAATATTAGGACAGAAAAAATACATTAAGACTGCTAACTTTTACTCCACTATTTGGAAATGTATTGATTACACTCACAAGGCTCTCCAGTGTCCAGCCAATTTGAGAGAACGGGTGGGATTGAACCTGGTTCATGAAGTATTTGGGGTTTTTCTATTCATATGGCTACACAGAAAAAGAATTGTAAGCAGCAGAGATGAGGGATGCCACATGGCTGCAAGAGAAAGCAAAGTGTTGCCCAGCCCACACCATTTCCTGACTCTTCTGCATCTATTGTAAATCAAACCTAAAAGTCTGACTGCACCTGATCTGGTGCAACTAAACAGAGAGGAGTGAGTGTGACATTAGGCAGTAACGGTCTGCAGATGTTAAATGTTCACACAAATAAGAGAAATAAAGGGACATTTCATCAGCAGCAGAGCCTGGATTTCACAATGATGCAGGCAGCTTGTTTAGTAGTTTCACATCCTGAGGAACAAAATCCACCTGGTTTCATTTAAACATGCACTTTAATATAGCAAAGTTACCCCAGCACACACACACACACACACACACACACACACAGCTGTAAAGTCAGGTTATAACGTGCTGTCACGGTTTGGGGGCCACAAAGGTCCAGTGAGGACTCTTTCAGTTTCAGTTTCATTTCAGGTTTAAAATGATTAAAAATTAGAAAGCGCATATGTAGTCTGTTCTTTCATTCACATGAAGTCAGTGTGGGTTAATATGATGTGCTCACTTCACCTCTTCCTACTTCACTGACCAAGCACGCAGCGAAAAACTCTTCCCGTGTCCTGCAGTCAGGATCTGTGGTTGATCATCACATAAAAACTACTTCAAAACTAATTCCATCAGGATGAATTAATCCATAAATCTGTTGTATTAATTTCCTTATGCAAAAACACAAAAGGCGTCTTACCTGCAGCGTCGCGTCTGCCGGTCCGCTGTGTGACGGACGTGACTCAGTTTCCTCCGCATCTGATGCACACTTCAGTCCTGTAGGCCTACTTGTACTTGAATATTTCTGTTTTATGCTACTTTACACTTTACTTCATTTCAGAGGGAAATATTTGACCTTTTATTCCACTCCATTTATCTGACAGCTTTAGTTTTCAGTTTCGTTTTGAAGTTGTTATTTTTATTTTTTTTAAAGCCATACGATCAGCTGGTACAAATATGACATGATGGACAATGGCACCCCCTGCTTTTTCTGTCTTGTTTAACTGCATGGGAATTAAAAACTTAAATAGATAAGTTAATGTCGGTAAGTCCACTCCAAAACACGGGCTGTATTTAAAAAGTTACCAAACCTTTTTCATGCTGGGACACTAGGGGTTTAGTGTAAGACCTGTCAGCGGTTAGTCTGGCCCTCCATCTGCTTATCAGTGAACAACAGATCTGGCCTCCATGAACTGGCTGCATCCTCACTGTCCTGCACTATTCTAAACTATAGGAACCTGGTTATGGGTCACATCTCTCTCCTGCATCCACATGCTGCCAAATGGTCTTTATTAGAAGGAAGCACTCATGCAGAAAACACTTTTCTGAATGCATATACAGCACAATTCACCAGTTTCAACGCTCTCCAGATGTTTTGGTAAATGCAGTATTTAAGTAGCCTAATAATAATAATAATAATAACCATACTAAGAAATCATAGGAAACCTGGGGAAAAAATAATGATAAAACTGACAGATCATAATAAATAATAATAAATAAAAATCAATAATAAATGAAAATCTAATTAACAACCTCACTGGAGATGGTATGCAAAGAGGGCTTCAGTGCATTTTGGATCATTTAGTTTATCCCATATAATTCACAAGGATTTTCTGCTTTTCTCTCTATACAATCTCTGTAGTCTTTGTGCAAAAATCCTAATGGTGTTCAAAAACCAGTGTCCTGAATAATGAAATATATTGCCTTGCACTTATCAGCGTTAAGAACAGCAAACACACACAATACAACTGGCACTTCCTTTTATTGTTTTTTAAACAGGAAATCACAAAATGTACATTTGGGATATTACCAATCATGCTGAATGATAAGCAATCCTGTTTCATCCAACACAATTCATGGCAAATGCAGTGACTGTTAAAATGTTCAAATAAAAAAAGAAAATGAACAATTTGCCATCTTAACATGATGTAATACCGATCAACCAAAAGCTGATGTTCTACCCTGCAGACGTAATTCTTCGACGACATGCACACCAGGATGTTGCCCACTAATGAGTGCTCGCATCGAAAACTCATTTCTACACAGTAAAAAGGACTAAAATGAAGGGTGATCGCCTACAGGTAAACAAATAATGTCAAAATGTACAAATTTGAGATTACAAAAACTAATTTCTACCCACACACCTACGCTGACTTCACAAAGGCCGTTTTGTAGCCGTGTTTCCGTTCGTCATCCCTACTGTCCGAGCTGGGCTTAGCCTGGTCTGAGGTCTGTTCCTTTGGAGTGGGGTCGCCTTTGTCCTGGGCGTCTGTGGGTTCTTTTTCGCTACTGGACTTCTCTGGCTCAGTTGCTTGTGTCTGACTGTCCACTGGTGGAGAAGGAAACAACTCAGGCTCCGGGTCAGGCTGTGGGTAACAAAAAGATGATGTTTTTTAACTCTCTCTCTCTTTTTTTTTTTTTCCTTTTATGTAAACAGATATTCATGGATTTTGGTGAATATGTCAGCTCTCTCTGGTGGCCTCAGGAACAACCTATTACATGTTGGTAGTGATCCTGATGGAGTTGACCATCAGTTTCTCGAGGGACGACTTTGGAAATTAAAAGACATGTCATGACATCTTGGAAAACAGTTCAATGTTTGCAGAAGTTTGCCTTTTTGTTTGAGTACTACATACATAGGGAATAATGACAGTGTGTGTGTGTGTGTGTGTGTGTGTGCTTTTTGACAACCGCGCCCTGCTCTGTACACACAGTTTGACACATTAAAGAAAACACAAAAGGTGAAGAGTGTGTTGTGATTCTAACTGAAGCTATTTAAGGGGTGAGACACAATGAAAACTAAGAAGTGGCACAAAAGGATGGTTGCAATACTTTGGCTACGCCCTTCATCCCTGTTCCTGTCTTGCACCGGATGAAGACTCGACCTCTCAGTTCATCTAGAAGTGTTCTGCTAAGATGGAGAAGCAGCATAAAAATGTAAGACTTAAGCTTACTTTGACTCTTCTATGTTCTCCACTGCCTCTGACTACACCTTCTGCATTCATTATTATCCACCTGGTGGTTACATCCTGAACTACCGTCTATTTTTATCTTGTAATTTTGAAAATGGTTTCTATCCTTTACTGAGGTTTACTGTCTTTTTAAATGAAATATGCTGCATAAATGAACATTCCTTGCATCATATTATTTGTTGGAATTATACTTAGTGATTACTAGTAATTCAATACAACAACAGTATAGCGCAATATGCAGTTTCTAACTGAAAGTAATGAGGCATAAGTTGCAGTTAAATTAAATTTAAATTAAAAACAATTTGGCACAGTACCTCTGATAGTGTAAAAGAGAAGGAAACTTTGTGTGCAGACTTTACTGTTGTTCAACCCTGCAGCTTTAAAAGAGCACCTCTGCCCTCCCTTCTGGCCCCGGATGACCCCTCACCTCACTGAAACCCAGGCCACAGTGTCTCCGGTTCCGGCCTGACAGCTTTCCATCCATGCCCTGCTGGTACTGCATCTCTAGCTGCTGGTTGATCTTCCTATCTTCCTGCCCTGCAGAGGAGACACCGGTCACAGCAGGCACACCCAGCCAATACAGGCCTATCCATGCGTGGATAGATCTGTGCGGCGGATGTGTAGTGGGGAAGCCAGGTTAATTGCATTGGGCATAAGGATGAGGCACCATGGGTGAGGGGCAAAGGGACAGTAGTTTGGGCATGTCTTACATTGGCAGAACAAAAACAGCATTTCACAAAAGCATAATGAAGAGGCTTACCACTGCGGAGGTGGGATGTCGACTTGTGGTCACCAATAACAAGGCGTCCAGTGTGTTCTTTCTGGAAAAGAGAAACAATCCCAATTTTATATCAATCCTCATAACATTTCTAAAGGTTATAGAGTGACACTGAGTAAGTAAAACAAAGCTTTTATGTTTTCTTTATCTTTTTATGCCATGGACTCCAGGCCCACAATAAAGTGAACACAAAACAAACCTTGCCAGCGCCCATCAACCTCAAAAACTTCTGTTTCCTTTCGTTGCTTCCCAGATCAGCTGATGCCCACTGGGTAGACCCATCCTGCCGAGGCAAAACTTTGTTATTTATATGTCACAATAACATCTTTGAGAAGTTTCAGGTTTTAGAGCTTTACTTAGGACAGAAACTGTCCTCCTCGAGGTAACCAGTGACCTCCTTTTAGCAGCCGACAGGAGGGACAACACAATTTTAATTATTTTACACCTAAGCTTTTGACAAACCAGCCAGTAGACATTCTGGGTTGGCATCAAAGACACTGCAATTAGTTGGTTTTATTTTTCTTTTAGAAAGAACTTACTCAGTCACCATAGGTAATTACTCATCTTCTACAACTCACATTACCTCTGGTGTACGGCAATATTCATTTTTAAGTCCAGCTTTATTTTCTATCTACATGCTTCTTCCACTTTGAAGAGAGTGGCCTTGGTCCCTGGTCTGCTAATGTGAAGCCCACTGCAAGACATTTTGGAGTGCTATTTGATTCAGATTCAAGCTTTGAACCACTGATCAAATAAGTTGTCCAGTCCTGCTTTCTTCAAATAAGAACAATCTCCAGAATTAAACCAATGCTTTCACACTGACCTGGAAAAAGTCGTTCGTGTACTTATTTTCTCTTTATTCAATTACTGTAAATAAATCAAAAGTCACTCTCTCCCCTCCAACTAGTTCAGAAGGCAGCAGCTCGGCTTCTTTCTGGTTTTAACAGACGACATCACATCACCCCAATCCTGGCTTCTCTCCACTGAGTCCCTGTTCAATTTAGAATTGATTTTAAGATTTTACTGATTACGGATCTGGATCTGGCATCGAGCGACCCAATGTGATCCAGCTCACAGCGTCAGATCCTCAGGTGGGGACTCTCTTGTCTATTTATTGTTATTGTATTTATTTAGATTTACATTTTTTTTTATTGTCTTTCATCTTTCTGATCTTTCATCATCCCTCTGTCGTCTCTCTACTGTGTTTTTGTCTTATTGTTTTGTCTTGCTCTTGTTTGGCATTAATGTTTGGCTTTCTTTTGTTAAGGTCTGAAACCTTTTGTTGATTATTTATTTATTTGTGCACATTAGTGTATATTTTTTACTGTCTTAAATTTATTTACAATTGAGAATATAACATTAGTGTTAAGTTAATAGGAAGATCATTTGTGACCTCCACTCAGTCATTCTTGCAGGGTAAAACACAGCCTGTTTATCTTAATCCCATTCGATAAAAACACAGTGCAACGCGTGTCATGTTTAGTGCAATAAAGGTTTAAGTCTCTTAGTTTAAAGACGAGTAAACTTTGTCCGGACTGCAGACAGAAACGTGTCCATGTTTACAGATAAAGCTTTTGCAGCTTACTGTTAGCGAACCGTCTAACGCGACGCTAACCGTATCCGCGCCCTTCACAGCGTTCA
Organism: Lateolabrax maculatus; assembly: GCA_031216445.1. NCBI lineage: Eukaryota > Metazoa > Chordata > Actinopteri > Acropomatiformes > Lateolabracidae > Lateolabrax > Lateolabrax maculatus. The sequence continues at coordinate 25,304,850 of CM062214.1, read as the reverse complement.
TCCACTGACAGCGTTCACTTTCTATTATTTAACTCACCTCGTTCGGGGACGCGGGTCGCTTTGTCCCGTGCCTGTCCTCCGGGGAACTCATTGTGAACGAAAACTTTAGTAAAACGTCAACGAAATATCATGCCACCTAGCTACGGCTAGCTGGATTTGTCAACAATGCTCCGTGTCGTCACTTCCGGTTCCGGCTTCTTCTTCTTCTTCTTCTTCGTCGGTGTAGTGTTGCAGTCGGCTGTGTGAACTCTCTGCCGCCACTCACCGGTGAGTTATGGTACTGCACCCTAACCATACTTCGAGAGAAACGTCCTTGTGTCATTAAGCAGGTAGGCTGATAGATATTTGGCCTAACGAAAGGTTTTATTGTGCTAATGTCCTTGAGGAATTTAAAGGAGACTGAAGGGAATTTAATCATCTGTGATTAAAAACGTTGTTTGATGGAGCTAAAATGTGTTTTAACATTGCATGGGCTGTATAGCCTGGCCTTAGAGTCATGCACATTCCTGCAACAAAATAGCTGTGATTCATCAACTGAGGATCAGGATGTTAAGAAAAAAATCACATTTATAATAATGGTATTATAATGTATTATATTTCGATATTATATTTTAGGAGAGGATGATAAAATGGCAATATAATTTCAAGTTGGAGCTTAATTAAATAAGTTTGAATCTGGATATTTTACTTTTCTATAGCCGCGTTTAATCCTGGTCGTGGGCATGTGCAGTGTCGTATGAAGCCTGTGTTGGATGACCTGCATTAAAACCGCCAAAAGGTGGCGTAAGAGTCGGTGTAATGAGAGGCGCTCACACCTCTGACAGGACGCTAAAACTCAATTTCTGCAACACACGATCATCAGGATATTAAAGGAGAAGTGTTTGTTCTTGGACTCCCTTTTAATAAGCTTCACACGTTTTGTCTAATTAATTAAGTCCACACTTTCCTGTAGTCTAATATTTTCCATAAATACATTTAGATTTTTCTTTAGCAAAATGAAGAAAAATCAAACTTTCAACACTTTTCTGCTTTATATCTGTCATGCTTCAGACAAGACGGGGAAACAGTTATTTTTAATCACAGACTTTGTCTCAAATTGTATTCCTAATTAGACTGTAAAATGTTTTTTTTTAACGATAAACAACCACTGGTGAGACATTTCCTTATTACATATGCAAAATAGTATAGCACAGAGAAAACTTGCTTTACTTTTTTTGTTTAGGTTGTCCACAAACACAAGATTTAAAAAAAAAAAACAGAAACAAACATATGCTTACTTCTTTGTGTTTTTCTCAATTTGTGGTGATTTCTGACACAAAGAAAACGGGCTGTAAGAAAAATGTGGCCACAGCTAAATAAAGGCAATAAAAACAATATTTATTCCATCTGTTGTTCAAAGACGTCGCCAGGAGCAGGTGACCAGCACGCGCACGCACACACGCGCGCCTATAGGCTGCACAGAGAAAAGGAGACAGAGAGGAACTGAAATCCAAATTATAAACTGTTTTATATTTTAATGAAGACATCACATAAAGTGAAAGAATGAAGGGGGGGGGGGAGAGAAAGGGAGAGAGAGAGAGAGAGTGTAAGAGAGAGAGAGTGAGAGAGAGAGAGAGAGAGAGAGGAGGGGTTATCCTGCCTCTGCCTCTTCACCCGACACTGTCCCGCACTCTCACTTAACCTCCACATAGTGCCGGACGGGAAATAACTTAAAATACTTTTTTTTTTTTAAAGATCCTCTGAATGACAGCTCCTCGGGCTCAGTATCGCCTCTGACGACGACGCCGAAGTGTTTTCATTTTACTTTGTGATCCTCGGCGGAGCGCAAACAGAGGAGTTACCAAAGTCCCAGACACGCTCCAGCGATGGTGACTTTACGCACGGGATTTGAAGGCTGTTTGAACTGACTCCGCTTGTTTGGTCTCGACGCTGAAACTCTTCATCATCGCAGAACAATCTTGAAGTTTGCCAGAAAGACGCAGCGAATGACGACTAAGTGAATCCAGGTGAGAGAAGTGGCGTTGCCTCGGCGTGGACCGCGCCGGGACGCGCCGGGACCGACCCCCGGCGCGTCCTGCGGGCTGCTTGTTTTGAAAGTCGGTGCGCACTCCGGTTATCTCTGCTTCACAACAAACAGCGATGACAGCAGCAGATTGAGGGGCATTAGTGTCTCTGAACCTGCGTTTGGACCGTGATTAGACTCGTTCGACCCTACGTGACCTGCAAAACCTCACAGAATACATTTTATATTTGTAAAAGTTCTGTATTAAGGTGTTGTCGAAAAAAACATAATTAAATTATTCTGTAGAGTAATTCATGAATGTTCTTACCGACTTAAAATGAGATCAATTCTCAAAAAACCCATTAAAGTAGGAAGGTTTACGTTTAGGAACAACAACAAATTATAACATAATAACCACTACCACGAGTTTATTGTCAATTATTGTTATTTATGTATTAGTTGTACACTATGACACACATGCAAATTATTAAAAATAGTGGTTATTTCCTCTTATAATAACCTGTAGCTTGTAATAAGGTCAGAAACAGTGTTTTTTTTTTTTTTTAGATAAGCCTCAAACTGAGCGACATATTTATAAAAACTTTTCAAATACTTGTGATTTTGCATCACTTTCATCCATTGACACTCGTCTTAGAGCTGATGATGGGGTGCTAAAGGAAAAAAAGTTTGGAAAAAGAAAAGAAATCTGATTTCCAAACGTGTTAATTAATGCATTTCGATCTGTCTTTCTCCCAGTTTCAGCTTTTAGGTGTACACTCAGAATTAAATATCCAAGGCTAATTTCAGCCATAAAAATGCAGCTATATTGTGCGAGAAAGGCAGAGGCTCTAACTTCACTTTAACTGTGTCCATCCTCCACTGCATCCCTGTCATGCACCATTAACAGAAATGCTTCAGCGGTTCTGTAGCACCAGAAAATGGTTCTATAGGCTCAGAACCCATTAAGAGACATTTAGAAAGAGTCTAAAGCACCATGCGCAGAAAACCTTGCATTTTATTGCCAGTAGCACATTAAAAAAAAAAAAAAAAAAAAAGAGCCACTGAACTTTCATTTTAAAAGCATCTTTTTAAAAATGAGTTTAAAGAAACCAGAGGGCTCCTGAAGTCATCCCATCAGAGCCGCTGCAGGCTGCGGGATGAGCCTCTCAGTAGTTTCCTCTGCGGCCACACAGCGGTAGCCTTCTGTCCGTGACCGTGAACGCCTCTCCCTCTCTCTGCAGGACGGGCTGCGCTTCTGGTGCGCGTCCCCGGCACGGACGCACATTTCAGCCCGCAGCGAATCTGTGTGTCCCGCACATGTAATGGAATACAATAGAGAGAAATAGACTGCAGAGGAGAGGAAACTGGGAGAAAGTAGTGCGACTTCAGGGCCCAAGTTAACTTTCCCCCCGGAGGTCACGGCGACTGACCCTGGAAGAATGCGTGAGTCATAAATTAAAATAGACTCGGAGCCCTAACGCGGATCCACTGGGAGACAATACCAGGACAGTGTCCCAGCACAGCCAGGGTTGAGAAATTAGTCTGTAAGTTTATTTGATTTTTTTTTTCACTGCGATCATTGTCTGTCTCTCTTTGTGTCCAAAAGTTTGGACCGTGCGTCTCAACTTTTCCTGGGTGATAAAATGTGTCAATTCCACTGTGCAGCCTGATGGTGACAGCGCTGGTTGTGCAAGGAGTTAATTATGTGTGTGTGTGTGTGTGTGTGTGTGAACTCGAGGGGGGGGGGGGGGTGGGGGGGGCAGCTTCTTGACCCGGAGCGAGGAGCGTGCGGCTCGGACCATCAGCCGGGTGCGTCTCCTGTGTGAGAGTTCACGGTGAGGATGTGACGGGGGGTACAGGAGGACAAGGCGCACGACAACGGCCTGGAACAGACTGATAGAGTCTCTTCAGGGTGTTCCCCGCGTTTAGAGACACATACACCTCTCAGATAAGCCGCTGCTCCCCTGCAGATAAGGCGCTTTTAGAGAGACATAGAGAGAGAGAGAGAGAGAGAGAGAGAGAGAGATCACACATGCTTGACAAACAGGAGTTTTAAAACCGCTAAAAAGGAAACGTCCGGACAGTTGTTTGATGCCAGTGTCTGATCTGTGAAACTTTTTAAATCACTCAAAGCGATTATATCTCAGTCACTTGTCATACTTGGAGTTTAGCGAGAAAGCGCAGTGTCCCAGCATCAGCTTTAATTGTTTTACGCATCCACATTTTTTTTTTTTTTTTTGCGCATCAAATCACTCCTGCAGTCACAGCTATAATTGCCCGGCTCGACAGATCCTCCAGTTGCCAGTTTGGACATGCCCACACCGGCCTGCGCTGTAAATCACAATTTCCAACAAGTTGTTTAATTGTTTGGACTCTGGCAGAACAATTTATAGACCGCCACCACCACCCCCCCTCTGTCTTGTAAGTGAGAGTGTCTGTCTGAAAAACAATCCGAGCAGGAGGGGGGTCGCTGAAGTTGATCTCCTATGGCATTTTGTTTTGAGCAGGTGCTGCGGGTTGAAGTTCCCTCATAAGGTAAAGTGGCATTAGAGTGTCCAAATGGCAGACTTATATATAGGCTGCCAATTCAGCACATTGTTCCGGGCTGCACGGTTGCGCTCTCTCCGCTGTCTGAGGGGGAGACCTGCAGCCCCTTTTTCCTTTTTTTCTTTTCTTCTTCTGCTTCTCCTTCTGTGGGGATCCGCGCTGAGCTCAGCGGCCGGTCACCGTGTGCTCCATTAGGATTCTGTCAGCGACGTGAAATCACCATTACGCGCCTTGCGTAAAGTGTCCCCCACGTCTGTGGCACATTTCTCTCCACCTGTGATCCAAAATAAATTAAAGTGATTTACAAGATGAATATTATTTCTCATGGTAAAACATTTTCAATTTCTCAGGCTATATTTTGTTTTTCTCATTTAAAAAAAAAAAAAATGTTGGGCCTGTAGCCTCACAGATAATTGTTTAATTTTATTTAATTTTATGATTTTATGATTTGATATAGGCAATCAAATTTTCTGATTACATCACACACACACACACACACACACACACACACACACACACTGTTCTAATGTCCTTTTCCAGCATCAACACATGTTTAGCTGTTATTAAAAATCACTGCAAAACATTTATTTTAAAGTAAATTCCACACTGAAAATATCAATTTCAATTTCTTTTAATTTGCCTCCAATGTTAAGCCTTCAAAATGTGCACGCTGGTGTTAAAGTAATGCAAGACCAACCTTCGGGATCTAATTCTCATACTTCGAAATCTATCCATTGCTCACACGTTATTCTAATATGCCACATATATTTCTTGATCTCTGAGAGGCCTTTTCCTCTGGTGTGGCACAGAGGGACTCTTTAGTGGCAGAGAGGGTTGGAAGGGCTCGAGATTAAGAGATTTGACGGCTGAGAGAAAGAGAGAGTGAGATGAAGGGAGAGATTGGAGAGAGGAGGTGGGGGACTGCTTTGAATTTTGAGATTGTGTCTGTGAGTTGTGCCGTTTATCAGACATCTACCTGATATGCAAAAGTATTCTCTGTCTAATTACAGTTTTAGGATGCATCATCATGTTTAACCCCTGTAGCGATACTGTTATTTTATTTACCCTGTCTATTGAGCTAAACGCCTATCTTCCATCTGACCACAGTGTCGCAGATTTAAAGTGCTTCCACATGTTGTTTTTTTGAAGATGTCACTCATCTTCATCGGAAAACCGTCACTCCACCATTTTAAGCCTGTGGCCGATCCGGAAAGTCCTAATTATTTGTTGTCGGGCTCTTTGAAAAAGACACCAGCCCCCAAATTGGACATGTGTTGTACAAACACAAATTAAACATTTAGCCCTAAGTATTTCTCCCTGGGTCCTAAGTGCATATTAGTCAGCCTATACTTATCTCTGGCCCAACGGCACACCCAAATTGCAGTGTTGCTGCTGAAAAAGAAAGGTTGAGGCCCCGGAGAATGAGCACTTGAAGCAGGCTGGCAGATGCCCATAAGTTTCTCAACCACAATGCAAGCTTAGGTGTGTGTGTGTACATACAGTATGTGTGTTATGTGTGTATAGATTTTTATATCTTTTGTGTTTTTGTGATTGTCGACGGATCTGCCAAACGTTCCTCAGTGTGTTTCTGAGTGGGCTCGTGTGCATTTTGACATTTTATCCAGTGTGTTTTTGCATGTGTGAAGGTGTTTTAGGTGTGTGTGTGTGTGTGTGTGTGTGTGTGTGTGTGTGCATGAGCCTACCTGCTTGCAAGTCTGCATGCATGTCCTCGTGTACAGTTAGGTGTGTATAATATAAAAGCATTTCTCTGTGTGTCTTGTGGCGTGTCCTAGTATTTTGTGTGTCTATACTTGGTGGCATTTCTGCCTGCATTTATGTATGTTCTTAACTCTGAGTATGTGTGTGTGTGTGTGTGTGTGTGTGTGTGTCGGTGCCCTGCTGGGTGGGCGTACTTCTCTGTGGATCCCTCCCTCTGTTCTCCACCACCACATAACCTTGGAAACAGCTTCCTCATTTTCCCCCAGAGCGGAGAATAACGAGGGGCCACGTTCTTTCTCCTCTCTTCTCTCTTTCAATGCTCGGAGTAACCTTTCCTTTCTGCCGCTGATTCTCCAGCACCTGCTCCCCACGCACCATCCAATTACAAAGCTCAGAATAAGAGCGTACCTGACACAACAGCTCACAATGACAACAGCACATCCTCCACACAGACACACACACCCGCTCACTCACTCCTTCCTCTTCCTTTTACGTGCTGTATTTGAGCAACATCATTGCTCAGCATCGTGGTGAGTCCTCGTCATGTAGCTCATGTTTTTAGGGCATCCCGATGAACAGAGCAGCTCAAGTTCATGAAGTTCATCCTCCTCCCCGCCTCTTTTCTCTCTCTGACTCTTCCAGTCGTCAGGGTGTGTGTCACCGTCGTCTCATGACTGCAACATTAACAATGGCTATTATGTACCTATGCAAAGGATTGAGAAACATTTATAAATGTATGGTTTACACAAGAGCCTTTGACAAATGACTGTTAACACAGTCACAAACCTGGCAACCTGCCTAGAGAGAAAAACAACAAGGGGCGGCTTAAATCCACATTAAACTGAAACCACTTACATTTTTTTCATACGTTGTGACTATCAGTGATGAATGTTGTCAGCAATATTGTTATTTTTCAGTTATCCTGTTTGTTTTGTGATTTGTGAACAACTTGGCATGGCAAACCGCAGCCTCGTTGATCTCTGCTCGCTCACTTTTTTCTCAAGTGGAAAAACTCACCATCACACTCTCCAGCAACACATCGCAGAGGGCTGCCATTTCACTGGGTTGAAAGTCATTTTTGGAAATGGAGGGTAATTGAAGTAACATGAAATAATTCCTGGAATGCGTCGAACAAATCCAACTGACGATATATGTACATACAAGGTATGGCAGGGTGCATTTTTCCTTTAATGTTCAAGTACTTTTGGGAAGCCAGGTCAAGGTTGCTTCTGACATCCTGAGAGGAAGCAACAGTCATTTCAAATCCCTTGTAAAGAAAAACTAAATGGCGAGCAGCAAAATTACTTTTACTATCTTGAATGTGGTCACTTTAACTGATTCCTCAGAGCTCTCAGTATTTGAAGCACTCAACATTTTCACATCGATCTGACCACACTGAACTGTCTCAAAAAGCCGCCCGATACTGTTCCCTTTTTAGAGAGAGTAGGTTTCCCAAAATGATGTTATAAAAAAGATTTCATTCTATTGGCTTGTAGTGAAATAAAGAGCTAAGATGCTACAGTTATGTACTGTAGTGATAAGTGCAAAGTGAAGAAAAGGTCCAACAAGGACCCACTTTCTGAAATCAAACAGTTTTTAACTTACAAAGTTAAACATCCACCTCATGAACAATATGACATCAACAACAACAACAACTCTCATGTTGCGTGCAAAATAGATTAGCCTCACAAGTTATTATTCATTGCTGCTTGGTCGTGGAAATCCCATCATTGTAACTTTATCATTTCACTTAAAGGAAGCCGAATCGTTGTAAAAAGACATAATTCAGACTGTAACTTCTCTGTTGCACTTGACGGACGTCTGAGCTTTGCTGGGAGCAGCAGCCAAAAGTAAATGTTACAAAAAAAGAGTCCTGGAAAAATGTCCACCACAGTTGATCCTTTGCTAATTCGTGGGCATACGTTACAAGAATAAAGTGTTGTGGTCGCTCGTTTCTCTTTTTTCATGTCAGCCAATCAGACTGCAGACTTTGGGTATTTCTAACAAGACTATAGGGCGACCAGGTGACTGACACTGGTGCTCGAGTGGCTCTTTATCTGTCAGTCAGTAGTCGCTGCCTTGGATTGCAGCAGCAGCAGCAGCAGATGCTTTGGCAATTACACTGCTCGTGATGATTTTACAGAAAAGGGAAATCACATGCGAGCATGTTTGCGTGTCCAGGAGTTTTTAGAGTCCCCCCCTCCCTCTTTTTCTTTCAGTCTGTCTTCAAATGGTGATGCATTTGCAGTGTATTGGTCCTAACTCTACAGAAAGGTTTTGTCACTCTACAGAAAAGTTAATCAGGAAATATTTGTGACATTAAAGGATTCTGTCCACAAACATAGAAATATTCTAAATAAAATGGCCTAAGGTGACTCCCAACTTCAATAACAACCTGCAGTGTGCTTAAGGTGATACGAGGAGTCAATATGGGAAAGTGGGTGTCATTAGCAAACATCCCCTGCTTTAGTTTATACTGCTTAAGAACCAGATGGGTGGGGTTCGAAATATAAGACAATACAAGTGCCTGAAAGTTTTGACAATCGAATTAAAGTGTTGAAGATACATTTACTCATCTTTTGTCTGACTGACAGATTCTCTCTGAATTGTCACGTAAACCCCACCCCTCTGGCACTCCCTGCAGGTTAAAACAAACAGAAGAAATTATTTGCACTACCTTTTGATGAAAGTCTGCACTCCCAGGTGCTGCGCTTGTGAATTTGATGGCCAATTCTCTATTTATCTGCTGTTGACAAAGACTGTTAATACAAGTTGTTTCCAAGGTTGCTGTAGCACAACACTCCAGGTTTTCTTTTTTGAGTTCAGTTGTCTGTTCAAAGATGGAGAAGAGAAATGTTTTTGGTGAGGAAAGGGCCTCCTGTGTTGTTCCCATGAGCCTCTCTGACACCGTTTTGAGGGAGCCGCTGAAAGTGGCAAACGCTGCTCAGACCGACAAATCAGAACCACACTCTAAGGAATACAGCACATTACATGACACGTAAAAACCAGGCAGGATGTACAGTCACATATAGCTCACATTCTTAGCTCCAAACCACAAAAGGGATATTTACTTTGGACTGTTATTCATGAGCCATTCAGTTTAATAAACAACCTGATTGTGGTGTATTTTGTAAACAAGTTTGGATATTAATTGGAAGTATTTTGGAGATATGAAGGCCTGGAGAGGAGAAAGAGTCTGTAACCTTCACAATGACAATTATCTGGGAGATGAGTATCATGTTTTGTATCAGTGTAAGACTGTAAGCATTAGAGGAAAATAAAATCTTGCTAAGTACTATTTAAAGGGGCACTTCAACAATTTAGTATTGCCCTTGCCAAAAAGTCGGGGAAGTTGTGAGGGACAAATTACAAAACAAATTTTCCAAATTGAAGCAGCAGAATCTCAAATATCCTGACTTTGATTCCCTAGTTTGAGTCAAGCTTCAAAAATGCTCCAACCTATATTTTCCCATTATGCAACTCAATAGTGTCTCCTCATTAGACCAACTGAGTAACAGTTAAGTTTTTACTCTTAACAAAGTACACTGCAATTTTCTTGGAAGACGACCAGGACTCGCCTTTTGAGCAATCTTTGGTTATTTGGTGCAGAACCAAGGTCATGGCATTGTTCTCACCTGGCCAGACAAAGTGAAATAGATTAAAAATAGCTTTAGAGTTGAAGTAAGTGCAAACAAGCCTGGTGTGATTGTACTCACAGCTCATGTTTACATTGCTTTTATAGTTTGATTCTGCTCCTCCCATCTGTAGAAGCATCATCCTTCTCTAAAAGCAGGCTGGCTAACCTTCACTTTACCACTCGCAGTGGTTTGGAGTAATGGGGCGTGGCAGCGGGATTCGGGGTGCGAGGCCTCCTAAATGATGCTGTGGTAAAGTAGTGAGGGCCAAGATAACGTGGTCCCACCCACCGAAGCCCAGATCCAATTGGTCGTCGGCCAGCGTGTCTACGCAGGGCGTTGCCATGGTTTCCGTAAAGAAGCCTTTAATCGAGCCGTTGTCATCATGAGATGGTGGTGAGTTCTTGGGCTCGCAGTGGAGGGATGGAGGCAACAAAAAAGAGAAAGAGAGAGCACGAGGGAGGCTGGGTATCCACTGTGGCTCAGAATAGAAAATATACCACTTGACGGACGGCTCTGAAAGCAGCCCGTGTTTGTGAGATACACACATCAGGTTCATTCCTTGTGTCATGAAGTTCCCAGGGCTATATAGCGCCTGGGAATGTATTCGTAAATGAAATGCTCCTGACACGCTCCTGGCTCATGTCTATTTGTATATGGTATGCTATGTTCTGTACACGCCGTTGGATTAGCAAAAGTGTGGAGTGTGGTGTTCAGTGATGACGGGGTGCGCAGAGGAGTGGCGCTGGCTCGGGTATCGAGCTGACTGGGCTCAGACCTCAGGTTTCCGCCACGTAATCCAACACACTTTAGATGGCAGGACAGACAGCAGCATCGTGGCACGCTGACATTTGTGCCAGAAGGTTTCACACACAAGAATAAGCGAGATACACTACATGGTAATGGTAGAAGCACTGCGCATGTGTGTGTGCTCGTGTGTGAGCCATCTGAAGAGAATCGCCGGCTCTTCATGGAACCCACCTGTTGGGCTTTTTCATGCGTCTAATGTTAACCGCATGTTTTGGGAGCAAACCTTGTTTTACCGTTCAGCCTGAGATGAGACTACATTGGAAACATCCAATCAGGCCAGTCGTACTACTGTATTGTTCGAGGTAGTTAATTTGTCTTGGCTCGCAGCCGGTGTGTAACCAAATAAAATGGCCCTTTGCCACAGTCCCTCAAGTTGATGGTTCCCTGTAGGAGGGTCTGCCGCTGCAGGAGGGAAAATCGCTGCCTCAGCAAGCTGTTTAGTCTCATTCTCAAGGAGCTTACGCCGTGTCTCCCTGTTTAATATGGGAAACATACGTAGGCTGGCCTGTGATGTCAATTGTTATTGCTGGAGGCCTGCTATAGGAAAAATCTCATTTGCCTTTGTAAAGCACTGTAGTGAAAAGGAGCTTATGTCATAAAGACGCTATTGTGGCTGCTGCGGGGTCCACCGTGTGTGTGCGGGTATGCGTGTGTCTTTAAGTGTCACTACTTTGACCCATACATTGTGGATTTCGCGTGTGTTTTCCTCACATTTGTGCAGGTTTCAATGAACAATGGTTTCTGTGCCTGTTTGTTCCATGGTGCACACAAACGGAGTTAAGCGGCTGCCTTTTGAGCAGGAGATTTATGAATGAAAGCTGCTATTGTAGTTGCGATGATTATTACATTACATATTTCTTCTGCCTGCCTCTCTTTGATTGTATGTGCTCTTTGTCATTGTGCAACTCCACAATCTTTGCTGGTGGAGGATCAGATGCAAGATAATAATGGTGATGAGTCATGGTGTGTGTCAGCTTGAAGAGAACAAAACATTCGACCAATCTGACGTAACCCAAACACTTGTATTTGAAAAGAAGAGACTTAAGTGCCCAGTTCCACCTGTAGAGATCTTTCTGTCAGTTGAACTGCTACATTTCCAGCTGCAAATGTGCGTAAATGTGTCAGTGTTGCTTAAAATATAATACATACTCCATCAACTTTCACAAGATTATTTAAGCTTAAAAATAACGACTGTTCGTGATAAACAACTCCAAATTGAGATGGGACACAATGTGAGTAGCATCATAAAATGCCATGGACTGAAAAATGCAGCTTAGTGGATATCAGATCAATATCTGTTAGCCATGTAATCACTCTCTCAGTCTGAATCTCATGGACCTCTGGCAGGCAAGAAGTCTCTTTCAGCCGTGGACAGAGCAATGAAAATGCACTTGTATGGAAAAAAAAAAGAAATGGTGGAAAACTTAAGTAAAGGAAAAAGTCAGGATCCTCAATAAACATTTGCATCATGCTAAAGGTTTCTGTAAAAAGAAATATGTACATTAATTCTTTAGAATAACATGTCATCATAGTGCAACAAGTAAGAGCAGTGTGGGGTGGGGGACATGGCCGATGAGATAAACTGTATGTTTGATTTCTCTTATGAATACAAATTGTAGACATGTGGAGGAGGAGAAGATTGAAATAAAACATTCGATATTTATTGCCACCACAGTTTTTTCTATTTGTTTTTTTAACCATTCCTGACGACCACCTCCTCCATCTCAACAAGCCTCCCCTCACGCTCAGCTTCTCCGTGTTTTACGGAGCAGCAGATTTGTGCGCTGTCCTCTAAATCATTTCCCTCTCTCGCAGATTGCTCCCTGCTGGAATATTGGCCTGACAGCCGTTTTTTTTCCTCCCTCTGCTTCCCCAGTGGACTCATTTACATTTATGCACGCAGCAATTAATTACAGGCTGGCGCTGGCCTTGTAAATTAGAGGGAGCCGAGGTCGCCCTCATTATTGACCCTGACAGTTAAAGCCTTGTTTGGGTCGTGACAAGGCTGACTTCAGGCTGGGACAGTGGAAGCTTAGCAGTGGTTGGCTGGTCATCATACATCTGACATCACTTTGCAACAAACAAAGAAAACTGACTTTCTTGAAGAATATGTTATTTTGTACGTTTGTTTTCTTCTTTTTTTTACCAGATACTAAAGTTTTGCATCCTTAATGTTCTATATTCCAGAAAACGTTTTTCTTGGCCATTGGTTGTCATTCCAGGCCTTGTGTTTTGTCTTAAGCGTAATGCCTTGTGTGTGTTTTGGGGGTCTTTCATCCAAATACTTGTGGAGGGGTTTTTCTATAGACCCAGGAGTCAGGCAGGGGACTTCTCACGGTATTGGCCTTTTCATGTGAAGACGCTTCAACTTTTTCCGGCTCCTTCGCTCACAAGGCCCTCCTTTCTTCTCTGTCACGCAGTGATGTGTTTGTGCATACCTTACGAGCTTGACAAAAGAAGGGAGAGATCCTATTCACTTCTGCCTTTGACATTCACCTCTTGCTTTTACAATCTTTTCAAGGCGCGCTGTTTGCACAGTGGAACAGGCTTTGTCTTGAAGAAGTGGGACAATGGCAAGTGCCATAATGTAATCTCCTAAGGGTAGTGAGTAGAGGGGCGAGGTTTAGATGTATGTGCTGGCGCTTGCCCCTACCAAGCCTCTTTCTCCCTCCCTCCCTTTACTTTAGCAATATTTCATGTTAACAGCGACTTGGGAGGGAATACATGTTGTCACTTAAGCCTCTGTAATGTTCACCTAGGTCTTTTGTGAAGGGAACACAAAGGTTTTTCACTCATGCAAACATCCCCTTCCCTCATTCCACTTATTAAAGGTGTACTGAGCAGCGGTTCGCCCACCCGCATGCATATCTGCAACCATGTCCTTTTTTATCAACATAACCACAAAACATTTTCATTGAAACATTATCTTTCCCCCACCTCAAGCATGTGTTTTAGCAGCCTAAACCCAACCACATTTGGGATCAAAGTCCTGCGCTTCATACGCCCAAACAATCAACCAACAATGGTTAATTTGTCTCAACTTTATTGTGTCTTGCCCCTCTGTATGATGTCATGCTTTACGCCTTTGAGTGTGGTTGTTCGGGCCTTCAAACGTAGTTGGACGACACATCGTACAAACTAGTTTGTTTCAAATATACCCTGGCCTTTGGGATGTCACACACTCTACGTCTTTTGGCTGCTCACCACAGCAGATATGTTATTTCTATGATCTGCATATTTGGCTTTTATGCTGTATGCCCTTCCTGATGCAACCCTCCCCATTTATCCGGGCTTGGGACTGGTACTAAGAATGCACTGGCTTGTGCATCCCTCAGCCGCTGGGTTGGGATGTCACACATTAGGGATTGAAAAAAACTTTGACAATTTATCAGTCATAATTTCAAGTGAAATACAGTAAAATAATAGCTCTGTGATAATAGCAAGATAAGTAGCTTGCTTGCAGCCCTCAAGACAAAACACAGAGAAATAACAACAGAAACATTATGAGGCGTGTACAACATGGTGAGCGCTCCTCTGAGAGTCTACGTGTGCTATAAACTCATCATTTATGGGTCAAGTGAACCTCATTCTGGTTTAATTGCCCATATGATTAGTTGGAACCATACTCCGTTTCCTATGGTGCAGACATGGAAGTGGCAGCACAGAGCCTCATGTGGTGCAAAGCTCATTGAGAGAGCTTCTGTCTCATAGAGTTCCATTGTTCTTACTCCAGTGTGTCCGTGTCTGCACAAGTGGCATTGACAGCTGCAACAAGACAACATTTGGGACTGTGCATATTTTGTTGCGTGAATGCGTGCATTCATTGTGCAGGTGCAGGCATCGCTCTTAATATAATACAGTGTATCTCCTTGTAGTGCACCATATCTCTTTCTTCTCTTGTTACTATCTCTAATGCTGTGATGTCACAGCTTTGCTTTTGACAAAAGAAACTCTCTGGAAGTCTCTTTTTTTTGTTTTGCTGCTCTAAGTTTCTTTTCCAGACAGGTGCTTTTTTGCCGCTGGCTCAACAGTAGGATAACATGTGCCATTTTACAGCTGTTGGACAGTGGGCCAAAAAGGTAGCTGTTACTTCCTGCAGTTGTCAGGAGGAGCCTGGAATGGCTTTATAGCCTGGGTCTCCTATGTCAGCGTCCCCTCAGAGGTGGATGAGAAGAGCACTGGGCTTGTGGGAGAGCTTGAACAAGAGAGTGAAGTGGAAAAATACAGAAAAATAAACACAGTGTGCTTTTAAGAGTGTGAATACAAAGGAGAACAAACAAAGACAACACTTAAATAAGAAGTAATTGTTAATGTGGGCTTGTTGTATTAGAGTGTGTGTTATCTTGTTTATATTGGTCTGTTTGAGTTCATCTACTTCCAGAAGAACATGTCTGTTTTTTACTCCTTTCCTCCTTTTTTCTCCTTCCCTTTGTACTTGGCAAGCTATCATGGCTGAAATTGAATCATATTTTTAGTACAAATCTGATATAAATGCATCTCAAAATATGGTAAATATTTGCAAAACACATATTTAAATTGAGTGCACAGGCTCTAATGTGCGGAAATTCTTCTTTGTATCACTTGCAAAATAGCATAAATTGATAAAAGTGATTTTACAGTTTAAGAACTGTATTTCACAGTTACATCAGAAAAACTACTTACACGTGTAAAACCAAAACTTTTACAGCTTACTCTGCTATTACAGTTTGCTGGACTACTTTAATTTGAGCAACTGAATTTTGTAAAACAACATTATCTTATTGTGACGATCTGATTCCACTCAAAGCCAAATGATGACAGTTCTGAATTATCATTGATTGTTTGACCCCTTGCACATTTCTTCATCTCTGCTTGGAAAATTTTTAGGTTTCAGTTTTGAAGATAAAAAAACCTTATCTTAACCACATATGTGTGGATGTTGCAGCTCACAGAGGGTTAACATGCACATGTAGGAGCTTGAAAATCTACAAGGGCAGGCACTGAAATCTATATTTATGAACTCTTCTGCCACACCCTCAGTGAATACAATATGGTACCACTCCTGCACATAGTTAGTTAAAATAACTGATAAAACAAGTGCACGTTGTGAATTCAGCAGTGAATATGCAGTATTTACATACATGTACATGTCATTGTATGCAGAATCACATAGGCGGCTTCTTGTGCAGAATTCATGCATGTTGGTGTGAATGCGAGTGTACGCCTATGACAAGACTGTTGCTGAATGTGTGTGTGTGTGTGTGTGTGTGAGCATGTGCAATGCTCCTCCACTGGGCAGCCAGCTGTCTCTCTGATTACCCAGCATCCTCCAGGTGTCAGATATGCCATCTGCAGATGAGTGGCAGGGCGTGTGGAACGGTAGAGGAATGGAGGGAAGAGAGGGGGGGGGGGGGAGAAGGAGAGGAAACAGAATAACTGGTTCTGCAGACATCTGGAACGTGTTCAGACGGGTCATCGAGAGCCGCAGAGTGTGAACAGCGCTCAGGGGATTCCAACTCGCAGTCGTTCGATTGAAAAAAAAGTGGCTTTTTATGGTCCTCGGCTTTTTAACCGTTGTTGGGCAATATTGCTTCCTCTACAAAAAAAAAAAAAACACACACAAAAAAAGCAGTTGCACCTCACAGAACTGTTTACTGGGTTGTTTCACACAAATGTGTGTTTTTGCCGACTATTTGTTATCATTATTATTATCACAAGAACTTCTTAGTGTGCAAGCCTTTGAGTTGTTCTGGTCAGAATTGCCCTTAATTGTGCCCTGAGAGAAAAAATGCATCCAAGAGAGAATCATTTGGTTGATTAAAGACATGAATAAAAGATCACACATGCCCAGTGTTTGCCTTTTTCTTCATTGTTCTCAATTAGCCTCAAATTGTGGAATCAAAGGCGCGTTTGTATTGCGCTCTTTGTACAACTTAGATGCTGAGTTAAGGCGCCGTCATAATACATAGTGTCAGAGAACTGCTGCTGTGGTGTGTTTTGTTGCCTGTCTGTGTGAACACAGCCTCTCCTTATGCAGTTCAGTTCTTTCTTTAATTAGCGGCCTCCCAATTTCAATTAAGGCTCGCTCCCATCCTTTCTCAATTTGGGGCCCACTCAGGGCGCTCCCTTCCTGAACACGGTACCTTCAAAGTGCTCCAGCAGCAGGTTGACCTCTTTGATGTTATTATTTGTTTTGTATGACCTCTGGTTTAGCAAATGGCTGTTTGTAGTGTGAGCCTGTGGGCGTGTGAGGCTATAATAAGGATAACCCCAGGTGAGCTCTCTCTGGTCTGTTTAAGCCAGGCAGGAATGAGTAGCTGTCCATATGATGAGAGTTATGTTTTTATTTACTTATTTTATTTTGCCTGCTCTCATTTGAATCAATTTCTGAAAGAAAATATCTGGCACCACTAACCTTATTAAGACAGATTGCGGCCAATTTTTCGACTTCAAAGCTACGTACAAGAATCACGCTGTTTGTCATTTGTTGGACTTTGCGTGGCTGAGTGTGTGCCGTTGTTTGTGCAGTGAAAGTGCTGTGTGAGAAGAACACTGATCCTCTGTTGGCTCTGCTGTGGACTTCACACAGGACCTCTGTTCTGTCTTGAACATCCATTACAGAGGGACCTCAGGTGGGTCGAGAGTGCATTCACCGGGCTCCAAAAACACTTTCCAATTCAAATTTTCATACTTTGTCAAACCTCAATTTGTTGGCGGGATGTGAAGAATTTGGTCAGTGTTCATTAAAATGTATCCTGATTCCTATGGCAACATCTTCCTTTAAAGGGTTGATTCACTCAAATTACAAAGAAAAACATTTCTTACCTCTAGTGGTATGAGGCCATGCATATAGTTTTGGTTTCACCTGCCCAGGCTTTAAGATATCTGAGTTTTTCACCTGCGTATTGGGTCAAAAGAAGAAACAGACACCTTGGCAACCTGGACAAATTAATCAAAACTATCTGCAAAATATTCTTTTTTTGTAATTTGGATGAAATTACCCTTTAATTAATGGTGATTATGACAAACGTGCTACATAAATGTTATTGTTAAGAAAACATGGTACTAATAATTATCTTCTGTTTTTACTCTTTTTCAGGTGACGTTCATGAATTTTAAAGTCATCCACAAGTGAGAAGAGGGTGTTGGAGTTGAAGTCTCTTATTTCTGTAAGTTTCCCCTAACTGACACAATTATATTTATTTCCATGTATTGTAACATTGCCAGTGTGCTTCTATGCCACTGTTGGGCATTTTGGATGATTGCTCCCACCAAATGGCAGATAATAAGCTTTCATAGAGAACACGTCATTGTTTCCTCGAAGCGGAGCTGGTGTGTGAACGCACCACGTTTTGCACCAGTGGTTGTGCTAGCCGAGCAGCACGCAAAGTCGAGTGTGTGTGTGTGTGTGTGTGTGTGTGTGTGTGTGTGTTAGTCAATGTAAGCAAAACTGTAGCTGACTCTGTGCATGTCCACCGCCTCTTTCCCCTCCATTGGCACATACAGAACGCTTTTGATTTGTTTCACAGCGAATGCAGACCTCCACTCCAGTTAGTATTCTGCCCTGTGCACCCTCAATAGCTGCTTTCACTTGGGTGAAGAAAGGGGTCTTTTAAAGACTCTCGCAGGCATCACTCCAGGAACCTTTCAGCGCCGGGACCTACAGTATGCCTTTTAATGGACTTTCTCTCTGTGAGCAATAAAGATTATATCTGGAGTCAAATAGTGCTGTAGGTAACACTAGCCCAAATTAAGCTGCTGAGGTCGCAGTGGCCGATCTCGATGGTTTCTGCAGAGGCGATAGACATTTGAAATGTACAGATGGGAGAGGTTGGAGAAAAGAGTGATCTGACCATCTGGCTAATCCCCCTGTTTAAGAATACTTATTAAGGCCCTCTCTAGTGGCCCTTGAGCCGTGTCATTGCTAGGTCAACAAGTGGCCTGTTTGATTCTCAGTGGCAACTCGCCCGCAGAGTGGACGGACAAGCTTCAGTGTTTTGTTGTAGGTAATAATCTGTGTCCCGCTGGTTGTTCGGGGAGTTCAGTTTCAAAGACTTGATTTATGGCTCGTGTAAATCGTCTTGTATCACAAAATAGAGTTGTGGTTCTCACCCTGGGGGTCGAGACCCCGTTGGGGGGGTTACAGGATAAATGTGAGGGGTTGCTGATGATAAACAGGATAGGAAAGCAAGAAAAACATATTTTATGTTCCGCAAAATTAGGTTTTGATTTTCAGAAAAAAAAAAAAAACCTTGGCTCTTTTTTTTGTGAATGATTGGAAGGTAAAAAAAAAATTTTTTTACCTTCTCATTCCCCGAAAAAGTGTTTTTATTAAAATTAACAATCTTAGGAGGAAGAATCACCGATCAGAACATGCTGCCCTATGCAACCTGTGACAAGATGTTGCAAGCTTCCTTTTAAGGGTTCACAAGTGTTGATAAAACATTCATCTAGAGCCGCTACCTGTCGTAACGTCTGGTGACAGATTTTTTTAATGCTTCGGAGGATGATATTTTACGACTGAACAGCAATTAAATAATGCTAAAATCACAGTAATTGATACAGGCCTCACGTATTTTTTTCTCTGCCTAATTGCACTGCTTTTGAAGAAAGGAATTGCGTCATGATTGGGGAAAACCAACCCACTTAGGCCCCCTTTTAATTCCATCAAACTCCCTTAATTTCATCAGTTCATCTGGAAACTTGAAATCACATTATTGTGTCTTTTAACATGCAGTTGCTTTTCAAATCTAATTACATGGCGGTAAGATGACAAGTGGACCGTCCTAACAAAATTACCGTCTTTATACGGTACCGATTCATGTCGTGACAGCAACAATTTATGGTATCTTTGTTTTATAGGACTCTGGAAGGACGAAGATGCTGTGCGTTGCAAAGCCAAGGCCTTGACTTATACTGTACATACTGTATCTAACGGCTTTGATCAGAAGAGCTGGGGTGTGTCCATCACTAATGTCTTAGAAGAGTGTGGAGAACAAGATCCAGATTTTTATTTGTGCATCTAAAATCAGTTTAGTGCTAGATTACAAGAAAGGGATCACAGCTTGTTTTGCCCTTAATTTGCGCAATGTGTTTCTCTAGCGTGGCATTTATAGATATGGGAATTTTCATCTGAGATATATATGCTGAACCCACAAAGTCATGGCCTTAAATACAGCTGTAAGCAGCAGTGAGAAAGACTTTGAGAAAAGATTTCAGCCACTTCATGCAACATGACGGGCCTATTTACAGAGCGCTGTTGTTACACATG
The DNA here is from genome assembly GCA_031216445.1 of Lateolabrax maculatus. Classification (NCBI taxonomy): domain Eukaryota; kingdom Metazoa; phylum Chordata; class Actinopteri; order Acropomatiformes; family Lateolabracidae; genus Lateolabrax; species Lateolabrax maculatus. Next base: position 25,284,887 of record CM062214.1, on the reverse strand, counting down.
GTTGCTATAATGGCAGTCATTTGCAAAGAGTTAGAAAAGTGACCAGACAGCGAGCAGCCATTGGGCTGATTTGTGGTAAGCTAATGAGCTAATGAGCTAATGGACTCACTGAGGCTACCTGTTTGGCTTCCCCAAAAACAATGTCCTTCTCTGCTTTTTACTCCAGCTTTGTATGTGAACTGCTCTGTCTTACAGTGCAAGACGAATCAGTGCTGCTAATGGGCAGCGTCTAACAGAATTTAGTGTTGTTTCTCAGTAGTTAATCTTATGTTAACAGTGAGCATTTATGTCCTCTTGAGCTTGGACATTTAGTTAATTGATCTGATTTGTCCACACATCTGAAATGTCCACTTAGGTCTAGAGTGGACAGAATGCCTCGCAAGTTGGCGGTGAGGAGCTGTGCCCGGTGAAAGAGAACTGAACTCCAACGATCGGCTACGGCCACGCTTCGAGTCAGCGCATTCATTCATGCGTGCCAGCTCGCCGGCACATATGCGACAAGTACATATGTTTGTGTGTTATGTATTTAGTTGTTTTCCAGGCCGAGTCTGTGTCAATTTATTTGTGTTTGTGCTTGCATGCATGTTTGTGTTTTGCACACTCATGCCTCATCAACATCCCGTCTGAGGCCCATCTGGTTTGCTTTGAAGAGGCTCGTGGAGCTGCAGTGGCCGGGGCTCTGAGGCAGGGCCGGGCCAGCAGCGGTTCCTCCCCACTTACACATTAATCCACGGTGCGAGGCCCTCTGCCAGGAACAGTATAGACCGACCCTCGTGGCTACTTCCCAAACCACCCAAGCTCATACCCCACTTTCTCTCTTCTATTGCCCTTGAAATGGGGCCTGCTCTAAATATTATCTCCCCCTGTGCTTTATCCCTCCGTTTATCCCTAAGTCGGCAGAGAGAAGAAAGGAGCCGTGGGGCTGAGTCACTTTTTCCCCTCTCTTCTCCTCTCTCCAAAACCACAGGCAGCGGCAGCGGCTTCCTGGAGATGAGCGCTTTTGTCTGTTGTGTGACCGCTGCGGCTTTAGGCAGATCCTCCTCTGATGAGGTAATGCGCAGGCTAGATGAGGAGGCAGAGTGAGAAAGGAGGGAGGTGAAGAAGGAGAGCAGCCCGATGATGGTTATATATTTTAACCTTTGATTTATCCAGGGAAAAGGGTACTCTACTGGGATGCATGCTCCTTTTCAGCGACACCCTGCTTCACATGGAGGCCAGTGCAACTTGTTCAACTGGTGCCTGCTGCTCTTTTCCACTACAGCATCTGTGGGTGTCTGAATGAGGGGCTCCTCAACATCTGAGGGGGGAGAAATCATTACGCCTTTATGTAAAGATTCTCCCAGGTGATCTTGTTTTCCAACCATTTTAGTAAGAAAGAAATGATACACTTTTTAGGGAATTATGGTGTCAGTGACAGGGTGAAAGGTGCGATCTGATGGTGTAGAGTCAAAACAGTGGTCAGTGTTGGTAGGTGGGAAGACAGGAAGGAGGGACATCCCTGTTTGTGACATATTGCCTGGATAAAAAGCTGACATGTCCCGGACATTAATGATGGAAAACTGACAGTTTTTCAATGTGTGTTTTACATGTTTTTTTGTTGTTGTACGGTTGCAGTTGACCAGGATTTATAGGATTATTCATGAAGTGTGGCGGAGACGTAAAGTTGCTTTGAAACATCTACTTGACTTGATTTGAGTGTGATAGCAGTTGATGTATGAACAAATGTATCAGACCAGATTATCAGAATGATTAGGAAACGTACTGAGGTCAGCTTGTCTTCATCAGTTTCCCTCCTCTGCCTGACAAGAGATTATTCAATTTATGCCACCAATGTTCTGTTAACAGGACTTAAAACCATCTTGGTATTAACCTCCTGATGAAAAAAAAGAAAAAAAAAAGGCTGGCGACTTCAGTGCTGGTGTCGAGGCTTCAGAAAAAGCACACGACACACAAGCCAAGCGAGGGAGTTGGCAGTGAAGGGAACTGTAGTACACGGGGAGAGGACATGGCTGAATTTGGAGGGGAACGAGGAAAATGTTGCAGTGAAGCGAGAGTTTACGTGTTTCCTGAATTCTTTCTTACCGTGACACGCGACTCCGTTAGTGACGAGCTGTGTTTTATTTTTTCGGGAGAGTTAGTTATTTTGTGTGACCTTCTATGATGAAAGACTACAACCAAGTGCGCTCCTTTTGTTTTGTTCTGTGCTTTCATAAAGTAAAGCTCAAAACAACACGTATCATCATTCAAAAATGCCATTAACAAATAAGTAATTCTAAATGCCACAGAAACAATTAAAAATGTTTCAACAATTTACCAGTTATTGTTAATTTTGCAACAATTTTAACAAGAACATTTCAGCATTTCCAAATCTTGTCCTGAACTGTTGTGAAATTATGATACTCTCTCGTTATTCATTCAGTGTGTTTCAGTTGCTATTCAAGAATTTCTTCATAGTTAAAAAAAAAAAAAAAAAAAAAACAAGTGTAAAAACGGTTTTATGTGATACTAAGAAAAGTTTCCACTTTCACAACTGGCAATAAAAAAGTTGGACAGAAACTTAGCCTGCGTGTATCAGCATGTGTGCACACACTGTGAGTGCGTCTTCAACGACACTTACGGTCTCTCCACATGTTTGAGCTCTTGGCTTTGTTCTCTTTTCACCGGTGACAACTGCTATCTTCTTGGACTTCTGGCCCTTCTGTTGAGGAATGCCACCAGACTCGCTGACATTCAGGATAATTGCTTCCTGTTTTAACTGTCGTGGGTCATGGGAGGTCAGAGGTCAGGGTCAATCTCAGCTGTTGTGCTCTGGGCTGCAGGGGACACCACCTGGTCCTTAGATCACGGTGATCCAGCTTATTATTCTCTCCAAACAATATGGTTCTGCACCTTTTTACATTCTTCAACATGCCGTGGCTGGACAAAGGTTTTTTTCAGCTTTTCAGCAGGCTTCCTTCAACACTTCATTAAAAAAAGTGGGGTTTGAATAGCTTGTGCTTGAATGCAGTGTTGCCTGTGTAGGTAGAAAGAAGGAAGGTCGGGACACAAAGCACCACCTTGCAACAATGTTCCTGCTGCAATGCTCACACCTGTTTCTGGGAGACTTGTGGCAGCTTCTCTATTTGCGAACACTATTTTACTGACCCTGAATGCAGCTCACCACCAAACACCAACAACAACCTCATAATTACAGTATTCTCATTACAGTAAAAATCCTGCATCTCATTTAAAAGCTGCCATCAGCCAAAATTAACTGGCCTTAATGGCTGCTGATTGCATTCCCACACTGGCCAACCCCCTCCTCCATTTTTAGTGATCTGATCGTTTAAGTAGATGCTAGCATAATTGAGGTCTCTTCCTTGATTAGATTTGCGCCAGCTTTTAACAAAGCCTGCTCGAACTTAATCCAATGAGCCCCATTGTAGGGAGAGCGGAGGGATGACATCGCTCCTGGTTAGCTTCAGAATCAACCGAACTGTCGAGCAATTAGAGGTTACGCTGATAAAGAGGCTGGACAACGAAAACTAATGACACAATATTTCTCAAAGCTCACAAGATAACAAGTAGACAATTGAGCAGTAATTCATCCTACGAATGGCTTTGTTTCACTTTAACAATTAAAATGAAACCAGGTGCGTGGCTTTGATTGGATTTTAATGTTTGTTTAGCCGGATGGATCAAGCATGAACTTGTTCAGATGGAGTTGTCACATCCAACGAGCTCATGTCACTTCTACACTAAAGCCCTTCTGCGGTGCTTCGTCTCTGCCGCTTCTGTCTGCTCAGCAAATGCACCTGAATTAGTCTTGATGATGGTGGCATGCTGATGTTTTGGAATTTTCCACAGTTACGTGGACATAATGCACTCAGCAGACCTGACCCACTGGGACGGGAGCGCGCAGCCCAGCGGGGTGTAATGGTGTCGGCCATGGCTTCGTCCTCTGGTGACACCTGCCCCGTCCATAATCACAGTTAGAGACTAAACCTCCTTCTGATCTGTGGCTTTGTGTCACACACTCAATCCCCTAATCTGCTCCTTTGTTCTCTGTCACCGTCAATTAGTCATGTACCAGGAGTCAGCCAGAGGAAAGTGTGTGTGTGAGAGGAGACGTGTCTGAGCTTGAAAACTTTAATTACACTTACTGTTAACTGCTGCGCACATTTATGTGTCCAAGAAGTTGATTGCATCATGAGTGTGCATTTGAAATAGAACTGAAATTGATAGTCTCTCAACAGATAATCAGTGGATAAAACAAATTTTTAGACCCAACCCTAATGTGAAAGTCACACACTTTAACTTGGTGATTTTTATCATTTATTTTTGAATGTATGTCTTAAATTCTGTTAAGGGATGTTTTAATTCAAGCTTCTCTGTAAATTGAAGATTTTCTATGGCCAAAAGGCTAATAAAAAGTTTAGGAAATTATAGTATAAACTGAAACATGCTTACAAGAAGGCAACATCTTTTAGTTCTTCATCTCTTTTGTGTAGGATGTATATCTTTACGTCACCTTATGGGCATGTACTGTATGTTATTAGACTTGGTCTAATTGATCTCTCCTCCGACCAGATCAGTGTCTAGATTAAGAACAGGAAGGGTTTCGACTGAGCCAAGACTCTCTGTCTCTCCACCTCTTCGTCCCCTCTATCCTGTGTCTGTAAACCCTCCTCTATTCTTAACAATAGGATTTCACACTGACTATAAATAGGCCTGAACAAGTCGGAGCTCACCTGTTCAGGCTGTGACTAATCCAGAACTATTTCTATAGTTCCCCTTGAGGTTCAGTGATCCGGCCCATAAGGTGCCAGGGGATGAGCAGGCATGCTGGTATGTTAGAGAGAAAGGCAGAAAGAGAGTGAGAGAGAAACAAATGATTTTGGATTCAGGCCCACTTCGCGAAGGGGCGTTTTGGAAATCAAAAGTTGTGGATTACGGTTTCAGGATGTTTATGCTGTGCATTTTATATGTTAAGTAACTTTATTGAACTCAGTCATTCAGCTTTGGCGTAAACAGTAATAGCGGGTCAGAAAATTGGGTATTTGTACACATACTCTTTATAGTGTAGCACACTAAGCCCGCATCACTTTACATACACCACCTTATCTGGGTCCTGTGTTTACATGCGATTGTTGATCGTTGCTGATATGCGGTGCGATAAATGCACTTTGATTTACAGGGGAAACAAAGCTGTATTATGTGAGCCAGGGACACTTAAGACTGGAGTAACTGTGATATGAACACAGGCCAAATTTATGTGTGGGTGTTCAAGAGGGCAAGCAGCTCCAGAGTATGTTTGTTAAAGCCTTTAGATGAGGCTCCAAAATGCTTGGCTCCCTTTCAAATACTGGATCATTTACTGATAAAAGAGACAGAGTTTTGATGCTGTTGCCAATTTGTCGTTATCGCAAGATACACCTTTAGATATGCAGTCAAAAGTGCCGGGTGCAGGCATTGCTGAAGAAAAAAATATACAAATGCAAATGATTTATCATCGGGATGCTATTAATTTAACCTATGGAGTCTTACTCAATAATTAAGTCTATTGGCACATGACCCTATAAGCCATACAGTAAACAGCATGTCTCATAACTATGTATGAGATCTTGTAGTCAGCTAATATATGGCTGAAAGGCCCAGAGACAAGCCCTGGGTCTTAATAAATCAGCCATATCTAATGAACCCCCTAATTGTGATTTACAGCCTGCAAGCCCGGTGCTGCGATGAAGAGAGAAATGGCTGAAATGAGAGAGAGAGAGAGAGAGAGAGAGAGTGAGAGAGCAGTCAGAGGACGAGAGTATCCTCGTCCAGCGCAGCACGAGGCAAAAAAAGAAACGCAGCTTTATTAAAAACACTGCTCCCTTCCAGCAACTGTGAAATTCTTGCGTGAGTCTCATGAGAGGTTTTTCAAGATATGATACTTAATGCGATAAAAATCAGAACAGCTGGACGAGTAACCGCTCACAGTCCATCTAACAAAGAGAGGGGATATTTATACATTCACTTAAAGCAGTAACCTACCCGTTCCAGTTTCTTTTTTTCAAATTTGTCATTTATTGCTTGTGGTGATTTCACGTTTTCAGTGGAAGCAGCATTGTGATGTGCCCTTCTTTGGATTTTGTTGATGTTTGTGGTGTTCTGTTTTTGTTGCTATCGCTGTACAATTCTTCTCCTATTTATTCCAAACTAACTGAAAACATGCGGCGCATTGCTTCGGTGCCAGAATAGTTTTTCTCATTAAAGGCCTATCAACATCGACTGTTCAGAACAACAAAAGCTTCTATGCACCGTCTCTGCAATAGAATCACTACTGTTTTAAATGCCACTGTGTTATTTAAATTATACAACAAAATAGAAATGTATTGATATGAAAGGTTTATTGCCTGATGCACAAATGCCAGACTGTCCACGCTTGACGTCAGTCATGTTGAACTGAATGATCCCACCTGAGTCTTAAATATTTGCCCTGATTCAACGGCTTAAGTCGATGTGAATAACGGCTGCTGTGATTGGTTAGATTAACACCCTGCATGGTTTGAAGCGAAGCCTTGTGCGCCGTGAACAATGTATAGTCGCTGTGGGCCGGTAAAAGGCCAATGGATACCTTGTGCAGTTTAGTGAGGCTCTGACCTTGCAGCACACTCTCACACTTCTCTGCACTCAAGAATAAGATGAACCTTTATTGATCCCCAGCATGGAAGAATGTGACTGTGTGCATGTGTTTTTTACATCCTGTTGCTTAGGTTCATATTCCAGAGACAGGTAACCATGACTTGGCCACAGAACTGCCTCTTTAACATTTCTGTCCTAGAGGAGTATAGGCTGCTCATCCATGGTATCAGATACATCTTATCGACTCACACATAACTGTTTCAAATCACCCAGCTGGTTTCCCATAATACACCTACTGTATACAGCTAAACACACGCTCCATAACGAGGGGCTTCAGCCAGACCAGGGGACACACCGTGGAAAGGATTAGTCTGGATTGTGACAGCTCGACATGCCTGGGGACACTGACATGCCACCAACCGCCAAACAAGACAACTGCTCCTGTAAAGGAGAAGAAGTTTTCATGGTGCTCCAATCTCCTCTAGCTCCTTTACACTGCTATCAAGTCTTCTTATATACATAAAATATATATAGCGTTATAAAATTCACGTTTATCATCTTGAGGATTTGTTTGACTTTCTTGTTCAGAGTTGACGAAAGGAAGTTCAACAATAAATGAAACTAAAATTACATTACAGTATACATCATCATTATCAAAATCAGGCCTGACAGCATGTAGGAGATAAGAGACTGAACTGAGTGTTTCTATTCATTGCTGTTTTAGATACTGTAGATTATATGTTTTTTTAGTGGTGCTTTTTATTTGTGGCAGCCATCAGTTATGTTTTTTTTCCCTGTCTGTTCTTGGGTCATTTTTCTCGACACAGAATAACATTGAAATTTAAAAAATGCCCAAATACAGCGTTCATCATTTAACAAAGCATGATGGAATGAAGTTACATTTGATGAAGTTAAATTTATCTCACACACACAAAGAAGTAGTAGAAATGAAACTGCCTCTTGCGCCAAATCCTATAAAAATGACCTCATGGTACCCAAAAGACTTAAATTTTAACAACAGTCTAGTTACATATGCCATAAACATATGTACTATGTTTATAATAATGACGTTATGAAGCAAACATCATTCTATACTATATTTTTATTTATATTTTTAAGTTGAATTTAAGAATTTAAGCTTATTGGAGTGTTGCACCCACCCCAAGACCATCTGGATAAGAGTGTCACATTAACGTAGATATGTTAAAAAATGTAATTAGCTCCCTACACATCTTCACTCTTTCTCTTGACATGTCTGTACGGTATATGTGAGTTATACACTCCCAAAATGAGTAGAAATTAAATGTTGTGTTCTGGGCACAGATGACTTGTCAGAACCATCTGTACACATTAGGCATTCAGGCCGGTCAATAATTGAATAAAAATATGTTGTTTTTCGACCGACCCGAAAGTAGCATGCATCTGAATAATGCAGCCATTTCATGCTAACAAAGCTGAGGAAATCCTCAAAGCTCTTTCTCAGATAGGGAACAAAGCTCATTGTCAGAGGATAGAGAGGCAACTGGGATTACAATGGGGGCATCCAGTGAAACGACTTGTCAGTCCTAATCTGGGATTAGCAGGCTTTCGCGCCTCCTGGGTGCTCTGAAAGCCACCTGTTTGGATGCTCCTGCAGATGATGTTACACTCTAGAGCTCCTTGTTTGATTCTAATTCTTGGGTTTATATCAAAGTTTTAAATTATTTTATAGTAGTTTATAAATATACAAATATAATTCATTTTTTTCTGTCCTTTGCTGGGCCTTGTAGTCCATGTCTGAGTATCGACCGTCTTTATTTCTCTGCAAAAGTGCCACCAAGAAATTGTGCAGTTTAGATTTTTATTCTAATTAAGAACATGTGCATGGTCCATGGTGCCTTTGCTTTTTATTGTCTGCCTCGCCAAATCAACAACTGAAACTAATTAACATGGAACATAATTGTTCTCCACTTTGGTGGTGGTAAAGAGTCCCTCTGTGCCATCACCAAAGTGGAGTCCCTTTGTGCCTTCATGTCCTCTCAGATCAACATTTCCTGAATTATAAATGTGTACCGAGTATGGACAAATGCAGTAAATTAATAACATTGAAAAACAGTAAACAGAGATGTCTGATGATTGTTCTCTGCGCGGTGAGACCCTTGAGTCCTGTAATGACTTATTGAAGCTCACTTTTTTTCTGCTGCTTGCCTCAGGGCTAATGCAGTCACTCTGAAAAATGTGTGAGGGCAGCTGTCGTATTGCCACAGGCTTCTATCATGACTTTCTACTGTTGATGTCACCCTGAAATAGACTTTACTGCCAATGACACTTTTGAAACTTAACCCCTTTGATTGCTTAATCAGCTTAATTTATTTTATCTTTTAATTTAAAGCACAGTAAACATATCTGCATTCCTTTGAGTGCTCGATAAAAATATACAGTCATACATCTTCTTTTTGGACAAATGTTGAGTGAGATCTTATACACGGAAGAATGATTTTCAACAGTTAATTTCTGTCTTCCTTTGGAAAATGGACGCCATAGTTTAATCTACATTCTTTAAATAATAGGATTTCCCCGTGTTTATAGCTTCTGTCAACTATATAGAAAGGTTGAAGCGCAACAAGGCTTAAACTTGTATAACAAGCTTATTTGTGAATCACAGTGGCATTATGTTCATCCCCAAAGAGGTCAAAGGTAACCGTTGTGATAATAAGGATAGTCGCTTAAAATGAGAGGACATGTGCTAGTTCGCTGCTGCATCAGCTGCTGCTGGTAAACAGCATGTTACGTCCTTTAAGGTGTTTGTCAAATGGCAAGCTGTATAAGCTTTAAGCTGCTATAGATCAGAGGTGAAAAGAGGTGAGGAGAAAGAGAGATGATACAGGGAAGGGGAGAGTGAGTTTCGGTGTAGAGTATGTATGGAGATTAAGAAAGAGGATGCATAAAAATTTTGACTGTTCAAGGACATTTAGATCATTGTTGACCTAAAGCTTCCTTCTCTGCTTTACAGTAGATGTCGTACATACATTATATAATATTTTACCCTTAAAGATTACAATTTTAATTCAGATGTTGTTCAGACCCTCCTTAAGAAACCTTTATGACCAAGAGTTGGCGGTTGTTTACAGTGTGGGGTTCCTCAGGGTTCTAGTCTCGGTCCTCTTCAATTCTTACTGGTTCTGTTTTATGCCTGTTTACAATCAACATGTTACATCTGGGTCAAGTAACTTCCCATTGCAGTAATTATGTTAATTGTTATGCTGAGGATATAGTGATATATCTGTCTACATGTCCAGCAAAACTCTCCTCTGTTCACTCACCAGAAAACTCTCTAGCAGACTTCAAGTCTTTGATGTCCAGTAATTCTACGATGTTAAATGCTGATAAAACCAAAGAAATAAAGCCTGATTGGCAGGCTACACATATCCAATTTAATATGTATTGCAAACAGCAAGCTATACGTTTTTAACTTTAAATTTTGCTTAAAAATATATCAAAATTGCAAAATGACCTACAGAGGTTGAAATGTCCAAAACTCCCCACCAGTCAGTAGAGTTCATGAAACCTCTTGCATGAATGGCACAATGTTTTAAATAGCCAACAGCAAGTTCAGCTGTCTTTAAATATCAAATTATTTAAGTTTTTTGTAACTTCCAACATGCAAAGACAGTTCTGCTTTAATTGCTTGTTTTTATCTGTATTAAGTCTGCTGTTTTATGGGCAGTATTGGTCTGTTTAAATGATGGCATAGCTACCTGGACAATGTGGTCTACTTGAAGGATTAAGAGACAAAATATTCACACTGACCAGTTCTTCTAACGTGGGCGGGAGGTAGCAGACAAACAGTCCTTTTGAGCCACCGAGTGTTGACTTTGGTCTTCAATGGTTTCTTCAATGGTTTACTCTGTATCGTTGCCATGAAGTAGATAAATGTATATGTGTACTGTATTTGTGTTAGCTAGGGGTGTGTTCGCATGCCAGGAAAAATAACAGGCACAAGGGAGGGTGTTGGTCAATAAGGCCACTTCTGGATTTCTGGGGGTCTGCGGTTTTGGTCCGGGTCCCTGAACACAGAGACCCGGCATAGTGGTATGTGTTTACGCCCACTGTACAAGCGACGCATTCATCATTTTTTGAGTGTTCCATCACTGGCTTTGATTGAGATTTTCCATCGGCAGGACTAATGGAGACATCAAACCCCATGTTTGCTCCAGGTGTTCACCTGATGAGAGACAAAATCCTTAAATTGCAATGTTTGTGAGTATTGAAATACTCTGTAGACACTGGATTAAGTGACTTTCTCTCCATATTTTCCTACATGGAAAAGATAGGGAATGTGTTTTGGTCATTTTATATTTGAAGACATTACTTCAAAATAAAATAGTGTAGCCTACCACCCATTTCTCACAAAAATAACTAACTACATTATGGGAGAACCCACTGAACAATATAGCTATAGCTATAGCTATAGCTACCTTTTGCTTATTGCATTTGGAACTATTTTATCCAAGAACGGTATAATAAAATGTTATTATAATGTTTTCATATGCCAATGAACAGTAAATTTAGCACTTTATTGACAAATTTGAAGAATAAATTCCTGGGACATGACAATTCATTTCCAGTGGGTCTTCTGGCGAATAACGGAATCAATCTTCTTCTTGCTTTTTTGATGATTGCTAAATGATTTAGTAACAGATGCACTTTTCATATAGTCTTAGGCATTTTCTGAAGTGATATTCTGAACTAGGCTGACATCACCAGACCGATTACCGCAGAATATCAATGTACCTGAGAGGCCAGACAATAACCAAGCAGCTAATTACCACCATTCTTTAGTGCCATTTTCCTACAGGATCGATAGTGCAATGTGACTGTACCACTGACCTACTGACTAACATGATTATACTGGTGTGGTGTGTCTGCACTGGACCTACCAGACATCACATGTCAATCAAACCGTGTGGGCGGTACTGTGATATCTTTTTCTTTGTCTGGTCAGTTACGGTGACTGTTAGGGGTTGGTGAGACAGATTAAAATTGATATCATCGTATGTGTAACTTTAATACATTACATTTGTTTAGGCTTTTTGGACATTAAATTGAGAAACTGTTTATAGATTAAATAATGTAATTAATAAGTGGTAATGACAACACAAATCAGAAACAGTGGGAACAACAAAATAAATACTAATATTAAAGTTTGTCAAATGACAACTGCACTATATTCTTACTGTTTTAGAATTAAATCACTCAGTTAAATGGGAGTTAATTCAGTTTTACTCTGTACCCTGCCTGAATGCAGCCCCTGCCCATCCCCTCTGAGTGCCTTGTGGTTGTAAATACTTTCTAAAGATAAAATACACAGATCTCTTCAGTGTAACACACTGACGGTCACACAATAACTTCTGTTTACCTGAGAATCGTGAAAGGATTGGGTTGTGACGGCTGATTGATGTATCTCTGTTTTGACCCGACCATCACGCACTGCATCCGCCTTTTGCTTACCACCCTTCATTGTTTCACTTAAGTCACGAAAAGGTCAGAGAATACCTGCAGTCGCATGCAATAAGCACCAACAGCTTTGAAATAGAGCAGCTACTGGTTTGCCCTGCTGGCCACAGAGCTACAGAGCTGCCTGTTACAGTGAAATCCATGTTAATGTGTTGGAATGTCAGAAAACAAAACTGCTTTTCTTGCTATTAAGGCAGTGACGGAATGGGCTGGTTTGGGGGTAACTGGCGTTGCTGTTTTTAATGTTTCTATTTTGGGCAAAAAGAGCCGGGACGAGGGAATCTCTGGGAGAAAACAGGGCAGCGTGTGTGTGTGTTCACATTCCACATGTCTGACCTATGACAGTGCCCTCTGTTTGCAGGGCTCTGCGATGATCTAATGAGAGTCCAGACAGACCCAAGATTTAGGAGCTGGGAGAGCCGCTCTCATACAAGGCCAATTCTCATCAACATTTTTTTATTTTATTTATTTATCCAGGGAAAGTAACTGAGCACACATGTTCTTTTTAGCAACGCCCTGCTACTCATTCACACCTGGGAGTTGCCTGGCACAACCACAGATCTTTACTGATGGCCACCAAACAACTTCACTGCAGAAATTAGGCTTGAAAGTAGTAAGCATTTTGGAGGCGGGGGGCATCTTTAATATAGACGCTATCAAGCTGCATTATGGGAAGAGTAGGATCCAGCATTTTTGTAGCTCAACCCATCCAAGAGACTAAAAGTCAGGATATCTCAGCCTCTGGTGCTTCAATTATGACCAATTATTTTTAAAATGTGTCTCTTTTGAGTTCCTCAACTTTATGGAAGTGCAACATGAAATTGCTGGAGTACCCCTTTAAGGGATATGTCCAGTTAACATGGAATCTTTTTTTTTTTGTAGGTTTGACCAACCTTTTCAGTTGGTTGTTATGTCATTTCACTGAAAAAATAATTGCTAAGATCTGAGAACATGGCAAGAAACACAAGCAGTCAGATGATCGTCCAGGCTTTTAACCAACCCCTGCAGGTTAGTCACACTTATTTGGGAAAGAAAACAAGGGCTGATGATAAATTATGACCCAAACTAGCCATTGCTCAGACAGTTTCTTGTGTAATAAGGGCTTTTTGCAGACATTATGAGTGTGTTTCTCTTTCGGTTGTATCTCCAGTTACAGTGGTAAATATTATGGCTAAACTAGGTAACTGCTCGTTTCTTTCCCCAGTGGACTTTGTTGTAGCGTTGTCACTGTGACACCAGATCTCAGCAGTTAGTTTGGTGAGTTCAGTGTAATTGGTACAGATAGCAATGACAAAACTACTAAAATATGATCCAAGTTGTAATAAACAAAATTATCCTTTCAGTGCTTTGCTGAAAGGCACAGAGTGGCAGTTGTTGTTGGATACTATTCCAAGGATACCACCAATAATGTCATCTTTCCAGTGATCTGTGTTGCTGCAGTTTCTGGTTGCTAATACAGAAGACCCCTCTGTTTTGCTATTTAAGACTTCAGTTTCCCTTTGCGACAAACAATTCAGATGAACAATTCCAAGGAAAGTACTCAGTTTTCTTTGTCCCCTTGTTTTTTCTCTCCTCTCATTCTCTGTCTCTCTGTTTCTTTGGTATTTCCCACTTCCTCAGTTCTATCCAGCTGGGACGGCTGGAGATTTTACACCCAATTGGTCGAGTCGAAGGCCTTTGTCGGGGCCCTTCTCTCGCTCCACAAGTGGCAGAAGGGACCTGGTTTGTGAATGGCGCTTTGTGTACTGTTTTTCTAAGAGGGGGCCCTCTCTCTCCCGCTCTCATCTGTCACAGGTCCCTCTCCGTCCACACTCCACAATGCCTGATTGTTTCTGCCAAGTCGCCAGGTTCCAGGCCAGATCTGAACAACGCTTTCCTGCCAAATTCCGACCCCGTTTTTCGTTTTTTTTCCACTCACAAAGGGATTTTAAGTTACTGTCCACATTTTAGAAGGGGACTTAGCTAGCTGTCCACCAGCAACAGTTTGTTTGTTGAATGTGTCTCTGAGCTAAAGCCTAAGAAAGTCCATAGGCAACAAAGGAGGGAAGGGAACAGTAAGTACATTGCTGAGCATACCTTCATTGTGATTATTCATTACATTAGGTATACAGCATGTACCAGTCTTATTGAGCTGAGATGTTTACCCTGCTTGTGGGATGATCTTCCAAATGTCATCACGCTCGTAAAAAACTCTAAAATGCATGAAAAATTAAAACTCTTCACTCAACAGTGAGTGCTCTGTTTAGTTTTTAAGCAGGCAATCTCACCAGTATCACTTTCCAAAAAAATATCTTAGACAGGGGAACTGCTTTCAGGGGAAAGAGTTGATGTTTTTCTAGATGTCTGACAATATGAAAAGGCTTTCGGAGAGCCTCAAGGCAATGTGTATGAAAAATGAATTTGTTTTTCAGTTATCAATGTTACATTATCGTCATATTACTGTTTCCTGAGAGTGACTCCGCAAAGCCAAACTCATTCTTTTGTTGGTCTCATTGGGAGACGGTTGCTCCTTCAGCTGTAATCACTCAATTTCTTTTATGTCTCAGTAGGGAAGGACCTGATATTGCCAGGCGTAAGTGCTGTGGTCAGAAGAAAAACCCACGTATCCAAGATGTCTTTCATTTTTTTTCAGAAATTAAGACAAATACATGTTTTTTTAGTGCTGCGTTATCCTCTTTAAAAGATTCAAAGGGAACCTTGTTTAACCATACAAGGCTGTTTAAACATTCATCTGAATAGGAAAAACTTGGAGCTATAATGTTTTTCTGCAAAAGTACTGATGTCCGGTTTTAGTGATGGCTGACATCCCAAAGTAAAGCACAGTATCTCTCTGTTTTTCTTCATGTCGTGACATTAGCAGCTGCAGGCTGATGGCAACACATTAATGGGCTGGATGGAAGTTTCCTTCTCTATTACAACCCATTATGGTCATACCTGATGTTTGGTACTTTATTCTGGCACTGTTTTATAGTGTTTTATAACTTGTTTAAGTTGTTTTTCAATGACACTCTCGCATTATTCTTCTTGTCATCTGTTCTTTTTCTCATCTGAGATTGAAAAAAGCCCAGGTACAAGCAAAAGTAACAAGTCATGTTATTTTTCCCCATTATGTATGTTCTCAAATCATTAGGATGAAGACATGTTTCTGTGTTTATTTGCATTACCTCAAAAATGCGGGTGAACTCTATGCCGATAATTTTACATTACAAATTTTCGAGGTAGCAACAAATATATCAACATCTGGAGAATACATTATAAACTCTGCGAAACCATTTTTAGCAAAAAGAACATGTTTGCTATATTGAAAAAAAATCTTCACCATTCATAGTAACCCTACCAAGTCATGTGACAAAAAACTACCGTCGCTCCTAAACTCAGTCCACAGTAATGAATTGGTAGAGCTTAACATTTGCCATGTTAGTTAAACAATGGAGTCATCTAAACACTAGTGTGATTCTTGCCTGATGACGAGTGCATGGAGTATACTGTTTTCCTGCCCCAGCCAATCACAAAAGGCCTTATGGCATGCTTACCAACAAACCCCTGTACTGTTGCATGTTGAAACCATATCAGTGGCAGCGAGTTATGAGGCTGGGCATTCCTGGCCATATGAGACACCAGTTCCAAGAAACTAAGTCTTAAGCTCCCCCATAAACACAGCACCAGCAATATTGTCAGCTAAATATAGGCTCTCTTTTGCCTTCTCCCTCCCTGGCTCCTCATCGCTCTCTCATCGCTTCAGTGTGGATTGCAGGACTTGATCATGGATTAGTGATTTGCTGTTTGTTGGTTGTCTGCGGTCTTATAATCTCATGTACTCATACCGCTGTGTAAAACAACGAAGGTGTGGAGAAATTAAAACCTCAGACTGTTGCTATTCCTATCAGTCAAACCAGGCTCTGCGTGGAGCATGGCACTGGTAGCAAGTTGTAAAAATACATAAAGGAACTACCAATAAAGCTTTAAAAAAAAAACACATTTAAACTATTGCAAATCAAATTTAAACTTTGCCTACACTTTAGGAGAAATGACTGTAACTATTTGTTATCATTCCCAAGACTGGCAGAGGTCTACCAGGTGTTGCAGACTAGGTAGTTGTAAAAACTAAAAATAAAATGTATTAAATATAAAAATATTGATTATAGCAGCTTCAATTATTTAGCTTTTGCTCTCATTTGGACCAGTTTACAGTGAGGTTATGGTAGATTAATCTTTAATTCCCATATCAACTTTGGGAACAGTATAGCATGCAAAGGTCAGAATAGTGACCCAAAAACCCTTTTTTTTAATTGAGCATAAATGAGACAAGACTGGAATTTGTTTTCAGTAAAAGTAGAGTAAATAAGAAGAAAGTATTTTAGTTGGTTTTTGATCTCATATAGAAAGTGAGTTACGATGGTGTTCTATTCGTGGTTCTCCAACATCTTCAGGTCAGAGTTGAGTGAGTCTCATCTTTCATGCCATGGCACTACTCAACTCTCTGATTTTACCTGCACAACAGTCACTGGTAGCCACATTCGCACACACAGGTAGTAAAGGACAACAATCACAGCATGACCCTCAGACTCACTTTACAACATTCAAACCCACATGGAAATGAGCACTTTCACTTGTCAGTACAACTCACTCAGATATGCTGCACATGCGTTTGCACAAATGATTTTCTCCAACTGTTTTTACACATTTCCCCTGTCTACAGTATTCATCTTTTTTTCTCTCAATTTATCTCATATTGGCATTTAGTTTCAGTTTGTTATCTTACTCTTTATCAACTCCCCCTCCCTCTATAAATGATGTGTTTGCACCCTTTGCTGCCTCCCCACACATGCACTCTGCAGCCTTGCTCTTTTCCTTCAGACATTTGACTGAGGGTCAGATTTACATTTAAGGGCACCCAAGAGGCTGCATATTTCAAAGATGGACAGGCTGCTGTGATTTACTGAGCGCTAACACTGAAGTAGCAATCTGTTTAACTTCACAGAAGTTGTGTGTATGTACAGTATTTGCTCATGTGTGACTGCTGTGCGGAGTGAGGGCTGGTTACTGTTTTCAGGAATCAGAGCAAAAACAAACTGCTTTTCTGGTGGAATTTGCATTGTCACTTATCACCTAGCAATTTCGTGTGGGTTTGTGTTCGCTTCTATTAAATTGTTTGAGTGCGTGTGTGTGTGTTACTATTTACAAGGACCGATTAGACACATAAAGACATAAGGATGTAGAAAATCCTTTAAAGACTGCCTGTATTTAGAGTTAAAATAAGAATTTAGGGCTGAGATTAGACTACAGGAGAGGAGGGTTAAGGGAATAAATGTGGTCAATGAAAGTCCTCATAACTATAGTGCAACAAAGGGAAGTCATTACAGTAAATGATGTATTAGCCTAATGACTCTCCCAGCCTGAGGCTTACGTTAGAAAAAAGAGAAATTTTTCCACTGAAACTCAGTAGCACAGCGTCTGCTTTTTTTAACAGCTCTGAGGTGATGAGAGGCCTTGATGCTGCTTAATAGATTAATAGATTATCCCCATGGCAGTATGTGCTTAATGTGCATGTGTGTGTGTTTGTGTGTGTGTGTGTGTGTGTGTGTGAAGCATGAATGTGTTGCAGTCATTATAAATTGCTCAGAATGAATGAGTCCGATAAAAGCCAAAAATATGATATGCACTTCAAATTGCTTGTGTGTGAGTGGGCTGTAATTACATCTTCAGCATTCATGTGTCTGCATTTGGAATAACGTTGTGGTTCTGAATTCACTATTCAAATGCATGGTTCTGAAATCTCCAAGGGTTTTTTTGTGGCTTCAGTATGCAGACAATGGTGGACACATTTTTTAGACTACGTAAAGCAGCCTACATTTTTTGTTTGGATTATACTGATTGCTGAATTAGAATAACCAAGCTGCAGCTGTGGAAACTGTTAAGACAACTGTTAAAACAGTGTGCATTACTATAGGCCACAATTTGCAATGTGTCATATAGATATGATGATTGATATTTGGAAAAATTCTAAATGAAAAATAAAAAACTTGCAGAAAACATTCAATAATAATAATGAATACAAACACACCAAAGCACTTGTTAACATTTTAGTGTTTCCAAAATTTTAGCACTTAAAATACAATTTGATAAATACACCTAAGCAAATTAAGAAGCATACCATAAAATATATATTAAACTAATAATAAGTAATAAAATATCAATATATTAATATTTAAGTTTCGTTTAAAGACGGCAAATAGACTATAGAGACAGGAAGTAAATGTCTGTCAAATTAAAACTCTACTTTGAAGCAGTGCCTGAGAGCACGTAAAACACTGTATATGTTCACTTTAAAATAGCAGAGACATATTTGATTTTTACATTTTTACACACTTTATATACAGAAATATACTTCATACATGGAAAAAAAGCTTATTTTTCATTCTGGGTGTTTCAGTGTTTTGTTCACCAGTGCGTCCATGAAAGTTTTGGTTACAGTCTCTCTGGTGATCAGTGTCTCTCACTCTTTATCGTTGTAAGATCAGCAGCACAAGTTTAGATTTTCAGTCAGTAGAGCTTCGCTCTGGCTGCAAAATTGAGACCTTTCCCTCTTTTCCTTCACAGAATGATGTCTTCCATGCGAGCAACGCCTCCCTTCCACCCACCATCAGAGGAAGAGGAAGCGATGGGTCAGGACAATGTGGCCTGGGCCAACGACAAGCGAGAGGGCCCAAAGGAGACACCGTCCCCCTCTTTGCATGACCAACCCCACCCGGACGAGCTGCAGCCAATCAGAGAGAAGCTGACGGATGCTGAGTGGGAGAACGTGGTGCCTGCTGCGATGGTGAGATGTGAATTACGCGCAGGGCTGAGAAATTGACCATATCTTATCTTGAGATATGTTGCTATAACTCAAATCTATAAAACAAATGTGGTTAGTGTGTGTACACAGTGTACACACTCAGGGCACATGACTCATAAAACACTCATGAAATACATGCAGGAGTACACAGGGTGTGCAAATTCTCATGCATAATGATGATTGTGCACAATTGAATGCACACACACACACACACACGTGAAAGCTTGTATATACAAACACACCAGTGATCTTCTCTGGCCTGTGTGCTGCAGGCAGTGCTGTAGGCAGCCCAGTGAGGGTCTTCCTCTAGAGAGTTATAGCCCTTGGTTCTTCTCATCTCCACAACCTGTTTTCATGTTGGTATGTGGGTGTTGAGGTGTAAGTTACTTGGTCCCTATTGGAAGAGGCGTGTTTGAATTCAGCCTCTGAGGAAAGTTCAGAGAATAAAGTTTCCTGAGGTATCAATGTGGTGGCAGAATACATTTAACATTTCCCAGAAAAAAAGTCTGATTGATTTTTTTAAAGAATTTTAACTTTTTGATTTTTTGATTTTACTAAAATATAATCATATTTTTCTTTGTCATTTTGAGATTATACCCAATTATATTTAACAATTCTGAGTGCATACTAAGAGCTTTAAACAATGAGATATTAATAAAATGTTTAGGAAACGTGGCTTCACTTAGCATCAGTGTCAGGGTTGAAAGTGGCCTTGAGGCCAAAAACACTTGAAGCAGAGCCACATATTTTTTCTATTTCTCCCTGTTTTCTTTTTCTTTTCTTCTTTTCTGTTTTAAGTTGTCACATACTGTGTAAACTCCTGAATGTGACTACTCTCCCCAACCACAGGAGACTGATAGGAACCCATAAAGAAGTGATTTCTTTTCTTCAATCGTGTATTGAATTAGAGAGAGAATAAGTGAAAGAAAAGGAGAAAAAGTAGTGGCTTGAAACAGTACAAAATGTTGGTTCCATTAAGTTAGCAAGGTGGTAAGATGGACAAGCTGAGGATAGAAAAGGTGAAACACCATCCTGCTTCTCTTTATCTTGTTATGAGCCTTCAACAGTGAGAGACGAGCCTAATGCCTTTGTATCCAGAGTGACATCCAATAAGTGTTCAGATCAGGCTTCAGTGCCTTTCTCAGGGTAAACTTACAACATGACGGGGATAGTCCTGGACATGAATGTGTGACCTTTTGCTTTATAATATGATCTGACCATCAGGCCTTCCTGCCTGTTTGTATAACTCCTGGGCAGCGTTACGTACAGACCTGAAAAAAAACACACCTGAACAATCCACGA
This sequence comes from Lateolabrax maculatus, assembly GCA_031216445.1. NCBI lineage: Eukaryota > Metazoa > Chordata > Actinopteri > Acropomatiformes > Lateolabracidae > Lateolabrax > Lateolabrax maculatus. The sequence continues at coordinate 25,264,642 of CM062214.1, read as the reverse complement.
GTGACACACTAGCTCCTAATCCTCATTACAGAGACATCTTCTGCTTAAAGACAAAGTGCATAACAGGGCCTCCTGGAGCCATTTCAAGGGCGTCTTAAGATCCCGCTGTTAGCCAAAGCCCCTTGTCTTTGAAACATAAGCCTCCTAAAGTTGTTGGAGATCCCCCCACTCTGTAAGGGGAGAAGAACGTGTCCAGAAATAGCCCCGGTGTTAGAACACCTGTGCTAAAGTGTCTGTTGTGTGGGACAATGTGGTCGTCTTGAAGGGCTTATTTTCTTGGTAAATATAGATCCTTGTGCCTCTCGCTTAACTCATAACCCATCAGAGCAAACAGCAGTGGGACAGAAACACTGTGGCCATGCTGCAAAAATCACTTTCCATAATTCTTCCAAGACAATAAAGAAAATATCAGTACTACTTGCTCCCTATTTTTTTAAAAAACCTTTAGTTGTACCATACACTTACATGTAATAGTAGAATAACAGACACAAGTGTAGACCAAACCAATTTAAAGGAATGTAATGGGATGACACCCAACATGTCCCGATAAAAGTAGCAAAATTAAATCCTAAAATTGACCTTCCCAAGTGTCACACCAGCCAGCCAATGTCAGGGTAAATCCAAAGTAAATATGTATGCATATGCAATACATAAAAGCTGTGGAATATATTTGTCTGTTTTAAATCAGATTAAAAATAAATAAATGAAAGGGCACAAGTTTCTCAGCATGCATTTGGAGATCACATACAAAGGTTAGTAATCAAACCTGCATCAGTGCTGATATTTTCCAGAAGTTCTGACCTCGTTCCCCCTATTTGCTGTCTCTTCCCAGGACAATGAAAGCAGTAAAGGCTGCTCCGTCTACTCCTACCGGACTAACTCTACCTCTCCACCCAAGCCAGAGGAGTGTTCTAGGGATCGCGGGGAGCCAATGATGGGCCTCGCCTTCGGGACACCGGAGCGCCGCAAAGGAAGCCTGGCAGACGTGGTGGACACACTGAAACAGAAGAAACTTGTGGAGCTGACCAAGACAGAACAAGACGGTAGGCAAAGGTCTTAGGTTTTATGTGTGTGCGTGGGTTTTTGTGTGTTTTCACTGTACTGTCTCCAAAGAAAGCGGGACACACACGCTCAGTTTTGGCACTGCCTGACTTAACATTCATACAGTTAAAACAGTTCTGACCTAGATGCTGCAAAGTATGGCTGCAATGGTAGGATAAGAGGGGTATGTCGTTACAGTAAATTATGTACTAACACCTTCGATTGAAGTGATAAATTTACACACTATAGTGGCATAAGATGACGCATATTTTGTGATATCGTAAGTTATTTAAAGGCTCTAGCAAGTAAATGTGGTGGTCTTAATGTCTAACAACAGCTGACGATACAGACACGAGACAATGATATTCTAACAAAATAGGACACAGATTTCAGCTTTATAATAACTCTTAAGAACGTTTAACCAGATGGCACATTGTTGATTATTAACAGTTGCAGTTTTTATAAGGATAGAAAGGAACACAAGGGCTTTTTTAAAGAGTTTATTCCTTCACATTTGATCAACAGGATGCTGTTGTTGCTCATTTACTGCTCACTCTCACATGAAGCCAGAACAGCCTCAACTGTATTTTGTTTTCCCTTTCTGAACACATCCTCTCCAGAGGATCTTAGAACATCTAAAATTACAACTGACAGATCCCTCGCTTGTTAGATCACAATATCAATCAGTGAAAACACAGGTTTCCCTTTCTCCTGTGCTCCTATGATCTACACCACTAACGCAGGAAAGCGCTGGAGTCTCCCAGCATGCTTCAGCTTGCCCCTTCTCACCCCACAGCAAGCCAGATCTAAAACCATCTAACACCCCTCTTTACTGTTATGTGCACATAGTAATCACGATGATATCAGAGGAGCGCTTGATCTCTCTCATTTAAAGGTTTTGCTTTGTTATTGATACAGTAAAGTGGGCCAGAATGGGACAGCCAGAGGCGTAATACAGTACACAGTGTCTTTAGTTGAAAGATAGGTAGCTTTGCCTCTTATCTACAGTACGGAAACTGGTTTGAAAGGAAAAACTTGTGTGAGTGTGCGTATGAGTCAGTTCAAAAGTGTTGTGACATCTTCCTGTCAAATCAAAGGGGACGTGAGTGGAAGGAAATGCTGGGGGACAACTTTAAGTGTGTTTTCTTTTCATTTTTTTTTCCATCACATCTAGATTTCTCCTTTCCCATCCAACTACTAACCAGACTCAACCCTGCTTGGCTTCAGAATCTGCTTCTTTTTAATGTTACGGCCGGTTTCTGCACATAGTCAGTCGAGGATATCCAAACAAATATTCCTGTTTGCTGCACTTTGTTCTTGCGCAGCATTAAAAACTCAAGAGTGTAAAATAATCCATCACAGTAAACATGAACAAAGCTGCATTTGATTTTTCTCAGGATGTTAAATAACAAAAACATAACTGTGAACATATAAGATATATATATATACATATATATATTTAAAAATATTTTAAATAAAATATGAACTTTTCTTTGAAGTCTGTCCTATCTGATGGCAAACAGATTTTACACAGAGATACATCAGCAGCACCACAGTTCTGTAAATAAAGCCTGAAATATTTCACCCAATGATGCCCAAAAATAACTAATTTCCTGCACATTTGTCCTCTTCTTTGGAAAAAAAAAAAAAAAACACAGCTTGCTATTGAGTTCAGCTCTTCCTTTGCTAATTAGCGGAGCTGCTGTCCCCGAGGACTGGTGGCATTGATCACGCTGCAAACACTTAGCTGAGACAAAAACAAACGAGATAAACATGTGCAGTATAACCAGGCACACTGAATCATACAGTCTTAGCATGAATAATAACTCTCTCTCTGGGCCTTGTAAACGTTCATGAATCGCTGCGGTCCTTGAGGATGCATTGTAAAAATGTCTTTCATGCACTGCTGTGGTAATGCGGTTCATTTAGAGCCTAATGTAACTCTTCATATTAAGATTGACAAGTACCTCTGCTTTTTTTTTTTTCCCTAACGAGTTGAGCTAAAACGAGAGGAGGTGATCAATACATGGCTGAGGCTGAAGGCTTCATTAAGTGAGACCTCCTCCAGTGGAGCACGGTTACATTCAAAATGACTGAGTGATAAATCTCCACGCCGTTTTTCTTTATTCTCATTTGTTATTTTGCTAGAATAATGTGCTTTCATTTCAGAATCTGAATCAGAATTTCAATACAACTTTCTCTCCTTCACTATATGATGATGGGATTTCTGATTCTCTTCCCCTTTTTGTTTCTACACTTCAGCTTCAGAAAACTTTTAAATATCACTTTTGGCACATTTTTTGAATCCCTCTTCAACAGGCAACCTAACTCACATCCTGATTTATAGCTTTGTTGAGTGTTACTGGTAAAGGCAAAGCATTCCAAATTCATAAGCTGTCACATTTTTGGTTTTGTGAAAGGAACATAATGCAGGCAGGAGTGCAAGGCCATCATGGTAAATAGGCTTATATACTTATTCCTGGTGTGTCACCAATGTGAGATCCTTTTGTATTTCAAACGTTGCACAGCAGAAAGCTCCACAGGTTTATTCTGAATTTGCTCCAAGTCTTTTTTTTTCTGGCTCCTCGTTGGCATATGTTCACTTTGGACTTACACTTAAAACACGGTTTTAGTTGAGAATCCTCTTGCAGCACGACTAGATTTGATCATCGCCACTCAAATGGCAAGCACATTAAAGCCTGAACAATGCCCGGTCCTCCGCCTCCTGCTGGAAAAGGTTCAGTCAGCTGAGCTTTCCCAGGTTCGATTGGCAGTATGATCAAATGGAAAGGACCCCATTAGCCACTGAGCGCTCACTTAGCCTAACATGGCTGACCCCTTCTTGCACTGTAGCCCTGAGCTAAAGTGTGGATGATGTCGTTGTTAGCCTTCGTGCTGCGACACCCCCCCCCCCCCCCCGTCGGCATGCTGTTAGCTGTCCGCTACTCAGAGGAGCCTTAAGTGCCTGTGACAGTTCTAATGAATAGACATGGCCTCGCTTTGCAATGTGGGAGATTTCTTTTTTTTTTTTTTTTTTCACTCAACTGCCGCCTCAGCTTTTAAAAGCTTTATCAAGAACTCTTTAAGATTGTGTCAGCTGGCTGTGTTACCACCAGCTGGTTGCTGCAAATACACCCTTTCTGCCTGGACTTTCACAACATGCAAGCCAAGAGGGTGAAGGTCCGACATTTTCTTGACAATTTTGTATTCAAGTCGAGATGCGGCTGCATACAAAAAGCTTCTTCTATACTGTTAAAGCACTTACCATTTATTAAACTGGTAGACTAGTTACTGAATAAAATGTTCAAGGCCAGGATGAGGGAACATCAGAAAAGAAAATGTGGGCACCAGACATGCTGTGGAATGGAAATGCTCCTCCATCCTCTGTAATTTTGTAGCTAAAAATAAGAGACAGAGAGGATGGGAAATAAAAGCCTGTAATAAACAGAGAAATCTCCCAAACAATAACCCGTCTCTTAACATCGATATGTGCCTCATTAGCGATCATTAATCTGAATTCACCTTGTCTCCTTGAGCCCTCAATACAAAAAGGGAAAAAGCTGTCAGGAGTGGACATGTTCATCTGAATGCCAAACAAACCATTCTGGGATGCTGCTCGATGGACATTAAACCCAGTGAAGTGTGCAATCAAGCTCCCTCCGTTTTGATGACTGAATTATCATTATCTGTATTGTTGTGCCTCCCGGGGGCCGACCCACTGTTAACGGGGCCTGGCATGGGCACGGTGCCCCCGTGCCAACTTAGTCGGCCATCCAATGTGCCTAGAGCAGCTCTGGCACCTGGCAAACACTTGCTATCACTCTAATCCCTGCTTACACCCGAGCCCGTATGAATTACTGTACAATTCACGTGTTTCATTTGCAAATGAGATCAGACTCAATTACCGCTACACTGTACTGCTGCAGAGTGGTTATACAACGGACACCTGTGTGACTAATTCATGAATTCAACTAAAGTACTTAAACTTGACTAGAGTTAAGTCTCAGGAGTCTCATTTTTGTGCTACAGATGATATAAGAACAACACATCTGCTGTTGTCTTGAGATGAAAGCATTCAGACTGGGTGAAACGGAGCTTCAAGTCAAACAGTGTAAAACTCGTACATTTGATGGGGCATTGCTCTCTCATGTTTTTTTCATGATCACTGAACATTCACAGTGTTGACATGCAGTCAGACAGTGTTTGACAGTTACCCATCAGCCCGAAGAGGCATTGGCCTAAAAGATTTGTACACAATATAGTTTCAGAAAATTGATTTAATCCATTGCATTAAAACCGCGACCCCATATTATTTTTAAATCTGTTACATATCCCAAAAACACAAGGAAAAGAAAAAAAGCAGCTGATTTTGTTGCTACCTCAAGGCATACACTGGGGTTTCATAAATACCTCAACCAATAATACAGTTTCAGAATTGTGAACTGCCCCTCCCATCATATGGAAATGGGCAACATCACAACTTCCAGTCTGGCATTAGTGGCAACATGATGTGACGGTGCACTTCTGGGATCCAACACACCCAGCTTTCTTTTCATAAGTCATCACGACTTGATTCATTTATGCGGAAACTTGAGCTCATAATTAAGTGCCAAACACTAAGCTGTTTTCCCTTTGTGTCTGGCCGATGTCCTGTTTGAGGGAAGATGTTGCATTATAAACGCAATGCTCGATCAAAGGGCCTGTAAACTTCTGAATCAGCTTCTTATGATGAGTAATAATGTCCTGTATGAACTCAAATAATAGACTGTTTTTTCACAAAAAGGGTTTGGAAGGAGTTGTTGTTGGAAAAAGGTGATGTCTGAAAGTGCACCAATCAGAATTCAGAAATATCTGAATCAACAGTTAAGTGGCTGTTTGCCTGTATTGCCAGGCCATTGTCAATCAACTCTGATCAAACCACAGCCACACAGTCCTGATGAGTTTTCAGGGGCTTTAAAACCTTGTGTTTAACTTTTCACAAAGACAGCTAGAGTGCCATTGTGCTTTAACTATATTTAAATAATAAACTGCATCGTGAACTACATGTCAGGTTTAATCATATACAGTAAGTGGAACCACGTTTGCAGCTGACTGACTGTATCCTCCACACCAACACTGTCTTGTGACTTCTTGCAGCTTCTTGCGCAGCGGCTGTTTTATGAGCCTTGTCCTTGTACTGTGTGTTAAACCCTGTGCTGTCCAGTCTGGAAGAGTCTGCACTGTGTCTTGAGTTGAGGCCAGGCCAGAGCTGGGCACCCAATCACCCATATAATGGCTTCCCCAGCTGGAAGAGGAGGTCAGAGCGAGGCCAAGCCTTCCTCTAACCCTGCTCCTCTGTGACAATAGAGACATTCTGTCGGGCTTCGCTTTGTTCTCGCTCACTGCTGAAAGCCAGTTTCAACATCTCTGCTGTTACCGCCACTCAAACTGTGGAAAGTATGTCGTCTTCTGGAGGGGGTCGAGTAAGTTGGTGGGTTGGGTGGTGATGTGTAATCGTGTGCATCCTTCACTAGTGTACCTCTGAGTACTCGGCACCGTCAACACCCGTGCTGCAAATCTTCAGTGACTCTCTACCTGAAAGTCATGAGATTCCTTTTGTTAGGCCTGTCAGTGAAACTGTTTTAAGGTTTAAATCATCTGAAGGCTCTTTGAACTAAGCAGCTGATGAAGCTATAGTGCATGACTGAACTTCGACCTTAAGGGAGCCCTGTGAGCCCTGACCTGTTTGTGTGTGTGCGTGTGTGTGTGTGGGCTTAGGAATTCATACACTCAGGTGGAAGCAGTTGTGATGACAGCTTAACAGGCGAGTTGGGTCGGCCCCGAGAGTTAAGCTTATTGGCTAATTAACAAGGTATTGGCTCTGGCGCTATGTTTGCCTTCTTCTATGGGATTGGCAGCTTGAGCTGTGATTGTGTGCAGGTAGAGGCTTTATCTGTGTGTGTGTGTGTGTGTGTGTGTGTGTGTGTGTGTGTGTGTGTGTGTGTAGATTAGCATTTGGGACGCTCATGCATAAAACACTGTCCAAACTTGCCATAACAGGCGCAACAGGGCAGCACTGTGTGTGCAGAAAGGCTGTATTTGTTCCAAACATAAACATCCTTCTTACGTCTTGAACTTTTAATGTACTTCTGTATATCCCCGTGTTTGGAGGTCAGTGCTGCTCTCCTCAGCGCTGCCAACAGGCAGACTCCCCCTGGACTTCTTGTGGTTGGTTTCAATCTCTTCCTCTGTAATTGATAGGGATCTTTTTACTAATGATCAGCCACAGCCAGTGGGTCTTGACTACAAATACAGTCAGGGGGATATGCCTGGTAGCCTTCTCCTGCTCAGCTTGGCTGCAGGCCAGCCAGCATATGGTGCAAGCGCATGCAATGCGGTTTGCCGGAACAGTTTTGAATGTCGTCCAAAAGAATCAGATTAAATAGTGATTTTATCAAGTCCTCCATTTTTACTAGGATTTCAGTGAAATGCCAAATTGTTCACCTGATAACTTAGCATCTGGCAAAGGCCAACTTGATACAACTGTAATGAAAAAAAAAAGATGCTGCCTGTGTCAAAGCCAAGATGGATCATGTCTGAAGCTAGTGGAGCGTGTTTGACATGGCTCTTCAAGGATGTGGACTTTAATCTGCTGAAATACAAACTGTGATGTGAACGGTTTGTCTCTATTGAACCGCCACACACATGGCTTTGACATACAGTATGCTGCATCTTTCAATTAATTTTTAATTGTTTTAATTAAAAAACATATGTGACAAGATCTGTATTTATTTTGGATATTGAAAATAATAATACAAAAAATAAATTATACAAAAATGATAGAAATGCCATTAGCAGTACAAACAACATTTCTTTTATAAATTATTTTGAAGGCCTCTGGTGTATAATCAGAATCTCTTTTGCATTTACTTCTGGACGCATGTCCTGAACTGTAATGGAGTATTGGAAATCCTTAAAGTCTGTGTATTTTGTCAACAAAAATATGTAAAAAACAAAATTGATAAGCCCTATTAAAACTGCACTGATCTCATTTCTACAAAAGTCTTAAACGAGAACAATTTCAAACTAAAGAGTTGCACGATTTTAGATGCAAAACTGAAACAACTCTGATTTTTCAAAACTGTTATCATGGGATGGGATCATGGCGGAGGGGGGCGGATGGGGGGTTCAGGCGGCCATAGTGGATCCACTTTCCTTTTCTCTTCTTTGGTCAGCTGTGGAGCGGTTGTCGACTCGGCCCGCACTCTCCACCGGCCCCCCTTTGCTGATATTTGGCTCTCTGACCCCCCCATCTTTCCTCTGTGACCTAAACCAAACGCTCCACCCACATCAGCTCCCCCGAGGACCCAGTCCAAAACAACGCTTCTATTGTGTCTGAACCACACATTGAGCTGTGTGTACATATGTGTGTATGTCTATGTCTGTGTGTGTGTGTGTGTGTGTGTGTGTGTGTGTGCGCTAAGTAGGGTAGGGTTTCATGTATCATGCCTAAAGTGGAACCAGAAGCTCGGGTCTTGAACTGGTGTTTTGGAAGCGTGCGTTTGACAAAGAAGCAATTTTGCACCCTGGATGTGAGTGTATTCAGGTTCCAGTTGTTTTAGTTGATTTAAAAGTAGATATTTAAAATGTATATAACATGGTAGAGTGGAGAGATCTCAAACTCCACCTCCATGTTGGAGCTACAAAGATTTGGTCCATACAATCTAAAAACAAGCATTTCACAAAATGGATTCTATTAAAAAACACACAAAACTTTGTTCATAGAGGACAAGGTAATTTCTCTTCTTGAACAGGCCATTTGTGTTTACTTTATTAAAAAAATAAAAACCCTGAAAAACACAGAGGAGACAAAAAAAATAAAATATGAAAGCTCTGTCATTAAGCAGTGAATAGATGTTTCACCTTACATCTTAAATTAATTAAATCCACAGTGACCTTGTTGTACACCCAAGCTTGTACAGTTTTAAAAGCTCATCAGTCCCTCTTGCTTGATTATTCTGAGCCTCTTACACAAACAGTTGAGGTCGAGAAGTTGGAAAATATCTGAAAAATGTTGTTTTTTTTTATTCCTTCTTAAAACAATTGATAGTTGAGAAAGTAAATCAGTAGGTAATAAGATGTACCGTCTGTCCAAATGCTGCCAAAAGTGTCTTGCGTTGGTTAGAGCACCCTCACGCAGTGCTTGTCCTCGGCGGACAAATGTGGCTTCTTAACGTTCAGACTGTAACTCTGCAGTGGTTGTTGATATCAGTGCTGTAATGCAGGACAGACCTGACCACTCTGCACAGCAGGGATCAGCAGCTGGGCTTTTCTAGCATTAAGCTCACACCTTTAGTAGAAACACTATCCTTTGTCTAATTCAGGGCGGCAGGGTTTCTACCCGGCGCCTTCAGCAGTGCGGCCACCTTATATCACATAAAGTACTTTACACTGCTGGGAGGGAGGACTTTGTATTTTTAGCATGGGTGGCCCTGCTGGGAATCAAAGCTCCACCCAGGCAATGTTGGGCTCTGACTTCATTCTCTAAGCTGCAGGTGAAGTAAAATACAGTAATACATGATTGTGTATGTTAAAGGTCAAAGGTCAGCGTTAGGGTTTAGGGAAGTGTGCCATGTCAATTTATACCCATAACTGCTATTAGTTGATCTTCAGGCAGCCTCTGAAGTGTGTGTTTTTGAACAGAACAGGAGACAAAAAAATGCTGAAATAACTTCCCATTGTCAGTGTGCAGATACTTTATTTGCATTAACTCACTTCACTGTGGTCTTGTCTACAGTTTACTACAGCTTAAACAATAACAAACATGAAAAAAATAAGAATTTTGATTAACAATTAATTGCTTATGTCATTTTTTTTTTTACCAACAAAGCACTGGTTCCAGCTTCTCCAGTGTCAACGTTTGCTGGTTTTTCTTTTCTTTCTGGTTTGTTCTATGAGACTAAGCTGAATATCTTTGAGTTTTGGACTGTTAGGCGCACACAACAAGCAATTTAAACATGTCGTTTTTGGTTTTGTGAGATTGTGATGGCCATTTTTTTTACATTTTATAGAACAATTGATTAACTGAGTAGTAAGTAAGAAAATAATTAATAAGTTAATTAATTCATAAGGACAAAAATAGTTGGTTGCAGGCCGTCAGTTTAATAAAATAGCAGCTACTCTCTCTCTCTCTTTGTCTCTCTCTCTGAGCTTTTATCATTTTTTATGACACATTCTTAATTCACAGGCATATTTTGTTGCAGCTGTGATAAATTGTAGAGTTAAAGTCTATTCTACTGGTTCACTCATCATAAATCAACTTGGATTGGAGCCTCGGTTTAACATTTGAATTGCGGTTGCAGCACACGCAAAAGCTAACATGTGGCTCCTACAGGTGTCCTGCTCTGTTGGAGTAGTTTGGGCATGTGTGTGTGTGCAAGTGTGTGAAGGGGGTGATGTATGAAAAGGGGGTTACACAGGGCTAGTATACATACACCCACCCCCAACCCCAACCCCCTAAACCAGGAGGGCCGGCTGCTTTCTCAGGCCATGTTCTGTGACAAGAAAGTCTGGGTGTCATCTGACAGATGAAAATAGTGTGTGTGAAACGGACACCGTGCTAACACGCAGCCGGGCTAACCACTCTGCAGTTTAATGGTTTTACAACACCGAGCGAGCAGTGATAGGCCATTGAAAGTTTGTGTATGTGTTATAAACTCTCTGTGCAATTAAACGTCTCGGCAGAGTACTGGCATTCTTTAATCACTGTGTGTGGTGTGCTTGTATGTTCAAGTGCCTCAGAGTGCACCAGTGTTCTCATATCAGTGTGTATGTGTGTGTGTTTGTCTGTGTGTATCTTTCTCCTCCTCCTGGCTGGCCTGTCTCCTCATGTTTGGACATATGTTGAGTTTTATTTCACTGAGACATCAATCCTGCCGGCCAGCTGTTAGGACAGCTGCTCTCTCTGTGCCTCTTTCTCTCTTTCACTCTATTAGCCGCTCTCGCTCTGTCTCTCTGTATCTTTCGTCCTATCTGTGTGTTTCTGTCGGTCTGTCTGTCACTTCTTCTCTTTCTTTTTTTCTTTAATATTGCTGTCTTTCTACCTTTCCTCCTGTCTTTGTTTCTGCCGGTTTCTGTACTATTTATCTGTCTGTCTTTTCAGTAGTTCTCTATCCTGTTCTCTTTCTTCGCTCTCTTTCTGATGCTGTGGGGTCTGCAACTGAAGTCACACCACTGACATAAATTTGGAAGTGCAAAGTGTAGCTGTCAGCTTCCATTTATACACGTTCAGTAGCAAAGTTAAGACACGAAATGGTTTTTTCAGCCGTAGATGTGTTACACAAACATCGGGCACCCACTAGAACATTGGCCTTTGTTATTTTTAACATTAACTAATTTTTCAGATTAATGTTTTTCTTTCTTTACCTTGGCGTTTGACTGCAGGCTCAGGAGTTCCTGAGTTTTGGCACAGCACGCTGTGTGTGAGAGAGAGAGTAAGTAAAAGAGACGTCATGTTTCCATCCACATGTCAAGTGAATTATAGGGAAACTTTTGAAATGCCATCATATATAAAATGTGAATTAAGTACTCTTTTATAAAGCAAATAAACTAGCTTCCTGAATGTAGACCCACTAACAAATGGAACATTTCTCTCAAGAATTGTTATTGTTCTTTTGTGTATTTAGATTATGGTCAAATTTCACACTTTCACCTGAAGTTAAACATAGAAAAATATATCCAGCTAATGGCCTTAAAACCACAATGGAGACTCATCTCATCTTGACATAGAAGCAACAACATGTCTGATATTTCACAGAAGGTGTGATTCTTCCAAGGCTTCCTGTTGAATATTCAGTACATACAGTGAGGAGCTATATAAGAAAATATACGATTCTTTGATAATAAATCAAACATTTAGTGAAATTGGCTTTTTCGCTTTCTTTCTGGGCGCAGTCACTTCCTGGCCAGCCAACCAGGAAAACTCTGCATCTTATAGCATTTTTATATCCTGTAAAACCATAGCTTGGTGTTTACATTTTGGTGTGTGTACTGGATTAAAAAATATATATATATATATATATATATAATGTTTTAATTTGTGAGGTTTAGAGGTGCTGGTAGGCTGATTTATTTAACTCTTGTCAGGCTAATGAACGTATCTCCTAAAGTGTTGAACTATTTCTTTAACTAGTTAACTTTCAGATTCTGGGTCAAATTGTAGATGATTTTGGGACTTTGCTACAGCTCTGATTTGCACCTCCGGCGTGCTTCTTCTCCATAGTGACAACAGCTGATGCTCATGGTTTTCTAGAGCCATCAGTCATGCCAAACTAGTGGAAAAAATCATGATTTCTCAAAAAGTGACGATAACTAAAAGTTCTGACAAAAACATAAATCTCATTACCTATAGTACCTTCATTCTCCAGTAAACTCCTGTGTTTCTCTATTGAAAAACACTGAGGATAACGTATACAGATAACTTTGCAATGGGAATATACTCCCCAGTTCTCTATTAAGGACATTTTACTAAGAAGTTTATTCCATGAAAAACTTTTAAACACATGGAAACAGAGAGAGTAGAAGACAGAGAAAAGGAAAATAGAGAGACTCAGTCTGAGCTGAAGCCTGTGGCACACTGTGTTGTTCTTGGCAGTGGCTGTTTGGAAGTGTTGATGCTTGCCTGCCACACACACACACGCGCACACACACACACACGCGCGCACACACACACACACACACACACACAGTAACACACAGAGTAAGTTGCCTGTGGCCCATGTAAAACACCCAAAACACTGTCTCTTGGCAGGTTGGCGTGGGGACAAGTGATAAAATTGTGTTTACCCTAAACACTCGGCAGCTTACTGGCTCACTCTGCGCTGATTTACTATGACTCTCTCTCTCTTTATCCACTTCTTATCTCCTTCACCTTGCTTCAGTATCTCCTTCACTTCGTTGTATTGCTCACTCATTCCCCCTCTCTCTCCGTCCTCCCTGTCTGTCCCTGCTGGTGTTGAAACCATCCGGTTTACGACCAATTAGAAACATCCAATAATTCTCTTGTTTTAATTTGTCAAGGAGAACAAAGTAGGCGATTGATAAGCTACTTTTTGTGTCAACTGTTTAAAATAATAGCATTTAAAAAACTTTTATCAATCCTTTTATCATCACTATATCCACAGAATTTATACATCAATTGCACTTAATAGGGGTTTTGAAAGCGCTTTCTCATTTTCTCTGTATTTCTTATTTCCCTACTTCCTCACTTTTGTAATCTCTCTTTCTTGTCCTCCCATTTAAACCCATGCAACTCTCTGTACTTGCAGAAGATGAAACAAGCATCTTCATCATTTTGCTCCTCAATTCACTCAACACGTCTGTTAAGTAAGACAGACCTGTAGCCATCGCCTGTCCTACTTCCCTCCTTTCCTACGTCTCCCCCCTTTTTTTCTTTTCATCTACCCTTCCTTCTCTCCTCACCCCATTCATCCTCCCTCTCCCTCCTCTTCTTTAAACCGTCCATCCTCCGCATTTCTCCTCCACTTGATAAAGGAGTTGGTGTCCGGACAGCGAGGAATTTTTATCCACCCTCCAATCTAAACAGCACTTGATCGCCGACTCGGTCACAGGGATAGATAAAGAGCCATCTAGGGTAAAACATCTCCATCTCATCCTCTCTCGTCCCTCTCTTCTTCTTCTTTTCCTCTCTACCCCACTTACACCTCCCCCCTCCCATCCCCCAGTGTCTCCGCGCCTGATCTGTTTATCGGTACGGGGGGTATAAATTGTGCATCAGAGTACACACACGGTTGACTTATGCAGATGTATCTTGGAGTTACAGGTTGTATTTTCCTCCCTAAGTGCTCCCATAAATTGCGCTCCCTAATTTTCTTTTGTATATGCTGTCCACTGAACGAGTGCACATCGGCGTCTTTAGGTCTTGTGAAAAAAAAGCCTCTCATCCTGACCCCATCCTCCAGCTTTCCCCCTTTACCGGCTGTAAATATCAGCCATTGAACCAAATGTACACAAATACATATCCAGTGGAGCCACTTGTCCAATAAATCTATGAAAAATGTGGTGGATTCCATTGTCCTGAGGGTTGGGAAATTGTATTAATTACCTTATTTTACAGCAATGTGGAGCATCAGTCTGGAAATACCCGCAGTTTTTTCCCCAAATATGGGAAATCACCATCATACATGTATTTCTGTAAGTTGTTTCTTTGTCATGTAGCTGTCCACCACTCTCCCTCCCTCGCTGCCATTGTCCCCCCCCCTGTTTACATTTATCCCATGTGATCTAGGCGGCTGCATTAGCTTATTTACAACAATCATAATCCGACTGTAAACATGCAAGGCTTTAATGGACTCAATGAGGAAGTTGTGTTCAGCCGGCGGACGGCATTTCTTGACCACACAATGGTCCCATACTCACAAACTAAACATTAAGCCATTCACAATAGGCCATGTGCCCTAATGAATGCCTATAGCGCCTTTTGTCAGGATAAAGGCACCACAAATGAGCTATTGTCTGACTTAACCATTCTAAATCAGGCAAGCCCTCAGGGGCATGTTTTCCACACAGCACCCAAGAATGTTTCCTTTTTCTATGTGTCTGTGTGTGTGTGTGTGTGTGTGTGTGTGTGTGTTTTTGACGTCCTTGCTGGCTAAGGCTTTGACATGGGACCTTGCGTGACCGTGACACCATCTGTGGTGCGTCCGCTGGCACGAAAACCCGAGTATAAGCACAAACTCGGGCTATTGAAGGAGTGTGTACAGTGTTTGCAAGAGAACAGTTTTACATGCAGACACACTCACACAAACGTTGTATACTTTACCTGAAAGTGACGGGAGGAGTAATTCGATTTTATATTTAATGGTGTAATCCTTAAGATTTCAGTCCTGGTTGAAATGATGTAGCCTGTGGTTACTGGTGGTAACTGCCAGTGCGTTTTCATGGTAAAACCAGTCCCATTTCATTGGAAATGACACAGGTATCGAGCACTGAGGGCAGCTAAGAGGGCTTGAGCAGCTACTCTGTAAGACATGCAATATAAGAAGATCAACTTATATATCTGTTGACAGCGCACCTAAACAAACCATGGGCTGAGAAGATTCATTGTGTCACGTTGTTTTAATAAAAAAAACTAAAGAAGACACTGAACAATGTTATCCAATATAATCATCTGCATCATGTGAAATGTTTGCATGCACACTGGGTCCCATCCAGTATGTTCATCCATCATTTTCTGTGAATCTGGCTTGTGGCTGGAAGCGCAACTTGAATCCTGCACTGAAAAGTCAGACACCACGAAGAACAATGAAAACCTCACACTTTAAAGAAAGGCTATTACAAAACGCAAATACACTGAATCGATACTTCTGAAAATTGTAGAAACGGAAACCATAAAAAAAAATACCAGTGTCTCAAAACTGAACTTGAGTGAATATTTAAATGTAACATAAATGTAAGTTAGTTACATTTCACCACTGATACCTTACACACTTTACTTTTGTGCATTTCTGTTCAAGTGTCTTTTTTCATGGACAAGTAAAACACAAACACCCATACTTGCACTGTTTGTCTCACTGCTATCCGCCCAGGGAAGAATTGAAAAGTTCCCATTGTTTAAGTAAAGTTCACAGCAGGACTCCAATCGAACAAGTGAGACCTTATGAATTTTATGAGACCACGTGTCTCTGATGTCTATTATCCTGAGGCTATGAGACACATTGTGAGAAAGAGGACAGCCACAAATAAGACCTCGTCTCAGAACAATGCAGACATTCTCATTTGGTCAGCTGGGTGGCTGCTGCAATTTCTTTTTTTTAAGGGAAAGAAGGAGGAGGATATAGTTCCTTGTTCTCATTTTTATATGTTTACTGTTCACAGGGCTGGGGAATTTTCTCTCTTGTCCTTTTCCCTTTTTTATTGCCCACATTTATCCTCCTCTTGCTCCTGGTATGTATTTCACAGTTTATGTTTGTGGGCGACAGTGAATAACATCCTCAATCCTCTTTAGCGAACGTACCAAACAGTTTTATCTCAACAGGTGGTACATGCATCATTTTAAAAAATACAACTCAGAAATCTTGGGGATATTACTTCAAAACAGTTTACAAATCTCAAGAATACGCCAATGTAATAATTATGTGCCTTTTTTGGTTTATTTTGAACATCATGGACCTCATTCACTATCAAATTATTGATGAGTCTATGTGGTAAGCTGTTAAATGGCATCAAAAGTGAAGCAGAATTTTTTCGGCCTTCTTGTAGAACCAACTTGCATGGAGAGGCTCCTTTCCAAGGAGTGGAAGGAGCACGTTGACCGCCTGAACGCCAACGAACTGCTGGGGGAGGTCAAAGGTAAGAGCAGTCCTGGGTCAGTGAGAAAACATCCACATGTAGGGCAGTATCCACATGTACAACTAAATCTACATTCACACCCACAAACAGTGAGTTGTCAAGGTTTACTGGATGCAGAATCTTTATTTCTGCGTCACTGTGGCATTCTGCAACAGATGGTATTACAATACATTGTGTATGTGGGCTGTTAGAGGCAAGAGAGTAAGAAAGAAAGAAAACTTCTTTTTTATTTTATATATATTTGCAGTAAGTCATACATTTCTGAAACCTGCAACTCCTTAACATCTAAGGAACCTCTCCTTATTCTCTCTTTCTGACCCAAAAACCAACAGTGTTATAAAACAACCAAGTGGTATGTGCACAAAAAAACTACACGGTTTCGCAAACCTAAATTCAAGGGTATGAAACAGTCAAATATGCTGTAATTCTCTCTCTGTGTGTATACGTTCAGCATGTTTCCGCATACAAAAGCAAAAGAGTAAATGGTCGGCAGACCTACCTGTCACCAAAGAAAGGGCAGCAAATGCCGGTTTACACAGTGCAGGTTATAATCGCAACTTTGATTAAAGGGTGTGTATGAAGGGAGAGGCTGCACATGCGCCAATATTTTTGTCAGCAAATAACGTTTATGAAGCTATACATTTCACCAAAGCAAATGTGTTTTCATCTTGTTCTATTCAAAAGTTGTGAAGGGATCTTATGTTAAAATCTCATTCAGTGGCTGCAGCAGGACGGACAGGTAGGGAGGGAATGAAAGACGTACCATCTGCTGAAAGTAAATGAGGCTGTCGTGTTTAATGATATGACCAAAAACTAGAATATTTTCTGTTGTACTCTGTTTGGATTTGATTGCATATTTTTCTTGTTAAGATTTGGTTCAAAATGTTCTCTTTAGAAGTAGTTCACAGTAAAGTTTGGGTATAGCCTAATAAGGATTATTTACATGATAAATAGTGTACATACACTATGAAATGTGTCCTCCAGGATGTCATCCATCATCCTCATACTCATCATCATATATTGCATATATATATATTATAAAAGTAAAGGAAACTATTATATTTATTTATAAGAAAAAGTATAGCTAAAATCTATTTTTTTTAAATTTTATTTTTACAAATACCATTATCATAACAGAAACTCTGTAGTTGATTTTTTTTTTTCTTTTACCTTTGAGGAAATCAGGTGCATAATCAGCAGCTTATTTCTTTTTTTTGGCCATGTTTCTCTTTACTTTGTATACATATCCTGAGCTGTCCTTATTACGAGAGGGCCTTGTTTACTGTGAAGTGTGGTGAATGTTGTCTTTCCGGGGTAGTAGTTGTGTGAGGACATAAAACCTGAGTGTAAATCAGTTGAAACTGATTGGCTTATTTCAAAAATGTGGGTATTGTTAGGGGAAAATTTGTCAAATTAAAAAACAATGAGCTTTGGAACTGATGCTCAGGGCTGAGTGAGGTGACAGAAATGAGAAAAACAATATATGTTTGATATTCCTCTAATCCTACTGCTCGGACTGACTATATTTACAACTTAGAATTAACAGAGAAAGAGAATTGCTTCAGTTTTGAAGTGTAACAACATGGTCTTCAATGATTTTAACCTCATCCTGTTGAATAAAAGGAAAATAATGGGAGAAAACATGTTCACTTTTGAAAATGGATCAATTTACATGGACAAACGCTTTCCGTATCCTGAGCCACAGCAATTTCTGTTTGTGTGCCGTAACATTAGTCGCTAACGGCTCTGCAGTCGAGCTCCTCTCAGTGAGAGAAACCGTTTGTGATCGTCTCCTGTTGAAATGGCAAGCATTTCCTCTGTGGAAAGTGGAAAAAAAGGGATGACAGAGAGCCTTCTACCGCGGAACAGCACCGACATTGACTTTCGCTCCAGGACAGAGATCTGACTCTCTCGCTTTCTCTCTTTGCATCGACACCCTTCATCTGCACACACACACACACACACACACACACTCACACTATTTATACACAGAAAATATGCATACACACCTTTTGCAAAGCATCACAGGACATCTGTTACATAAACATCTACCAGATCACTCATTAAGAGACAGTCTGGATCAGTGGGCCAGATAAATACAGAAATTAAAAACATTTAGTAAGACTGGTGGCTAACTATTAAGTTGAAAAGTCTTATAATTTCTAATTGTAGAATATCTTTTTTAATCTTTTGATCACTGTGTTTTCACAAAAAATCCTAAAGTGGCAATCTGATCTAAATCTGGGTCAAGCGCTGGATCACTCTCCTCACAGACTTTAACAACTTCACCTTTCTTTTTCTGTTATATTTCTATGTATTCCACATAAGGACAATGACATAGATAAAAATAAAAAAAACAAAACTTTCTTGTTGGGTTTTGCTGTAAACCGAGAATGAGATATAGATAAAATAAGAAAAGCTGGAATAAAAAATAGAAAAGCATAAGAGCACTCTGTTGACCTCTGGCTCTTAAACATCACTAAAAATGTCTTAATACTTCTGTGTGAATCTGATGTCGATAAGTTATTCACCCAAATACACACTGGTAGCTGCACACTATTTTCTAGCTTTGCACTCTAAATTAGAAGTATAAGACCATTCAGTATTTGATTTATATTTTTGTGTTTATATCTGACTCTCTTATTT
Source organism: Lateolabrax maculatus (assembly GCA_031216445.1). Classification (NCBI taxonomy): domain Eukaryota; kingdom Metazoa; phylum Chordata; class Actinopteri; order Acropomatiformes; family Lateolabracidae; genus Lateolabrax; species Lateolabrax maculatus. The sequence continues at coordinate 25,245,607 of CM062214.1, read as the reverse complement.
TGTATCAGCGAATACAATTTTTTAAAGATACAGTTTTTTATTATTTTGACAATGGACTATAATATTTATCATTTGATACTTTTGTTGTTTGTCAGTGAAATTTTTTTTTTTAAATTCATTGCTTCTGTTCTGTATCTCACTTCTCATTTCTTACATTTTGAATCTTTAATTTTCCCCACTTACAGACATCTTGTTTTTCAACCCTCTCTAATCTCCATTTTCTCTTCTCTAAAATCAGTGTTCCTTATTGGCACTTATTACATCATTACAGCAGAACTAAGCTAGAAATAAAAACCCTCAGAAAACTTTATCAGGGCTCAGAGTTCCTCTCTAAAGTCTGATGAGAACCAAAAAGGAAAAGGGAACAAAGACAAAAGCATTAAAGGGGAAAAAATATGTTCAAGGGCTGCCCTGAGGTAAGCCTCCCAGGCAGTACTGAATGTCAAGCACTGTACAGGGAGTGGCTGGTTGATATTGAATGTATCAGTAAAATATGCATTGACAATGTATTTAATTTGTTTCCCACCAGAATATCCAATCTTGCAATACTAAAACTACATCTGCTCGTAGTGACTACCGCGTTATTAAACATCTGTGTGGTTATATATAGGTGCATTTGGCACTTGGTTAGGGTTAGGGAAAGATCGCGGTCTGTTTTAATACAGAAAAAATCAGCAGTGACTTGAAACATCAGATTTTGTGTTGCCTAAACTTAACTACAGATGGGAGTCTGGACGTGAACCCTGGTGTCACAGTCCTGCACTTTGTATGCCCACCATCTATTCATCCCCAATGGGCAAGAAAGTCCTTAGAAATTCAACTTTTCTAGAATGACTAATGTATTCTGATCAGATTTAAAGGTGCCCTGTGACATTTTCTTGTAAACAAACAAAAGTTATGTGTACATTCATTGTTACACACCAAAACGCATAGTGTGTATCCTTTGCTGGCGCATTGCAGCATATCTCGGCGTGTTACTAACACCTGTAGATCAGTTGAATAGTGTGACACCATTGGTAGGACTGTGTATTGCGTCACCCGCATGCACACGTACATGTGTGTCCCTGTGCGTGTGCATGAGATAAACAAAACAGGGCCCCACTTATAGAAAAACAGCTCCATAGCACTACAGGTCAAAAAACCCACAGGGAACCTTTAACAGACAATAATAATAGCTGACATTAAAGGCATTAAAGATATATTACTGGCTAGAAAGAAACACAAGACACAAGATCATTTAATAGTGGTAAATCATAGCTTCATGCATCTTTTTTTACGATGCATGAAATTCAGTATTGCTGACCCTATTATGATCTCTTTAAATACATTTTGACTGAGGTTCAGTGGACGCAACCAAACCCAAGACAACAGCATGCTTGTCCTATACATAAAGTTGGAATGTGCAGTATATCAATTTCTTGTGTGTTAGTTCAAGACACTAATAAACATGCATAAATATAGCATGTACAAGGACATGCATGCACATAAATGATCTCTCTCTCTCACACACACACACACACACACACACACACACACACACACACACACAGAGACACACACACAGATGTCTCTGTTCGTCCAGCTGCGTCCTGACCAAAGAAACGCTCTGATTGAATTCAAGGGTCGAAGTCTTTTATTTCTCGATGGCTGAAATGAAGCCCAGTCTGGCTGACCTAAATACACAAACACAACTGTTGCTCTGTGTCTCCTCACACAACAACCTAAACCTATTTGTTCAGTCGCAGTTATTTTTAGGGTGAAGAAAACGGATGACCTCGTTTTCTTTTTTTACTGGAACCTTCATTCGCATTCACTAATGCACTTCAACATGCTTGTAATGCACAGCATATATGCGTTTTTTTTTAAACTCTTACTTATCCAGGGAAGGCTTAAATGTACAGATGCTTTTTAACTGCAACGTGCCTCACTGTTGCACACGTACACATCTGGGAATGTGCCCAAAATGACTTCACTCTTCTACTGCAACCAACTGTGCAGCTCCAGCACTTCTTTTCAGTTTTGTGATTATTGGCTCATTATAAACTCAGAAGCTCATGTTATTAGCTGACAGGAGTTAAAGCTACTTGGTCTTCTGCTGCTGAAACCAATGTGCTTCAAAGGCTTAATTATCTTATCTTTATTAACAAAACTGTATTACTCATGTAGGGCAGAAGTTGACTGAACGTTTGCAACATTCTTGGTAAAGTTTACATGCTGTTTTGCACAAACAAACAAAAAAATCTTTCTTAAGGTTTGCTCCATCAGAATGTTACACGGAGTTCCAGTGAATTTCCAAAACGCTGGAACAACACTAGTGCATCAGCTAGTGTTTTGCAAATATTGTCAAGAGGATGATTAATTAAAAGAGTACCAGCAACTCTAGGAAATCATTAAAGGTAATGGCTGCTTCCTATTTAATATGCATTTACAGTTACATGTTATGTCCATGAATTCATTTGACCCTTCTATCCAAGCACATCAAGTAGCTTTTTTATCTATTTCCTTTTTATGATGTATATTTTGGGCTTAAGGGAGAAGGCATGTAACAGTGTGGCAGCAATATGGCAGTGATCCTTCTTCACTGAAAAAATAATAAAACATGATAAAACTATTGAAATAAAACAAGCAGGCCATAAAACATCATTCTGTATTCCAAAAATCTTTTCCATTATTTAATATTAGTAAAACATTCCAAAACTACAGCACACTACCACAAAAGAAGAAGGTGCTGAAAGCAAAAAAAAGCAATGAAAAATTATGAAAACATCCACACACTTATCTCCACTTCAAACTTGGTGACCCAAAACTTAGATAATAAATGGTGTGTTTGCAATAGAGTGTGCAGATGTTTTTATCAGTTTTGCAACAGATTTATTATTGTCAAGCCCCTTGGAGAAACCTTTCCTCCACAGCCGGGCCTATCATTTTTAACACATTTTTAATTTCCTGTATTTATATTTACAGTTTTTACATACAAAGTCAGAAAGCTCATAAGGACAGATGGATGTGAAGTGTCTGATTATACTGTCAGATGCAGGAGCTGGCACATCTGGCAGCAATAATCATACAAGAGTCACAGACATTCGAGACATTCAAGAGTCACTTAAATCAGGCATCTTACCCACTGCAACTTTTTATTTCATAAAGATGCTACTGACTACTTAGAAAAGTGCGCTGTGTACAGTAAACCTGAATGTGTGCAGGTTAAATGTGACATCTCTTTACCCAGCTGCCCCGAGGATATCACGACACTTGTTTTGACAAAATGTGGCGACCATGTTTGTCTTGGGGCCTGTGGCCTGATAGGAACTCAAGTGTCAGAGTGTTTGTTGTGGTGTGACACTGAGGGGAAGGTTTAGTCATCCAGAGGAATGCTGGGTGTTTGGCGCACAGATGCCGTCACGAAACACGATGGTTTGGCAGGTGCCCAAAGCGTCCTGAGCCGTCAGGTGTGATAATGTGAGTGTGTGATGGTGTGCATGGTATGGTTTTTGGTGTCGCTGTGTGTTTGAATGTTTGTATCATGGCATGTGTGTGTCATTAGGTGTGTTTGTCTGAGTGTAAGACCGTGTCATACATTACGTGACTCCACATAGTTATATAATAATATGTAAATAATAATTAAAATGATTATATATTTTATATCTAGATTTTATCTGTGAAATGACTGGCACATTAGCATACTGTATGCAAGCAAACATGTAAATTCTCAACTGAATGGGAAAGAAAAAAGAAGATTCGCCATAGCACAAGTAAAACAATAGAGAAGACAATTAAAGTTAAATAAAAGAAATAAACACTAATGCAAGACGATACAAATGTGAACTTTATAAAAACACAGTGTACAATTTTATACATGCATCAGTAGGTAGAAGGTATAGGAAAGAAAATCTTGGTTTATAACAATGATTTGCATTTTTTTGTTTATATTCTACTGTAGCAAGTAGCAATGCTGTTTTTTTTTTACTTGTGATATTAATAAATTAAAATTAAAGGAAAAACTCAATTTGATTCCCACTAATCAAAAACTCCCATAAATCCAAACACTGTGTCACCAGCAACAACTAACAAACACCTCATAGAGACAGATCATCGTCATCGTCCAAACAGAGCGAGAGAACACTTAATGGCTTTCTGTTTTGGCGAGTGCCCTCAGCAGGTGTCAGGAATAATCCTGATGGATGGAAAACGGAAAAATGTCTGGGATGATTATTGGTCCCAGAAGCGTTGAAGGAACGCAAGACGAGCGTTTGGAATGCACAACCCGTAATCCACAAAGATGAATCATGGAGCTGTAATCGCAGTTGTTGTGATTACACAATAGGCTTTACTTCACTGCAAGGAATGTACGGGAATAGGAAGAAGTCTGGATGTGTGTGTGTGTGTGTGTGTGTGTGTGTGTGTGTGTGCATGTTTTAAGATACGACAACATTATAAAGTATCCATCAGTGTTGCAAAACTGCATTGGCCAAAGAGACTTAGGGAGGGGTGAAGAAGAGAGGTGAAGAGGATAGGAGTGGTGATAAGAGCAGAGGGGAAGAAAGAGAAGGTGATGAAGAGGGAGCTGATGAGTAGAAGAGGGGAGGAGAAGTGATGAGCAGAGAGAAGAACAAAATACAAGTAAAGAAAGAAAAGTAGTAGGGTGGAGGTGAAGAGAAGGAGGAGAGGACGAGAGTGGAGAAGAAGCAAAATAGAGAAAACTAAGGGACATACCGGAGGAAAAGTACTAGAAGGCAAAAGGAGATGAGAGAGAAGGAAAGCAAAGGAAAGAAGAGAGGTGACGAAAGGAAAGCAAAGAGAGGAAGCTAACAGTGAGAGGAGAGAAGAGGAGGAATCAAAGGAGCAGAGAAGAGAAAAGGAGAAGACTAAAGGAATAATGAAGGGAGAGAAGATGAGACAAGAGCAGAGAAAAGGAGTGGAAAAGAGAGAAAATTAAAGATGGAAAGGAATAGGGAGGTGGGAAGAAGAAGAGTGGAAGGAGAGGAGGAAAGAAATAAAGAGAGGAAAAGAGATGCAAGGAATCAAGGGGGGAGACAGGCAACAAAAGAGAGGAGAGGAGAGGCCACAGGGAGAATCTGGACTTGGAGTAACTGATGGGGAGGTTGTTTGGGGAGAACCGAAAAAAAGAAAGAATGAAAGCATGAAAAAAAGAGACAAGAGGAGGAGAATGTTGCCTTTGATACAGGGGTGCTGAGGGGTAATTTTTGTGTGTGTATGTGTGTGTGTGTGTGTGTGTGTGTGTGTGTGTGTGTGTGTGTGTGAGTGTGTGTGAGTGTGTGTGTGGTGGGGGGCCAGTCTGGGGTACAATAGGGGACTGACAGGACTACAATCGAGACTCTGTTAGTATGCAGGTAGTGTTGGGGCCACCCTGCAGTCTCCCTACATGGCCCCAGGGCAAGACCCTACATACACACACACACACCCACACTCACACACACACACACACACACACACTCACACACACACACACGCATAATACTCAAGAGTAAGAACTTCTAAACAACATAAACTTCAGTGTGGATGTGTACGAGTTTATGTTCCACACACACACACCCAAGCACATACCGCACACACATACTCCCACAAAGAAGATGAACTTGCATGTTGTGTTTTGTATCCATTCACACAATAAAGAACACTCACTCACAATGAAAATCCAGAACTTCTCAACATGTTATGAGTGGTATGCAATCACAGAAAAAGAAAAATCACATACACATACCGGAGCTCCAGGGTCAGGCTTCTGTTGCCTCTGAGCTTCCAACATCCAACCGTGCGTTGCTTCAATAAGGGATGTTGTTGGATAAATGAATCAACCCACGCTGCTGGCAGCTGCCAACACATAGATCCCAACCAACTCAACATGGAGTCAAGGTAAAAGGACAAATGAGCTTTCCGATGTGCAGGCATTTGTTTCTGAAATATACCACGGCCCTGTCGGAGCTGCAAAAACAACATGGTGTTTTATTTACGACCTGATTGGACCAGTTATGTGGTTGAAATGCAACACAGACTAAATTAACACGTCATGGTTTTATTTCTCAGTCACAAGCAGCAACACAAGTCAAAGTGACTTCACTTTTTAAGACTTGTTTGGCTTTTTAAGCACATCGTCTGAAGTCACATAGCTGTTCATGCCTCACAATCATTGGCTCATTCATCAGCAGTAAGATGAAATATTCAGGTATTTATTTATCAGTGGGGGATTAGTTCTCCTTAGATTATTCAAGATGTTTGACTTGAAGTTTGCGGTGCAGTTTAACCCCAAATGTTTGTACGTAGAGAGAGGGATGCACAAGTCCTCCACTCGACTCCCAACATCGTCCACTGGTTTGTGGGGTGGGAAGCCGGTGAGGGATCATCTTCTTGTTGCTACAATAGCAACTCTGTCTAGTTTGGAAACTGCTGGGAGATAGGAGGGATCTTGGGAGATAGTGTGAACCTCCACGTGTTATGCCGTCCCCTGCTGACAACACCCACCCAAGGCCAAGACTTGTTGACTTTAGTGCTTAGGGAAATGGGCATTCCAAAATTGGGATAAAACAGGGGAAAAGGTTTTTAAAAACTGACAAGTAAAGACCAAATTTGACATGAAAAAGAACTGCAGGTATGGAATCCAGTACACAAATAACTGCACCATATAAATTCTGAAGTATGTAGACTTTGTAGTGGCATAACATCCCAGAGATTTCGTAGCGATGATAGTGAAATGATGTGAGGTGATGAAAAAGTTTTGTAATATCTGTCTTTTGTGATACATTCAGTGGAATCTGTTGATTGGAGAGGATCTAAAAGGAGCCGTACTGGTGTTGGCCCTCCTTCCTGGCTAAAACCTCCCAAGAATGTCTAAATCATAAACCTGACAAAAGCTTGTAACAGCTACTTATTTTCGAAGGTTAACTTAAAGTGATTTTATTGTTCTTGGGTGCAGTCACATAGTGATAAACACTGATGGCATGTAGAGACAAGACAGAAGATAATAAGTAGTAAGATGTATCTACAAGCCAGAAGATTTATGTGAATTTGGGAATGGGAGTTTCTGAAGAAGTTTTTTGTTCATGTTGGACAAATGTGATTTTTTTTTTTTTTTTTAGCATTTATTGAACTTTCTTTGGTTTGGGGATTTTGTATTAATGAAAAAGTAGTTACACATTGAACATCATCATGAATTTTCACATTTCTTTCAGTTATGTTGTTTTGTGCTTGTGTTTTTTGTACAATCGTATAAACAGAAAAGTCTGGCATACCTAGAGTAAGTGGCAATTCAACACCCAATCGATGTGGTGTTAATACCATGCTCTAACCAATGAGCAACACAGGGAAACATTTAATTCTGGCTTGAGACCCTAACCTTAACCCACTACTAACTAAATACTGTATCCCCTGTTTAACATGAAATTATAACCCCTTCTTTCATTGTACTTTCTTCTCGATCCTGTCCAGGTACACCGGAGTCGCTGGAGGAGAAAGAGCACCAACTTTCCACCATGATTGGTCAGCTGATCAGTCTGAGGGAGCAGCTCCTCTCCGCCCATGACGAGCAGAAAAAGATGGCCGCCTCACAGCTGGAGAAGCAGAGACAACAGATGGAGCTGGCCAGGCAGCAGCAGGAGCAGGTACGGAGGGTCTGAGTGTGTTGTTGATGTTGTAATACCTAAAGCAGTTGTGTAAAGAGAAAAAAGTGTGTTTCTATGTAGTATGATAGCACCAAAAGAATCATGTTATTACACTTCAGTTCACAGTACACAGTTCATAGTTACTTTCCTTCATTCCTTTCAGGTAACATTTTACTCATTGATTTGACTGCTGAAGATTTGGGGGTGCAATGACAACATCAAAAATGTGTCCAACAGGTTAAACAACAAGTGCAGTCCGACAATTAAACTTAACACTTCTCGCAAATTAAATTAAAAAAGGAAAAGCAAAGGCAAACGTTAAAATTATTACCATATTTAATGACCATTAGGGTCTGCAGACTGAATTCTTGGTTCAACGTTAACAGCAGTGCTTAACGTAGTCACTATTGGCTTCAACTCTAAATAAAGTTATTTAGATCAGTGGTTTCTAACTCATTATGCTTGTGACCCTTTAATACAAAGCAGTGCCTTCTTAGATTGCATGTCAGTGAGGGGTGAGCAGTTCATTTGAAGAATGATGTTTAATGATGTTTAGATTAAACAAAGACCTGATTAATAAATGTAATTTTGTGTACCAGAATTGAATTTTTCCTGTTTTCTACGCTGGTAATCATCTCGTTACCCCTAAACTTTGTCTCACGACCCCTTGAATGCTTGACCACTCACATCCCTTGCTGGGTGAAAATGTCATCTGTACGTCTGTGTCTTCAAAAGTTGTAGAAAGAGTAATGATGATGCTGATGCGTGTGTCTTCAAGTGTTAAACGTAGAAAAATTAGCGTGTGACAGAGAAAGAGAGAGAGAGCCTCAGCAGAGAGGTGTTTAGGTGAGCTGCTTTTTGTTTTCGCTGTTTTCTGACACGTTACTGTGGGTCGGCATACGACAGGCTCTGTTTGGACAAGTCCACACCTCCCATCACAACACATTCCACCTTTCACAGCTTCACAAAGGAATGGGAAGATGGCGAGAGTGAAAAGAAAGACAGATTCCAATATCAGCCAGTCATTTGGCTGTTGAGACTTGATAGGATAATGCCCTACAGACAAACCCCGAGAAATCTGCCTTTAATGAAATATGACATGTGTGCAAATGGGGCGTTGCCTCCCATTCAGCAGCCTGTAATTACATTTCAGAATAAATATACTAAACGGCTCCTCAAGAAAAAAGAAGGGGCAGCTGCTTTTCTTATCTGGCAGGATCAAATCCTTGACACGCTGCCCCTTCAAGGATTTTAACATTACACGACTGTCCGGTCCCGGCTGCCCGTCACTGTCGGAGACTCAACCCTTTAACATTTGACTCCAGAGGCTTTTTGACAAAGAGACAATCTTACATCAAAACAACAGAGGAAGAAGTAGCTTTGATCGCCCCTCCTGTTGATGAGTGTTGATGGGTGTGATGGGAAGGGGGGGGGGGGGTTCCAGAGGCATGCTGGGTGTTGTTGGTTGGCCTAGTAAACATGTCACTCTCACAGATTCAGTGTCAGCTAAGAGGTTTGCTCAGGAACCTTCCACGCTGCTAATTGCGTGAATTTCGTGGTACCATCCGTAATGCTCAGCTGAGGCCCTTTGAGATAATAATCTGAAGGCAAACAGACACGTAACTCACTGCCACTGTACCTCCTGTCTGACTTACTGTACCACAGTCGAGAAATCTATCAACACCACAGTTCAGGCTCTGGATGCACCACTTTCCCTGCTGCCTTTGGAGCTTTTGATCTTGATCTTGAATGCAGCATGACCTTTAACCTACGTCCGAAACATTTTTCAGAGGTCTTGAAAATGTTTGTATGCATACGCTCAATATTAGATCTCATTGTTTGTGTTTTTTCATCTTCTTCTTCTTTATTTTATTTAAAAGATCAGTTGGAATTGACTTGTACCCAAATTTTATGTCCCAATGCATCCAGAAATTGTTTTTTGCAGCAATTACATGCTTTTCACCATAAATCAGATCAAAATAATGAAAATGCAACAACTGGTTCGAGTACAGCATAGTGTCTGGGTTTCCGATGGTATATTTTAATCTGATTTTCATCCTGCAACCACTTTCTTGGGGCGTACCTGTTGAGGATGTAATGCTTAAACATCACAGCTGTGGTGAATAAAGATTTTCTTTGAATAATCTGATTTTCACCCAGATTTTTGTATTATTGATATTGTAAAGCAAATTTTCTCTCATTTAATTATTTTATTAACATTTTCTCTCAATCTCTTTGTGTGTGTGTGTGTGTGTGTGTGTGTGTGTGTGTGTGTGTGTGTGTGTAGATTGCCAGACAACAGCAGCAGCTCCTGCAGCAGCAGCACAAGATAAACATTCTCCAACAACAGATCCAGGTTAGTAGGCAAACACACCACCCAACTAACGGCTCACACCCACTCACACACACACACACACACACACACACACACACACACACACACACACTTCAAACTGCTTCTGTTCATTCCTCACATTTTTGAGCTGACTCCTCCTGCCCTCTGCAGACTCCCCTCATTTCTTCCCCATCGTCTCTTCTTTGCTGTGTCCATCTCTGTGAGGAAGCTGTTAATTTCTCGTCTCTTGTCCTCCATCTGGATGATATAAGTGTCCATTTCCCTCCTGTTCCTCCACTTCCCTTGTTACTGAGTCTTGTGTGATTGGAAAACAACAATAACAGGAGAGGTCGTGACCTTTTCTTTTATGTTTTGCCTGCTATTGAGAGGCAGGACAGTTACATTACGCCAGTCTTGCGTTCATACGGAGGCATGCAGATATACACTTACACACACAGTAACACACGGCGGTGACCCAGTAATTGCCCTAGTTATGGATGGATCATTTACTGTTGCATTGATCACACAGCGATCAATATCCCAGCATCCTCTATGCTTCCTCCTACTCCCAATTGTCTATTCATCAACATGTGTTTCCTCTCTTCACCCCAACACCCACTCCTCTCTCTGTCTGTTTCAATCAAACGTTTTATTTCACCTTTACACATGTACTTGTTCCTCTCGGCTCTTGTTCGGCCTCTGCTGTTTCTTCTTTCTATTTACTCTTTTTGCAGCTTTCATAAATCGAGCCCATAACAAGGAATTGAGAACAAAAACAATATCAGCTTGACGAGAAAAAGAACATAAACAATATATCTTTCACCTAGACGGACACATGCAGATAAAAAAACCATCACCTGCTGTTTCATTCACACTTCTTATTCATCCCTGCTTCCCTCTCTCATTTCTATCTCTGCTTCTTTGTGCCACTTGATGCAGAGATTCATGATCCGTGCACTGTATATACATACATATTCGCAGAGAAATTACCACCAACTGTGAACCAAATGCTGGTAAATTTGCACGCTGCGGCTTATACTCATGTTGGAAGTTAGCCAGCTTGTATTTCATCGGTTTATTTTTTTAAGTGGCAGGATTGCTGCTGAATTAAATCGACTTGAATCCACTTGATGCTGTGACCGGTTTATTCTCATGCCGTACCTTGATTACCCCCCATCGGTCCCAAGCTTTGGATCTCCCTGTTCTCCGGAGGTGTGATCTAGTTAACGAGGGCTTGTTTTTTCCCCCTCTTCTTCTCCTTTTTTTATTACGAGGCCCCACCCTTGGATCTTAATAAAGCTCGGATCGGACTTCGTTAGGCCTCTGAGCCCCAGGGGAGAGCGAGACCATAAAAACCAGCTCTTACTCGGATCCTCTTCCACGCTGTGAAGCATGGATAGTGTGTCACGTTTGGTTGTGAAGATGAAGGGATGTACAGAAAATAGCTCTTGAGTGCAGCATATTATCATGTAGAGTTTCAGAAGCATCTGCTGTAAATTCAGGTGAAACTTGTTCCACTGTATCTCTTGTTTCACACCTATTTTTTCTATGTTGAATTTAATTTGAAATTGCCAGAATTACTTGAATCTGCTGTTTAGTAAAGGTACAGAAATGAATACGCAAAAGGGACCAAAACAAAGAAATTGTTTTACATTCAAAGGTGCAAAAAATGTATGCATCACAGCATGATGTGTGGCAACTTCTTGTTTTAAAACAATAGCATTTCTTGGTGTACAAACCCAGCTTAGTAAGGAGCATATGGTCTATCTACTATGCAGAGGTTTAGAATTATTATGGCTAAGCTCCAGGGCTTAGTCACTGGGGTACGGGCTGTTTACGCTGTGTCGGATGTGTGTTGGCTTTAAACACACAGGCAGCGCTGCACCGGTCTGTTTCCACTTATCAAATCCAGACCTGAGCTCCTCTCAGGCCAATACTCTGAGGAGCTGACCAAATGCTACTGTTTCAGCTGAAAAGAATAGGCCTCAGTGTGGTAAAGGCACTTTTTAGAAGTGCCTGTTGTTGTTCGTATCTTAATTTGAAACACTTAATGTTGTCCAGATGGAAAAAATAAGAAACCAAAAAAAGTTTTATGCTAGAAAAGTGGAATAGTTGCAACTCCCTGATGTGCATTGCTGAGGCTACACACGCTGTCTGTTGCATCAACATGGCAAATAAAGTTAACCAAACTTCAGTGATTAATTAGCATTAATTGTATGACTTATTATCATACATTCATAGATCAACATTATACTGAGTCTTATCTGTATCTGATTTATAAACGGAGACCATGGAAACCCAGTGGGGAGCTGTTTTCAACCCATTTTTCCATTTCTGCCTCTCATCATTCCTTCTTTCCCGTCACTCCGCGGATGGTGTCAGTGTGTTTGTCAGCGAGTGTTGTGGGGGGGTACGTAGTTCAAAGTGACCCTAGTTTCCTGTCATGTGGTTTTAAATGGTGTGGAGAGCCAGCGGGGGATGTCCACGGGTTAAAGAAATGCTTCCGAAGGCCCCATTGATAGATTTTGTTACACACGGGCCTGCGTGCACACAGAAACACGTGAAGAAACACACTGACCAAACTGATATCAATACATAAAATGTATACACAGACATGCAGGCTCACACACACACACACACACACACACGTATACTTACACATAGACAGGCATCTGATATTAACTTTAAATAGAAACAGTTCATATTGATGCATAAACGCACACATGTGGACAGTTTACATATATACACACACACTCAAAAAACACACATGCACATACACACTTGTGCAAAAACACACATATAGGCACACATGTGTACTTACACACGGTGGTGGTGGGCCCTTTGTGTGCCGTAGGCAGAGCGGCCCAGCCCAGCCTGGTGGCTGACAGGCATGTGTCTTTGTTAAGTCAGTTCCTATAATGGCTCTCATATGTGGCCCATTTCCTTCGGGCCCACAAAGGCACAGGCCCTAACCGCACCGCCCGGGCCCCAGCTAACAGGCTAATTAATGACTGCAAAGCCGCACTCCTCCTCCTCCTCCTCCTCCCTCTCTCTGTTCTTCGTTTATAACTCCTCTGTCTCCTCCTTAGCCTGCCCTCCTCCTCTTCCCTCTTTGAGTTCTTGTTGTTTTCTTTTTGTTTTTACTTTTCAGATCATCTTGTTGTGTTATTTCCGTCTGTGGATGATGTAGTAAACAACCTGTTCAATAATTACAGTATGCTGCCCCCTGTTGAACACCATTCACCCACAGTTTTTGGTGTTTACGTTGTGACTAATTAAAGTAAAGATATGGTTTTGACCAACATCTATAATCTGAACAAGAAAAATGTGCCATTTATATGAGTCATGAGGACCAAAAATGGCAAGTGTCTTGCAGACAAACTACTTTAATGTATTTTCCTCTCCTCTGTGAACTTTTTGTCTCATCACTGGAAGCTCTTTCTCTTGTCAATAAAATGCTGATGTTAGGTGAGGCGCTCTGAATAGTCTGGGTTGCTAAACCTGTGTTAAGACAAACAAGCACAAACACAATAATCCACACACACACACACACACACACACGCACACATGCATAAGAACTAATGGAGCAGGCAAATGGCCGTTAGATAGACAGGCAGCTCCTACGTCAGCACATACAGCTTCAGACACAATGACTCGGAAAGCCGTGGAAGGCCCATAACGTCGATTGGACTCACCAGCTATGGAGAATGGCTAACTCTTGACTTTAAAATGGCCCTCACTCCAGTGTATTAACCTGAGTGTGAGCCTATAGAAAAATGCAATAAGCATACAGCAATTCTGTGTGCTTCAATTAAAATCACCTCCAGTTTCTTCACTGTGCTCACATGGGAGCAGCAGGAGGGTGAAAGCACAAACTGAGCAATGTAATTATTCGTAGGTATATTATGTTTGTAAAGCTACATTAAGCAAAGTCTGACCACTAGGGGGCAGAAGGGGCACTACACCAAACTAAAATAACTACCATTCGTCTATCAAGTTGCTAACATGTTCGCAGACGGCCGACATCTGCAGTCATGGAGCGACAGGAGATTCCCGTCGGAGAACAAAAACAGTGAGGCCCGAAAATGGCGAAACACTGCAAGAAAGTGTAAAAACAGCTTCACAGTTGGCTAACTTTCTGTTATATTGGCAGTACTCGTGTTTTCATTATTCTGAATCAGTTCTAATATCAAAGATCATCTAATCAGAATAACTACAATTTAAAAACGGATTTTTAAAATTTTTTAAACTGGAATTTCATTTATATTTGGCGCGATTCTATGCTGTAAGTTACTAGACTGACAAATATCTTAGGTCTTTATTTTTTTTCTCGTTTGGCTGCAGTTAACAAAGCGTGATTTACCCGTATGAATTTGAAATCAAGGGACGCACTCATTCACGCCCACACGTGTGCATACCTGCCGACCGCACAACCAGACGACTGCATTTCTTTCTTTCTCTTCTCTCCTTCTCAAACACATCAACATACAGACGCACCACATACGTACTTGTTGGCCCCCTCACAAGAGGACACAAGAGGACCATTAATTCTGAGTGTGTGTCTGCGCGTGTACACATGTTCCTTGTGCCTAGGTGTGTATGTCGATGTGTCTGGTGGGCAGTTAGAGGAAGGGGGCCTGGTGTTTTCTTAGGGGCCGAGTGGAGCGGGGCCCCCGCAGCACCACCTTCCCCAGTCCATTCATCCAGCCCCCTCCACCCCCCTCGGTAAAAGAAGATCTTTGTGTGTTTGCGCTAGTGAAGCAGCCCCAGTCAGTCCCAGTGTTCCCAAAGGAATACAATGAATGGGACCATTTTGTCCCACTCTATAACTTCCACCCCCCCCCCCCCCCCCCCCACTTCTCTCTTCTTCTTCTTCTTTTTTTTTCGGACACACAGACTCGTTTTTATTCTCTCTTCATTCCCCTTTCTCCGTGTCACAAGACGTCGGACAGCTTGTGTCTGTGTGTGTGTGTGTGTATGTGTGTGTGTGATGAGGGGCCTCCCAAGCTATCTGGCTTTTTGGGAGTGTGACCTAAACAACGTTGTCTGAAGAACTGGTCAGGTGATGAACACATGTAACTGCATGCTTACTGAACAATGCAAACTGTAGATAATACAGATGTCTGATGCCCTGTTGTGCTCACACACACACACACACACACACACACACAACTAAATTCTAACCTTGACCCTAACACCAAGCCATAAACAGCCCTTTGATGAAGTGAAGACCAACCAAAATGTCCATAAATGTCCTGACTCTCATGTTCTTAAACTCTGATTGGTCCTAACAAGACAAGACTAAAACCTTGCGTACACGTACTGTTCACACCTCTTTTCTTTTGAGGGGTTTCAGTTGACTTTTTTAGCCACAACCTAATTCTAAATTCAAATATTTTTACGTTAACCAGGTAGTTAATTATGCTGTAATTTCCAAGAGAGGATATTGAAGGAATAAAGCAAATATAAAATCAGTGTTTAAACATTTAAAGTCACTGAGTAAAATTATGGCGTTTTCTAGAAATCTAAAACATGTTGTTTAGTAGGTTGCATACTTGGGTTGTAGTTACTTTTATTATCTTCAATTATGTTTTTTGATAAGCTGATTAATTGTTTTATCTATGAATAGTCAAAAAAATCATTATTTGAAAGACTGAAATGCAGTAAATCCTCATGTTTGAGAAGCTGGAACGGGAAAATGCTGCTAAATGCTGTATACCATTAATTGATGTTCAGATTTGTTGTCGATTCATTTTCTGTTTATCTTCTTATAGATTAACTAATCTTTCCAGCCCATCAGCAAACATACACACACACAAGTCAAGGATGGTCCTGTTCATCTCTCTCCCTCTATTTAGTCATGCTCTTTGAACCCCCCCACACACACACCATAAACGTCCCAGTGGACGGTCATCTAATTCAACAACGTAACCCTGCAGCACAAATGCAAAGAAATACTGTAACCACACAACATGCTGATTGTGTAAATTTGGGGCTCTAATGATGAACTGTCCCAGGAGGACAGCGTCTGTGTGGTTAATGAATTGGTAGTAAAGGAGATGAATGGAGGTGGATGGCATTGAACTGAGGTAAGGAGGGAAATGGAGGGAGAAAGAGAGTGTCAACGTTCATCTCTAGGAGTAACACTGTAAAGGAAGAAAAGCAGAAAACGGAGGGAGAGATTCGAGGAAGAGCGAAAAAATTGGAAAAGGTTGAAGAGAAGATGTGAAATAAGAAAGAAAGGGTTAAGAGATAATAGGAGAGAGAAGTACAAACAAGTAAGGAATGGATAATGAAAGAAAAAAAGACCTAAGAGATTTAGAGAAGACAATAACTAGTCCAAAAAAAAAAAAAAGGGAAGTACAATGGGACAAAAAGGAATGAGAAAGTTAAAGATAGACAAGAGACAAACAAGGGAGACCGTCAAGAATAGAAAAAAAAATAAACTTTGACTCCTCTGAGAGTCTGAGAGGAACAAAAAATAAAGAAACAGAGAGAGAACAGGAGGAAAATAAAAGCTAGAAAATGCTACAGAATGAGAGAAAATGGGAGAAAAGAGGTTCAGGAAGTAATAGAAAGTTGCAGCTGCAGGTTATAAAACATTAATAAAAAATGCAGAATTGAATACATCTTTCTGTGTGACTAATGTGAAAGGTGAAAGTTTTAGTTTGTAAATACATTGAGATACAGCAAATTGCAACATGGATGCATTTTTGAACAAAAGATTACTCCCTAAAAAGGTAACTCCTTCTGCTTATATTTTTTTCTGCATATGATTGATTCAAGTTAAGATTAATAACAAGTAATCCAAATATTGATACATCCTTTTGTTTTCAAGTGTTGTAAAAGCATCTTCTGTTCAACTGAAATAACTGAAGTGCACCTAATTTGCATTTCATTTTTTAACGCTTTGAACATGTTTGAAAATCTGAAATAATCTGTGAGAAGAAAGTGAGAAGAAAGAAAAAAGAAGCAGAGAAAGACGGACTGGGAGAAAGACTAGAAAAGGAGACGAGAGGAAAAGAGACAAACAATTTTACAAGACAGAAAAAAGAGAGAAAAGGATGAGATAAAGGGAGAGATGGAAGAGAAGCGAGTGAGAGCGGTTAAGTACAGTCAGCCCTAATAGATTCCCGCAGGCTCATCTTTGATATGCTCTCCTCAGTTTGAGCCCTCTGCGCCTTAACTCAGTCGAACCCACAGTTTTAAAGAGTCTTTCAAGCCGACATGAAAGGCAGCTGTTAGCCTCTCCGTTGTTTTAAAGGCATTTTGTTTTACATTTTTATACTTGTCTCACAAGAATGTTCTTCTACTTCTTTATTGGTTGTTTGGTCTCTGTTCTTTAAATCCATCTCTTAAACCCCGCTGATCATTTAATTCTTGAAGTGTGTGTTTTGTTCTTTTTACTGTATATGTGCTGTGTTTGTTTTTTGTCTTTTCTTTTTTTCTCTTTAAGTTTATTCACTTTTACCTTTACATTTTTCAATAATTCTTTCTTTTTTTCTTTTTGACTTTGCTCAAGTCTTCTTTTTCTTGGCATCTTGGCATTTTTTTATTTTACTTTACTATTTTCCTTCTGGTTTAATTTTTTTGTTTTTGTAGAGATGAGAGGGCTGGCGTGTTGGTCAAGGTTTTTTTTTAGTTACCTTGTCCTATTTTTATGCCATGTAAGATATTAACACATCTCTCTCCTCTCTTCCTCCTTGTCCCTGTCAATGTCTCTCTCTCAGGTCCAGGGTCACATGCCTCCTCTGATGATCCCAGTGTTTCCTCACGACCAGCGGTCTCTGGCTGCTGCCGCTGCTGCACAGCAAGGCTTCCTCTTCCCGCCGGGCATGTCCTACAAGCCAGGTATACAAACACACACCCACCCACACACCCACACACACACTGAACAATTGCACGAGACACACTGGCCAGTGTTGAGGAAATATATGTTTTCTGGATAAACATCCCCCCCCCATCAAACAAAAGCTCTACAAACCCTGACAGTTCTCGTTAACTATGAACGAAACAGCGGGTCTCTATCTTTTTTTCTCTCTCTCTCATACACACACACACACACACACACACGCACATGCATGCACACACGCACACACACACAAACACTGGGATCCCAGTCTATGTTAATGAGGTGTGTCAGGTGAGGAATGTTCTGGAAATGAGCGGAGAGATTTACAAGCCCTGCTTGTTCACGTCAGGAACAATACATTGGACACAGCAAGGACTGGAATGTCTCTTTTATGGCACGTTGAAAGCATGTCAGTTGCACAACACATCTGCAACATGGAATTTCACACTTTCTCACACACACATACACACACATACACACTCCCAAGCATGTTCTCCTGGTACGCACCGACCCCACAATGTACACATGAGGACGATGCAGAAGGACGAATCACATGCATGCTGAAAAACACACTTAAAGGAGTGCATACACGTTGCATTTTTCAGCAATCCACAAGGATTTTGCACAAACAAGCGCAGCAACACATTTGAAGACATACAAGTGCACACAGTCACAGCCTTCTTATTGGAAGATTCACGGCACCACCTGCTTTCTTCCGCTCTCCTCATCCCTCGCACATTCCTTTCTTTTAGGCATTCCTCCAGGTGCTCGCCTGACGCCACGCACCACTGACCCTCCATACTTTATACAAAATAATCCATGTTTATTCCTACTGCATGAACATACACTCCCGTGAGACTGCAAAGAGAGGCAGAAATGAAGAAAGGGATTAGAAAGCCATTATTCGACACTCTCCCTTGACCTTGGTCTGTTTTCAACAAAGGCTCGGACATGGAAAGCCTTTTAGGGACAAACAGTAGGGGGTTATACACGAAACTCGAATATGAATTTATGAGTGCATCCCAATGAGGGAGCGCAGGACTTGAACTCTGCTACCCTTGGTCTGAAGCACCCGTGTGTACCAACAATGAGCGTTATTAACCTTTGAATAAAACACTCGTGACCCTTCATGTTTCATTTGCCATGAATAAAAACATGAGAGCAAGAGAGGAACAAGGAAGGAGACAAAGGGCGAGACAGAAAAAGAGACAGACAGAGGCTGGCTGGAGATAAAGAGCAGGTTAGTTCTTGTCCCCCCCACCTCTCTATACAATATGTGTGTTTTTGGTTTTTCAACAGGTGAGAATTACCCCATGCAGTTCATTCCATCTACAATGGCAGCTGCAGCGGCGTCTGGACTCAGCCCATTACAACTACAGGTAAGACGAAGATACCGTAAATTTCATCAAAATCACCACAGTATCATAACAAAATGATCTGTGTGGCTACCACTAATAGAGTTAGAAAATACATTTTTTTGTAATTGGGGTGAACCAACCTTTAAAATCAAATGGCACAAAAAAGGGTGAGTAATGCCTTCCCACAACAAAAGGATCATACGGTGGAGACAAGCAGAAACAGACTGTTTGACAATGAAGTGGTGAAAAGTAAGGGTGTGGAGGTTGGTGGGCGGGTGTCTATTTGTGTGTGAAATATGCATCAGTTTTGCCTGGATTCACCTCTCAACTCATAAAAACTATACACCCAGGAAATCTGAAACTTTTGTTTTTATTTCTTTGACAATACTTTTCACATTTATCAATGATTAGACCTCAAATTGCGTTTGTTATCTAAGGAATGACTCCTACCTAAACCAAAATTGTTTCACTTGCTTAAACATAAACTAATGGAAATGTTGTGTCGAACCTTATCCGTATCCTTTCATAGTCTTATAAAAAAGAAGTTACATAATTTCTGAGTTGGCAATTGTGTCAGAATAAAGGCCAGGAAAGCAAGTGCCTCTTCAATATCCATGATGATAACTCAAGTGAGTGTTTCACAACCAAATAAACAACTGTAGCAGAAACAAAGTTTCAGAACAGCAGCAGGAACAAAGACACAGCTATAAGGGTGAGGGTTTGTAGACTGAGAAAGTACATATGGATCAACTCTTGAGGGTGTAACCAGCAGGTGAGAACCCGAGACAATTGTACAGAAGTGAGTAGATAAATAGAAAAGACAAGCAAGATAAGGAACATTGAAAAAAATCTAAATTAAACTTGTTCTAACCTCGCCCTGAGTTCAAGTGGGCATAATAAACCTGCAACATTTTCATAACATAAAACACTTTTTAATTCCCCCTATCCCTTGCCAACTCAATCAACACAATAGCAATTTAATCTATACCAGGCGCATGAAACCGTTTATATTTTGCATATGAGATCTAGAGGCCAAGGCTATTATGAAACCTGCTGAGTGTCTGGTAGCTTTCACCCAGAAAAAAACACAGACAGTTGCAATAAAAAAGAAGCTCTAGCTATACTTTGTAGGAGAAGTGACTCCGGCAGAAGGTCTAACTTCAACAACAGAAAATCAAAGAAAGGAATACCAGGCTGTGTGATTGACAGGTGATCTCTGAAAAGTGCAGATGCTTGGCCACAAAAACACCACTAAAATAAAAAATAAAGTTGCCACTAAAATGGTAATTTTCCTGCCAGCATTATTATTTCCTGACTGTGGTTCTTTGTATAACCAACCAACATTCTCAGCTGCTCCATGTTGCACTATATGTTCATAAATACCACAAAAAAGGGGGTGGCAAATACAAACGCTGGAAGAGGCCCAGCATGCATTAATTGGCTCAGATCACAGGCCTATTTCTTAATGAATTTCAATGGAGTTAACTTTGTTCAATAAAACAACATGAGGCGCTGGTTAGAGATGACGCTCTATAGGTGGACGTTAACGTGCATCTTATCTGCTGCCTGTCAGCTGTGTCAAACAAAAGCCGTTATGATGAATCACAGAAGAATTCCGCCCCACCAGCACAACACCTGGCCCAGGCAATTCATCAAATATTTTATTGCTGCTTGACACCTGTGGTTTGAGAACAGCATTTATCCATAATGGTTATCATAGAGCATATTTGCAAAGAAAAAAAAAAGTGAAACAAAAACAAAAAAGAAAAAGAAAATTGAAATCTCTACTCCCTAAAGGCGGTTTGGAATTTCACAACACGACCCTGTCACCCCTCCTGCTGTACCTACTATCAGTGGTGAGAACAAAAACCCTCAAAAGCTTTTTCACTGGCAAACAATATTGCTTCATCATGTCAGTCATTACCATAGCACGGCTTTTGGATGTTACAAGAATCCTTATCTCAGTTTATTCAATTTGTATTGTGGTTTTCACTTATCGAGGCCCTCATTAGCAGCTATTGACTTAGCAAAGCGCCGTGCTGCGCTGAGGGGATCAGAGCCTCGGCGCAGCCTATCTCCACTCCTGGCTTTGAAATGATCAAAAGAGTCTCTTACCTCTCACAAGAGTGAGAGGTAAGAGGATGAATGATGTCGGAGATGCAAACGCATTCACATTCAAACACTGCCTGGGACGTGGAGAATGAGAGGCAGAGAGGAACCTGAATGAAAGAGGAAGCTTCTCATCACGGCATTGGCTGAAATGGAGTAGGAGACTGGGAAAGGGAGGAAGACAGAGCGCGTGGGGAAGTGTTTATGAGACGGGAAAAAAAGGGTGATTATCTGAGGATTTTTTGTGAGACGGAGGCGCTGGCTTCGAGCACATGTTTGGACATTGTTTTGACAACAATGCCTACGCCAAAAGCAATCACGATGAGATTTATGGGTTGTACTTGTTTAGTTATGTATCTTCGTCTAAAAAATTTGCCAGTAGCACTCTTTGTGCCATGGCACAGCAGTGATTGCATCATTGCAAAAAAACTAAATAGTACAGATACACAGGAGACAGAATAAAAACACCTGCATGGTGTACTCCCATCCAGCCCAACAGCCTTGAAACAAATGCTTACTTTATGAAGTTGATATGGTTCAGCTTGTTGAAGTGAATCAATCAATCCCTGTATAGACATGTATCATGTACTATGTAGGTTGCATATGTTTTTGGAGTGTCTTTGCTGTGCATGCAAGCTCCTTGTTTGTGTGTTGGAGAGCTCGACAACTACAGGGTTTCCCTCAGGAAATTAGTTGGCAAGTGAGCCATTTGCCTTTACGTTTCCTAACTGAAAAAACAAAAACAAAAAAGCGTTTCTGTTTTTCACAACATTGCAGAATATTGGTTTGATTAAATATCTTACAGCGTACATGTTTACAATGTGATCCATCGATCCCAATCTCAGAACCTATCTGATGACGATTTAGCCTCTGGGAGCAACGGTCTCGGGGTTCCGGTGTAGCCAGCGGGTATCTGGATATCTGCATATGAATGCAGATACATTTTTTAAAAAAGATAACAAAAAGGTAAATCGTCATCAGACGATAGCCAATGAGTTGCGTGATTGCATTCCAGCTACTGTTTACCTGCATGCAACCAAAGCCCGCTCGAACCTGATTGGTCAATACTACTCCCACTACAAACAGACTACAAACGGAAACCAGAACGGTTCTGATACCAAATCTATATGCAGATATCTGATTATAGAGATTAGACACATCCTGACGCATTTCATCTCCTGATCAATTTAGTTACTGTAATGTTTAAACCATGACTTATGGCAGACATGGTACAGCACCCCTGCTTGTATATTTAAGTGTAATCATTTCTCCTGATGTTAGGTTAGGCGGTCCACCTCTTCTACAGAATTCTGCTGGAAACCCTGAACTAACATTCTGACATAAGAGATTTACAATTAAACGAGTAGATGAGTAGAACAGAGACATGTTATTTATCTACATCCTGCACTATCTTAAGCCCTTTGGCCTGCATGTAGCCATTGCGGTTACGCTGTAGTGCCACAGTGGCCTTCTCTCTCTCTTTCTCAGCCCTGGCTCTGCTTTCTCTATGGGCTCTGCCTTTGGGAGGTGAGGGACAATGACAGCATTGAAAATCTGTTTTCTCACACTTGCAAGTAGTTGTTTTTTACCCAGAGCTTTGCTAACATACTTCTGCTAACTTCTTGTTCCTTTACTCATCACTTATTTATCATGCATTAAAACTGTCACTAGCCTTTTCCTCGGGCCTTGACCCTTTGACCCTGTGCTGTTTGTTGCTTGTCATGTTTGGTGATGTGTGAACTGAGACTGAATGCATCGTTGCACTCATTAAAAAGAAAAAAAAAAGTCAAACAAGCAGTTTACAATATGGAATGTGCTTTATGGGGTGAGGTAAACGTACAGTTTAAATTATGTGGTAGTTGTCATTAATCATCATCTGTTATCAGTAAAATGTGTTTTTCTTTTGCTGCTTGAGAAAAGACTTTGGTTGCCTTTTGGAGAGTCATTCAGTTGGGATTTATGCAAAGCACAACTGTAAAGACGTTGGTAATGTCTTGACATGACAGTCCAGTGCACACACTGAGATCTTGTCTGTTGTTAAGTGTTTTTTAATTATTAGTCTCAGTTACACTTCACTTCGCTGTGGCCCCAGCTCCAGTGTGTGAAACTGTGCACTAGCCTATTAAGGAAAGCATTGTAAATACACAATTACACCACGTTAGTTCTACGTTAACAATCTCCTCTGCAACTTCCTGCAGTCAAGTACACACCAGCTGGCATCAAACCCTTTTAATGCCAGATCTGTGCTGAGGACAGGATGGACAGATGTTGTAGCCAGACTCCTCCAGATGTTTCGTAGTTCTGCCCCGTAGCATGGCATCAGACAGCTGGCTGGCACTGATGGTCAAACAGGCATAAACTGGCATACAGAAAGACCATAGGCTCAGGCAGTGAAAATAAACCTGCACCAGCTACAAAAGGTTTACCGTTTCTCCAGATCACTGGAGAAGAGAGTGAAGGTTCAGAAAGTAACAGCAATAATAGATAACGTCCTTTGTTTTATGCCTTAGTTTAAGAAACCTATCAAATCAAAAGCAGGAGTACAGAAATATTTGGCAAAAGCCGCCCTGTTGTGCTTGACCCATCGTGACCTGACAATTTTGATAGCACAAATGTCATGCTAACAGCGTGGGAACTTGATCTGGCCAATTGTTTCCAGAGCCTCGAAGTAGACCCCTTCACAAACAGTGGATTCCTGCTGAAGAAAGGCCCCCTTTGTCGCGGCTAATGCGAGTGAAATACAGTTGCTTAGCAGACATTCTTGTTCAAATCATAAGACATTTCTCGCTGTGTGTCTCTATGTTCTGCTTATTTCTGTTTTCTGAGTCTGGGCATGGAGAGGATGGTGTAGAACAAACTTTTGTGCCCCAGAGTCATGATTCCTGCCCCTTTCGCCAACATACAGTAATCAAACCAGAATGGCTTTCTTTGTCATAAAATGAAGACAATGATTGGAAGGCAATCAGATTTGGTTTGTCTAGACTTAAAAAACTGAGCATCTGTCCCATAAAAGAGAACTGGACGTGAGATAATGGTTGTCTTTATGCAGCCTGCCTCTCTGTGTATCTCTTTCACTGTCTTGGACACAGCTAACCCTCCCAGTGCAATATTTACCCTGCGTCCTCTGTGTTGGCCAGCTCAGTGGCAGTCGATCCATTTCACCCCCTTCCTTCTCCTCCTCCTCCTCCCCCTTGCAAACCTGCTGAAAAAGACAAAACCTCATTTGTTTTGTGTACTCCTGAGATCAATAGCAGCTCGACACTAAAAGAGGCCCCGCTAAAGGGATTCTCCACTCAGTCCTAATGGGACAGGCCGGTCTGAGCATGGAGGAGGCTGTTGGCAGGCTACAATACAGCAGTCCAGACAGTGCTGCCCACACCCAGACCACAACAACATCACCTTCTCTTTGCTCCCTCAAGGATTATGCCAAAGTAGGCCAAGGCTATTAAGAAACCTGCTGATGATCAGGAGGGTCAAAAATGACAGACTAATCATTTGGATTTTAGTCAAATAAGCACTAACGTCCAAAGACCAGTCAGATAGTCTGGACAGCTGCGGCATGGTTTGAGGCCCTCTTTGTCAATTTGTAATTTAGGAAATTGCGGCATTGTCTTCCCTTGGGGGTTGACTGAATGGTGAGTGCTCTAGTTGGGGTTGTTTACGCTGCACATCGGCCTCCCCAGTCACCAATCAATCTCAGAGTGTCTTTAAGAAACAGAGAGAAAATAAGGTAGAAGCTCTTCTTCTCAGTCTTTTGTCTGTTCAACAGTTCCCTTCTTTTTATTCGGAATTGCTGACGGAATCGCTGCTAACAGCACAATAACAGTGGGTGTGAGATCTTAACTGTGTGTTTTACCTCAAAGACTCGTGTGTCTGCCCCGGCCCCTGCTCCCCTCAGAGCTGTAAGAACATCAGGCATCACCAGAAGTAACTCTGTGGTCGGCTTGATTGACGCGAGAGGCCTCACCACCAGCCATTCAAGGCACATTCTTACGGGGATCTCATATCGCCAGGGGTTGGCCCGAGCACTCCTGGTGCCTTCCAAGGAAAATAAGCGGCGTGACATCAGGGCTTTGTTTCAACGGCGAGGCCCCTTCTGTTTGTGTTTAATATCGCTCCGAGAGAAGTGGAAAGAGGGCCAGCCAATTTCTCTGGCCCCAACCGCTGAGCCTGGCGCTTCGGCGGTGAAGCGACGGTGGTCTCGTGTGTCTGCAGCACAACACTCCCTTTCCCTCTCTTTCTCCATTGCGCACTCTTTGCTTTTGGATCTCTGGTCCCAGGAGGCTTTGCAGTTTTGACTACAGGGAAATCAGATCTCACAACACTGGGAGCCGTTTGGGCCGAGGGGGCAGAGAGCAAAAACAGAATGAAAGAAAGAGATGGAGATGGGGGAGAAGATATGGGGAGTGATTCTGGAACAAAACTGAGAGACAGAAGAAAAAGGGAGAGTCAGAGGGAGATCAAAAGCGAGGAGGACAAAAGTAAGACAGAAACGCAGAAGGAGGAGGGAGCGTATAGATGAGGTGAGAGTAACGAAAAATGAGAGGAAAGCAGGAAAGCAGAAAAGAAAGAACGAGCGGAGGGAGTCTAAGTGAAGGCCAGCCACGTCTGGGTGGTTTTCCTGAGGACAGGCTCTTTGATACTCCAGCACTCACACTCCAATGCATTTAGACAGGGGTTGACAGTGGTTACAGGCAGCGGTTTGTCTGGCCAGCTAGCTTTGATTTAGAAGACCCTGGACTGTGGGCCGAGTATTTGACTCTTTGATTTTTGTTGGATGGAAAATCTGTAGTTTTTTTTTTTTTTTTTTGCTGCATTTAATGTTTTTTGTCCAACCCTGGAGGCAGATGGCTTATACTTTCCAAGTCTTTTTTTTAAGTTTTCTATTATTTTTACACTATTTTCAAGTATTTTTCAATTGACTCATGCCCAGAATATAATTGCACTGACTACACCTACTTAAACATGATTGTCCACTATTGTCTTTGGGATTAAAGTTAGTAGATAACCAACTATTAATGCTAGACTACCCATAGTGATTTTGGAGACTCATAACGTATTGTTTACAATCCTAATTTGATTTAAATTTATTTTACCATAACTATTTAAAATTACAGCTCTGCTGTGAGAGCCAGGATAACAAAAACAGTCATATGGTTTATTTCCATTGTGGTTCACATTGTTTTTTCGAAATATAAAAAAAACCAGCCTTTTATTGTTAACAATACTGAGCCAGGCATTGTCTAGAAAGACAATTTCCATACTTACACGCTCATATCTGTGCAGAACCAAGTAATAGAAATCCAAATTGTAGGTAGTCAATAATAAATTTAAGGCGGATTCAAGCAAAGCATTCAAAAGTTTCTTTAACTATTGTCTGTATTTATTTCTAGATGCAAATTGATATACAAGCTGCTCCCAGCATCTGTTGAAAGAATAAGTTTCAGAGATGGATTGTAGATAATTTGAAATAAAAATGTTTTGCTGGAATGCTTCCCTGATACATACTCGCCCCCTCAAACAAATCTTCCATTTGTGCGGGAAACTCCTGTCAACTTCAGATCTAGGTGTGTGTGTACGTGCACGTTTGTTTCCATGTGAGTTCTGTGTGTGTTTGGCTCAGACACACACCCATCAAACCTCAAAAGATGCAAGCAGTACCAGGGAGAGGATACAGCCTAAAACACACACACACACACACACACACACACACACACACACTACAGGATCAAGGGTGTGTGGGGGGGGCAGAAGAAGAGAGGAGAGAGAATGAAAGAGGAAAGCCACTGACTAGCTCCTGGCGAGCGATGTTAATAGCCTGTCGGTTTTGCTGGTTTCTTCCTTTTTTGCAGCAGCTGTATGCCGCCCAGCTGGCAAGCATGCAGATCTCACCAGGAGCCAAGATGACTCCCCTCCCGCAGGCTCCAAACTCCTCCGGTCCCCTTTCCCCCTCCGCCCTAAAGAGTGAGAAGCGAGCCTCCAGTCCTATCACTCATATTAAGGTGAGTCCATTGTTGCAAATGTTGTTAAATGGTTTATGTGGAATGGCAGGAGTTGTTTGAATGATTGAACAGGTTTGACAAGAGCCAAGTGGACATATTTGTGATTGATAATATTGCAGTTCAGGAAATGGAGATGTACCAACAAGCAGTAGGCAAAGACAAGAAAACTCGACTATATTTAAGACATGACTAACTGGGAATTAGATGAATGTATAAGGGATATATATGGGAGAAAACGGTGTCTCTATGTTGTTTAAAGAATACAACATGAAAAGTCAAAGGAAAAAGTGAGTTCAGAATATGCATTATGGGAAAACACACAAGCATAATAATGATGATGATCAGTGCAAGTTAAAGTGAGAGGCTGGAAATTTGGAGGTTGTTGAAACAGCGATCTGCGCATGAGCCTGTACTCTTCATCGTCAATTAGAAACAGCTTATTTAAAAGACACACACTGATACACACACACACACACTCACAAACTGACACTGGCGCTGGCTGCTGTTTGGCAGGAGCCCAGACCCCTCCACTGCAGAGAGCGTACGCCTCATCTTTACTCGACGACGAGGCAGTAATGGAAGCCATGTGTGTTTGCGGGGCACAGCTGCAACCGGCGTCACAATAGACCGGCGTCAGAGCTCACCGCACTCAAACAGTAGTGCTGTCCCCTCCAAACTCCCCTCCCTCCGCCAACCCCCGCACACGCTCAGCCCCCCCCACTCTGGCATGCCACCCGCAGCCTCAGGCCCCCCCCCCCCCACCGCCAATTCCATCCTTAACTCTCTTTTCTTCCCAACACTTCCCTCAGCTCCAAATTAGATCCACGTTCATTAAGCGTTTGCTGCCGACACAAGTCAGGCCACGTTGACGGAGTTTTCTTCTTGTCACTACTTTTCCTTTTCCAGGGATTCCTTACGTGGATCAATGTGGTCCTGAACCTTTGATTGGAAATAGAGGAATCGTACAAACAAAGGTGCCATTGTTTGGATGTTGTCCTGTCAGGTTCACAGAGGTTAGCAGTGGAATTCATTTATTGAGGGGGAAAAACCTGACAGGGATGACTGATCAGTGGGAGCATCTCTGAAGTACTGAAAGCACTTCAAGGAATACTTTGGACAAAATTGAAAATCAGCAGTTGCTGTAAGCCTGAATTCAGTCAATTACACCTCTGATGGTGACCCCGTTTTACAGCAGAGAGTTTCACTAAAATATTGCTTAATACACAATCTCTATGTTGCATTATATACTCTCTGAAGAAGTGGATAATGCTGCACGAGTGAACATTTCTATGTATGTTTTATTCTGAAAACACATGTACCTTAACTGAATTTTAACAGACTGAATGTGCTGTTGTCTACTAATAAGGAAACTAATCTTTTTATAACCACCTTTCAAGCCAACAGGTGGAGGTGATGTTTGACACTCAAAAGATAGATATTGGGTGGAGAATTTGTTTTACGCACGTGGTTCCCAACCTGGAGGAAAACAAGAACAAAGTTCTATCACACAATTTTTGGAAGAATTTGAAACCTACATTGTTTACAGCCACGTCCTGCTAGCAGTCTTCTTCTTCCTTGCCTTTGTTGCTGCGTGTCGATCAGTGGAATAGTGTGAAACTGTTGGCAGCCCTGTGTATCACACACCAGCGAGATACTAATGTGGTCAAAAACTCTGCAGGGTATAAGCAATTCTTTGTAGCAATGGATTATAAGCAGGACCGCATACTAATGCCACACTCGACTTGTTAATATGGCTCCTTTCTGTTACATTCTGATACAGAGACTGATCCATTAAACACTGTTTCGTCTGTTTTTTTTTTTTACTAACAGGAGGAAGGATCCACACAGCCATTGAACCTCTCAGCCAGACCCAAGACAGCCGAGCCTCTTCGCTCCCCAACGTCCCCGACACAGAGTCTGTTCTCCGGAAACAAGACCAGCCCCACAGGCATGGGCAAGGGCCGCATCCCAAGCCCCATCTCCAACATGGGCAGGAACACCTCTCTGGGTAGGTAACAAACACATACAGGCACTTTAACGCCAGTGTTTCTTTTACCACTGGGTAGACAGGATGGGCCACCGCAGTAGTACTGCTACTCTGCCTAAAAGAAGTACATTAGCATTGGCTTTACTGACATGTTCAATAAGAATCACATGGTCTAAATGCTGCTTCACTATGCCAAGATATAATTCTGAGGGGAAACAGTGACGCACTCTGCACATACATGCTCTGTCACACACAAACAAACACTCATACACTTTAATACACCACCTTATTGTGCACATCTGTACTGTACATCCATCCAGAGCAAACACGTCCTCACTCCAGTGTAAAGCTGTGCCTTCCCCTCAACCGGAAAAACAAAAACATCACCCACCCAAACACCTCCCTCCACCCCGCCACACACAGACAAACCAAGCAGCGTCGCATGCGCCTGATAGACTGCAGACACCTCAACCCTACGAGGAGACCGGTGTGTGTGTATTTGTGTGTGTGTTTGTGTTTTACAGGAGTCCAAAGCCCTGTATTTAGCCCCAATAAAAACCCCAGCAGCGGAAGCAGTGAAACCCAGCACACGTTATTTGGTTTTTAAGAGCTTCCTCACATCATTGTCTGCCCGCGCTAGACCTTTTATGCCCCTACCTCTGCTATCTGTTATTAAAGCCAATCTAAACCCTCTCATTATATCCCCCCAGAAAACAATTTCGCCAGCTCCTCTGGAGTGGCTTTGAGGACGCGTCGCTTGTGTTCCCTGCAAAGTTATTTTTTGCCCATTTTAACGGCCACCCAAGCATACAGTGCTTCCTACGTGTCTGCTAATTAAACGAGGAGGGCGACGGAAACTTCGCATCCTCTTATTTATTTTTTTCTTATTCTTCAAATGTGCATCTGCTTCTAAAGTGTGAAGCACAGCGCATAAACAAGGGGGAGGAGGTTCCGTCATGTTAAGACACAGTCCGACTAGAAAACAACTTTAGCAACATTTGGCCCCGATTCTCATACGGATGTGTCAATAGTATTTCATAGTAATTTGTATGCAGCCATTCAGAAATTTTGTTTTTCAGCACTGACTGTATGCGTTGTTGGAGTTGTGGTTCAACAGCATCCGACTCAAAACCCTCCAGTTAAAACCGACAAATGAAGAATACTTGCAAATCAGTATTTTGAAGCCAGTTTCTATGCAGATGAATTCTGGGATGTGAAGTCTCAAGAACCATTTTTCGGTACTTGTTTTGTAAAGACTGCACTTTTTCAACTCCCCATACCTTTAAAACTGCTTTGTTAAGATTAGGGAAATACGCCTAAAAACTTAAGGTGACTTTTTGATCTCACATAAATCTGTACGCCAATCAGAATTTAGTAACATTTGAATCAGATGCCGGCTGCAGAGTTGTTGCTCATCTTGCCAGGAAATTGTTAATTAAACCACTGATCAAACTGCTTATTAAGAAGATTGGCTAAGTTTTTGAGTTAATAAATACAACTAACTCTCTCCTATCCTGTCCTCCCCTCCCAGACATCCTATCTAGCCTCAACTCCACAGCGCTGTTTGGGGACCAGGACGCGGTGATGAAGGCCATCCAAGAGGCCAGGAGCATGAGGGAGCAGATCCAGAGGGAGCAGCTCCACCACCAGCAGCAGCAGCCGGGACACCAGAGTCTGGAGGCCAAACTGTCTGCCCTCAGCGGCATGACCCTCAACAACGGCAACAAGGTTAGAGGGACAGACAGATCACATGTGGCTACATAAGGAGATGCACAGACACACTTTGCTGATAAGGTCTATAAGAATCACATGGTCTAAATGCAGTTTTCAATGGCATCTCCTTTCATGTGAAGAATTCTGATTAAAATGCTGATGGGTCGGCATGCACACACCCACATGAGTTACACAAACGCAAGGACGTACATACTGTACTGTACAGGGCATGTGACACACACCAATAGGCGAGGGGAGGACATTTACCCAAATATGGTACTTTTTTGAGATACAATTTTGAGGTACTGGCACTCGAGTATTTTCATTCTATGGTACTTTTCACTCCGCTGTTTCTCAGTCATTGTTACTTTTTACATACGAATCACATGACATGCTTGTAAAGTAGAATGCATATTAAGGATTAAAGCACTCATTAGTGTATTAAAAAAGTTCAAAGTAGTTCCACCTGGATCAGGTAAAACTGTAAAATGCTGTTTACATGTTAATGTCTTGTATAATAAGTATTTACTTTTGATACTTAAGTACATGTTGCTGCTAATAATTTTGCACTTTTACTTAATTGAGCAGGAACAACTCAAAAACACTAAACTTTTTTACCAACCCCCTCTTGCTCCCATACACTTGAGCAACTATTTGGTAGTACACTCTCTACAATGCAGGATCTGGTATAACTATACATATCTTAAAACTGCCAACAGCAAGAAGAGCAGGCAGAATAATGTGGTGAGGAGAAAAGGGAGAGGATCTCTTTGGCATTCATCCCTACACAGCATTCAGATCCCCGTAATATTCTCTCTTATTCCTTTGCGCACACACACGTGGATACACCTCCGTAGATCTCCCAACTCCTCGCTCCTGTGTTACATTTTTTCTCCACTATTTCACCGGCCAAGTGTTCAAGGTCTCTGCTCAGCTCGCGCATGAGTCTGAAGAATATTCATGGATGATAGTTGGTGTTGTTTGGCTCGGGCTGCAGCTCTTGAGGACTTCTCTTTTCTCCTCTCATCTCCACGGCCACCCAGAAGCCAACAGCTTTGAAGAGGGAGCAGCTGGGCCAATGACAAGTGATGGTTTTGGCGTGTGTGTGTGTGTGTGTGTGTGTGTGTGTGTGTGTGTGTTTGTGTGCCTGCCTTGACTGAGACTGAGTGGGTGTTTTTTTGGAAAAGAGATGGTGTTAACATCAGTGTGTGTGTGTGTGTGTGTGTGTGTGTGTGTGTGTGTGTGTATAATGGAGTCCAGTTCTCCACTTGCCCTGGAGGGGGGATCCCGGCCTCAGGGTTTTAGCCCAATTAAGGGGCCTTTCTCAGGGAAGGGGCCTCCCCCCTCCATGCTCACCTCTTCCCCCGCTCGTCTCTCCCCCTTGGGCTGAAGGAGACAGGGTCTTTGTACCAGGATCTCATATCCAGAGGGAAATCCATATTCCAAAACATCTTCCATCAGTCTGATCAGCCAATCACAGATTCCAGGGATCAGACATTCAGTAAAATAGGAAACATGATTAGACCGGCTCTCCTGCGCAATTGATCCCATGTTGCTTGCGAGGATGAGGAGAAGGAGGAGGAGAGGAACTCATGAATATTTTAGGGGTGGAGACTTTGAACCCACCAACCCCAAGTAGGTCATGATTGGTGCACTCCAAGGATGGGCTGTTTTGAATTTTTTGGACTTGTTTGCCTTGCATCTTCAGGAGGAAAACATCCAAAAATCTGGCAAAATATATCTTTGCTGTACTTATCCTCAGTCCCAAGTTGATTTTTTTATAAGTCATTATACTAGTAAACACTGAGAAACTCATAATTATAAATTATACAACAGCCTATACTAATAAATTGTTTATTAGGATTTAATGCGAGTTGTCTGCTGCAGGTCTGGTAAAATATTGCACCGATGTTCCCAAAAAACTTTGTGCTTAAAAGAGCTTTTTGCACAAAATTAACTTTGAAATGATCGCAGATGAAGGTGAGTGTGTTGCAGGGAGAGCCCTACGAGATTCTCAAGCTCTATATTTTCCAACTTTATAAGAACAAAACCAAAGCAATGCAGTAATTTGGTTTATAGCTCCATGCCTCCTAATAAAAAGCTCATTTGGAAAGTCTCAAAGTAATTGTTTCCGGTTCGAGGACGACAGCAGGCCTTGGTGTTTGTTGTCAGTTTGTTATTCGTTACCTAACAACAGCAGCTCAAAGACTCTTTCTCTTAGCTTTAAATATATAATTTTTTCTTTGGGACGAAGAAGTTTTTGTGTGTGTGTGTGTGTGTGTTTTCTTTTCTTTTTTTTCTAAACGCTCAAAGGCTTTGCTCTGTCTTAAACAATTCATGGATGGAACTTGCTGGATACTGAGAGTGTGACTCACCCGCTCCACCTCGGGAGGCAGCGAGACCAGCTCTTTTTCTTTACCTTGGATTTGTGTGTTGTTTTCTGTTCGTCAAATAAATTTGTTACTCAAATCCTCCCCTTAGGAACTTTGAAG
This sequence comes from Lateolabrax maculatus, assembly GCA_031216445.1. NCBI lineage: Eukaryota > Metazoa > Chordata > Actinopteri > Acropomatiformes > Lateolabracidae > Lateolabrax > Lateolabrax maculatus. Next base: position 25,212,143 of record CM062214.1, on the reverse strand, counting down.
CTCTGCCCAAGCCTTTTTGTTTTATGACATTGTACTAACACAGCGTATTAGGCTCCTTTGGAGGGAATGAGACAACTGCTGTACATGGCATCTCAGTGTAATATTGAATGTTGAGCTATTTATTGCCTGCGCTGATTCGACTCTAAGAGAGCCGTCGTGGTGACGTCTGAGTGTGTGTGTGTGTGTGTTTATTTCACTTTCTGTTTGTGTATTTTTGTCCCAAAGTATTCATTTTCAAGCATAGACGACATAGAAATTTCCCTAAGAGCTGAAAGTGATCCTAGGCTCCTTTTGTGTGTGTGTGTGTGTGTGTGTGTGTGTGTGTGTGTGTGTGTGTGTGTGTGTGTGTGTGTGTGTCCTGGCTCTGCACTGGCCTTGGCCATGTTAATGTCATTATAGCTGGTGTACAGACGAGAGGCCTGGCCAGTTAGTGGCATTGTTGAGTATCACCTTACGCTTACGTTGCTTCCAGCTGGCCTGCGGCTGCCAAAGCTCACTGAAATAGCCACTGTGTATCACTGTGTGGGTGTGTGCATGTATGTTTGTGTGTGTGTGTGCATAAAAGCCTGTGTGTACTTATTTTCATCTAAACAGCCACAAAACACTCCCTAAGCCCACTTAAAGGAAAACACCAAATTTTTGAGAGATTGGCACATCACTCAGCTGACATGTTTTGGATGAAAACACCAAAATCAACCACGTGTCCCTGTTCACTCAGGCTCTCTTTAGAATATAAAGTGCACAACATGTAGAAGTTCTAAGTCTGCATGTCATCTTAAAAGTGTGACAGCTTTGGTAAAGTTTACATGAAATATGATAGAACAATAATACACTGACTTGAACCACGAGGGACTACTTTTCCTGTTTCCATAGGAGGGGAATATGGTGGGTGATGGCAGACTGAGTGCAGGTAAATCTACAAGCCACATGAGAGGGAACACAAGCTGTTTTTATCCAAGATCTGTTTTCTCACTTGATGAGTAAGCTGAGTATGCACGCAATTGCTCAACAGCTGATTCTAAGTTGCAAGACACAATTGCAAGTTTTTTGGTGTCTGTGCTCACAAGAGTTAACAGTTAAGTTAACCGAAGGGCTGATGGACACGTTGCCAGAAATGTGAAATAAATTTAAAAAAAAAAAAACAAGCATTTATTTCGGTCCGTTAATAATTTGGCAAATAACTTCACAAGACAAAAAAAAAGCAATTAATCCAACAAATGGAGACAATACAACACAAACATGTTGAAATTAAAGCTTACTATACAACTTTATGCAGTACAAAATTTATTTGCCATCAGAAGTCAGAGTGAACAGATGTTATTTTTTCCTTACCACACTATTTATAAATCACACATTTTTATACATGTTAATTAATTCATTTGAAAAGTTTAACTTTTGTTTTGTTGAACATGCCCATTTTCCTCAGACTAAGTATTTATTCCTAACTTAAGTACAGTTTTGAAATTTACCAGATCTCTCAGTTTTCGGGGTTTCTAATTTAATGTGGCCCATTATAGAGAAATGTCTTTTGTCTGTACCCTGGTGAACAGAGTTGGTCTGCATGCTTCCAGGTTCTGTTGGTAGAGCAGAATAAGTCTGGAATAAGGCGAGGAGGGAGGAAATGGTTGTATAGAGGTTTATATTGGCTCTGCTGGTGATTTTGGTCTTTGTAGGAAGCAAGTCTGTGAAACCGACAGCTCAGACGGTTCCAACTCTTGATTAAAGGTCGACGTAATGTTGCTGTATTTGAAGCCTGAATGATATACATTATAATAATGTACACTACAAAGCAGAGTCTGGCACCTGCAAATAGACTGTTGAGTGTCTACTTCTTTGGGGTTGGAGCCTCCAGGGGTGGAGGGCTGGTGGTGGTGGCGGGGTGTTAAGGGCTATGAATAGGAGGAATGGTGAAAAGGAGAAGGAGGGGAGGAGAAAAAAAAAAACAGAACAGGGCTGACTGACAGCTCTATCGGCACACAGCGAAGTCTGGAGAAGGAAAGAGAGAAAGAAAGATGAAGAAAATAGGAAGAGAGAGGGAACGCCGGGAGGGGGACTAAGGAGGTTGCCAAACTTGATTGGTCCGGGAGGAGACAGTAAACGGTTGCGGGTCAGCTGGAGGCACGCCGTGTTGGCGGTAGGCGAGTTGTAACTGTGGTAATGAGCTCAATACGGTGTGCATGTAAAAAAAAAAAAAAAAACAATGTTTGGAGTGTTACCCTGGCAACGGGGGAGAGATGCAAACGCCAAGAAGAGGAGAGACCAGGCGGAACAAAAAGAGTCGGGTGTCTCTTAAATTTAGAAATATACATTCAATATTGGCCTGTAGACCTGGTGAAAGCAATCGTGTGTTAAACGTACTGTAGCTGCACAGATGTGATTTGTTTCTCTGGTACATGTTGGTGCAGGTTAAATGTTTTAAAGTGAATGTGGCGCCCCTTTTTCTTACTGTTTTTTGTAATTTAACTTCAAATTTTTAATTAGTCACCAATCACAATCTTCCACTTGGTTTCATTTATCTTTGACCCCACAAAATGTCCTTCATATGTTTAATTAATAAAGTCCTTGGTTAGTTAACTTTCCTGCTTTGAAGTCAAGTGCTATTTGTTTTGCTCCCATTCAGACCTGGGTTAAATAAATGGTAATGTAATATCAGGCCTGTGACGGGTGAGTTTTCATGTCTCAAAGCCATTCAGATTCAGTTGTGTCAGATAAAAGTTAATTTTTTTCCTGAAAAGGGTGCTTCCTCTTCACTGTAATTGCCTGAGCATTAGGACTCCAGAACCACTGACATTTACTGACATTGATTCATCTAAGACAAAAGCATTCAGCGGAGCACAATCCAGTAGTTTACACAATACAAATGGAGTCCCATGAAAGTGAAAGTTTAAAAAAAAAGGTCTATAATGCTGCTCCAAAAGGCAGCAGTCCAGTATCAAACCAGCAGCCGCACAGGCCAAACCTATTTCAATCTTGACTAAACAAAGCAAAGACAGCTCCTTATTGCGTTTGCCACAAGAACTTTCAAGTAAACCAAAAGTAGACCAACCGCAGGGAGTATTTGCAAAATTTGACCCAGGTCTGCTGTTAATCTGTATTTTGGATCTGTCTACCTCTATTGATGCTGTCCTAGTCCATTTTCCAAAAGCCTAACTCTACTGTGCATTAGTTTCCATCGGTTTCCTCCCAATTTACCGGGAACATTTGTTCGTCTCTAACTGCTTAGGATGCTTAGAAATTATGCTTTGTAGCGCATCTAATAGCATTTAAGCTGATTATTGCAAAGCACTCATGTTTAGCATCATTTTGAGAACTACAAATTTAATCTACACTAACTTTTAGTGTAAGAGGACCAATCTTTGACTTCCAGACATCTGAAAACATCTCCATGAGCAAAGACTGCTTTCCACGGGCCATTGTTTAGCATTACAAGCTTAAAAAGAACTTCAGTGGACTCGAGGTCTTATTCTTGTCTCTGGACTAGTTTTCCATTCCACTCCTCTTCCTTTTTCTTTTGCTCTATCTATCTCTCTCTGTCTCTCCCTCTTTCTCCCTTTTCTTTAGCCCTTTGTTAGGCGGTTGCTTCCTGCGGTGAGCATGGCACTGCCCAGGCACATGTTCTGTGGTGGGCCTGATTACAGCCCTGCCGTAGTGCTGACATTGGCCCGCGCCGACTCCTCATCTATAAACACACACACACACACACACACACACACACACGCACACACACACACGCCGGCCCCTAAGTTCCACCAACTCTGCCAGCGGCTACCGCGGCATTACTTCACCCGGCAACCATTCCTTGCGTCAAACAAAATGCCTCTGTCACCAGAAAAAAGGAGGAGAGCTGAGAGGGAGGAAGGGAGGGAGGGAGGGAGGGAAGGCAGCGGAGAAGAAGAGAGGAGAAGAGAAGAGGACGAGTGTAGATGTGCGGTGGCTGTGCGGAGGGTTTCGATGTTTTCCACCGCAGTTTGGGAGCGTGGTGGGGTAATTTTAGCTGGAAGGCCCCTGGGCAGGCTGCTTGTAAAAAGATAGTTGTCTCAGAAGTGGAGTGGCAGGCAGAAGGCAGAATCAGAGAGCGCCCATGATGATGGGAGGCTGGGGAAGACGCTGATGATTAGCATGGCCTTGAAGGGGCTCTGACTTGTCTATTAACTTATTGTACAACCAACATCATGACTCATTTCCCTCAGATATTGAAAAAAAAAAGTAGTGAAGTTGCATCAAAATAAACTGCCCATTTTTTGGGGGGCTGTGCTGGACTTTTCATCCGTGCCAACTCAACCCAGCAATTAGTTTTATTGTCATTACCATCAAAGTCATCCCCAGTGACCCAATTTAAAAGAAGCCAGGCCTACACAGGGACTTGGTCCAGACATTAAGTAGTAAGAACTGAATAGGAATTGAAAACTTAAAAGAATTTATTTTTTGGGCGCTTGCGTCACATTTTCAAACTTCACTAATGTTGCAGCCGCGTCATATTGCAGCTTGTTCAAAATACCCTTTCTTGTATTGCAGGAGCGGCTGCACTATGAGACGCTGAGCCAGCACCTGGGGAAGCTCGGGGAGGATGCTGGGAAGATGGTCCATCGAGTCATTGACTTGACAAGACCAGAAGACCTGGATGGTAAGCACCCCTGCTGCCCATCTCTGTCCTGTTATTATGTCCTGTTCTTTTTTTTTTTACTTTTGCACTCGTCATTTTTGGTTTTCTTAAAAAAATCTTGGTGGTTCAGGAATTTATGCAGATGCACAAAAGACATGAAGGCTACAGGGATATAAAAGGCAGGAGAGGCTGGAGTTTTGAGAGGCAAATGTCTGAGTTAGAAGCAGTCACATCCTGTTCAGACTAAATTGATACCAGTGACCCTTACCTCCGTGGGCCTCACATAGAAGAGGCCCTACTTCTGGGGGCCTTCCATCACAGAGCTCCACAATAAAGAAGAAGGCATCTTCCAGAAAGTCAGAACACGCAGGTATTCAGCAAATACAAATATTTATTGTGCTTCTCAGGAAGCTACGGTGAAGGACACCCTCAACAGCTAAACAGAGTGTTCAATGTCAACATTTCACTCTCTTAAAAAATTTGACACTGTTATTTTTCCTGCAAGTACATGACAAGAGGCCTCCTCCTTTTTTCCACAACGACAGTTTGTGACACAAGATCCCACCCAGTGCAAGTATGCAAACAAAAGCAGGCGAAGACAGGCAACAAGTCTGTTGTAGTTAATGGCCAATGAAGTTTACTGCAAATAAGATATCTCAATTTTTTTATGAACGATAAGAATTCACTTAATGCGCTTTGTATTCCATACAGTCATACAATAACCACAACCTTCTCTGAATTTAGTCTAAGGACACTGACTTGCTGTCTTTTTTCTCCCAACCCACCTGTTACTCATAAAGCACCACTGTTTACAGGCTATGAGGAGTCGAGGAGTCCTCATTGTGGTTTAGTTTAGAATCAGAGGAGTAAACACAGAGGCATAGGCACTGAGATACTATCAGGAGGAAGCAAACTGACTATGGTGTGTATAGTTCACGTGTGTTTGTGTGAGCATGTTGAGGGCATCCCAGCAAGACCCCCATCGGACTTTTGTTATACTTCTGTTATACATCCTCTCCCAAGGAGGTAAAGGGGCCTGAGGGGGGAAGTGACAAACAGGAAGGGCTCATCATTATCTGTGCAATATCCTGCCTTTCAAGCATGAAAGTATGAGCGATGAATGTGTCAATGATGGGCATACAGTTTAGAAAATGTGATTCCTTTTGTGTCACATAGGAAATAATATCACAGAGGCGCGCGTGTTCAGGGAGGCGCGGGGCAGGAACAACAGCGAGCCCCACATCAAGAGGCCCATGAACGCCTTCATGGTGTGGGCCAAGGACGAGAGGAGGAAGATCCTGCAGACCTTCCCCGACATGCACAACTCCAACATCAGCAAGATCCTGGGTGAGATTTTATCTTCGACACTAAACCTAAACTCTTACAAATTTCCACTGGAAATTTGTTATGAACATCAATAAAATCAGCAGCTTATTTTCAGGTGCCCCTTATTTTTCTCTAGACTGTCTGTTACTGTAAGAATTTTCTGAGATGTTGTTACCATAACAGGACCTAATTTACTATAAACTGCGGCAATTGGTTTCATCTCCCAGCAAACTCATCATGTTTTGGATGCGTTGGGACATAAAATCTTAGTGAAAATCAATTTAAACCAATCTTTTAAGAAATCTGTATGTCTTAGGTGAAAATTGGTCAAATAAAAACCAAAACTATGACCATTATATGTTTGGCATCAGCGCCTTACAGACGCAAACACACAAATAATCAACAAAAAATTATTTGTGGCTTTTTGTGGTTTTGCGTCCTTTCACTATCTCGTGCAAAGACTCGGTGCATTTTTACAGTTCTCTGGGTTTCTTACGAGCAGGCTGCAGACTATAAGGAGGACTAGTGTGTTTTTAAACCTGGAACACTTTACACACAGAGCTCCACTGTGTCGGCCTGACTAGTGTGATGGATGCATTCAGTTAAAAAGTAGCGGTGTTGATACTAGCCTCCTCAACACAGATACACAGATACAGAGACACAGACAGCCATTCACACGGTGCTGAGCATAACGGTTGTTCGTGAAATGTTCTTAAGACCTCCACTGTCCGATGCAGGGCTCCAGTGAGCTTGAGGATTGCTGAATCCTGAGCAACATTAACAAATTGCTTTTTCTTAGGCGGGTCTGTGCTCCTGACTCCCAGCTTTGAATGGGTTCTGATAAAGGGGAGTTTTGTGTTTGAAAAAATTATGTATCATTTGTGCAAAAGGTTTCACAGGGATAATCTAAAGTTAAGTGAGATATGCATTTCCTTATTATAATGATTTGTCAGCGTGAAATTGGTTGATGTCAGGTTTACAGTCAAATATGAATAGTGAGATCCTGTTGGCAGGAAGCGTTAATAAATTATTTTCCAGTAATTTGTCAAGCCTCTGTGGTAAAATAGGAACAAAAAGCAGAATTTAAAGTGCACAATTGTGTATGTGTATATGACTGCATGTGTACAACTCACGTCTCTCCAACATAATAACACAGCTGGACTTTGGGGAGTGGGTGGCAGGCTTAAAAAAAACTCCTCTCTGTTTCCTGTGTCACAAAAGTAGTTTGTGATAAACCTTGATAAACAGAGACGCGAGGCGGGGTTTGTATAATCAGTTGTTAGAGTGCTTCGCAGATGTGCTGCGTTCCTGCGGCAGTGGCCCTGTCCACTTGCTCAGACGGTCCTCTTACCGGGGAAAATAAGAAGTACACAATGTATCATTCTTCTTGAGCCAAGAGGGAACAGAGTGTAATCCACTCCTGATTTTAAACAGCCTCCTTGGTTAAAGACTCAATGGTGTCTGTTTGCATGACAACATCAAGGAACCACCAGAAATGCTGACATTTTTATGTATATGCCAGGGCTACATGACTCTTTTGTATGATTATATTTATGTGCTGCTGAAATGACAGTATGTAAGCATTGTCTGACCACTGATTCAGTGCTCATTACATGTATTTTACCACAAACTCTGTGCTCAACCAGCATCACTGAAACAGTTTAGAAAAGCATATCAAAACCTTTTTTGTCACTAAGTCCCTAAATGTAAGGAAGTTTAAAGTTTGTCACTCCCCAAAAATTCCCCATTTCCCCAAAATACCGTACATATATGTTTTATGACAAACCTAAATAAAACTAAAACAGTAGACTAAATTAAAATCTCAACAATTTGCTCCAGGATCTCGCTGGAAAGCCATGACCAATCAGGAGAAGCAGCCGTACTATGAGGAGCAGGCCCGCTTGAGCAAGATCCATTTGGAGAAATATCCCAACTACAAGTACAAGCCACGGCCCAAGAGAACCTGCATCATCGACGGGAAGAAGCTGCGCATCGGAGAGTACAAGCAGATGATGCGGTCACGACGTCAGGAGATGAGGCAGTTCTTTGTGGGGTGAGTGTCAGCAGAAACGTTGTCCCTGAACATCCGTTACTGTACCTTTATATCTACGTGCTCAGAAAGCTGCAGTGAATCCTTTGTGGGGTTTTAAAAGTCTTTTTTTTGTCTAGCATACTTTTCTTCATCGCTGCATTACATACAATGTTAGAAGGAATTTGCACATTTTTGAGAGGGCTCATTGTGCATTGAAAGCCACAAGCCTTGGATCACAGACAGGCTCTGTGTCTTGATTTGACTAATGTACTGTTGCACCTGTGACCTTTCAATTCAATTGGTTCTTTAATAAACATCCTGATAGCCACCTTGGCCTGAATGTGGGTATTTTAGCAAAAAGAAATCTCTAGATAAAAAAATAAAGCTTCAATGTGTAATCACCAAAAGTATTTTTCTTCAGTTTCATGAAGGAGTTTTACGGTTATTTCATTTCAAGCAATTGCAGTGTTTCGAGGTCTTTTTTCATAATTTGTCTCAGTATAAATAAAAAATATAAAAAATAAAAGAAATATTCTTAACTATCCACTATCCATTTGCTGGAGGTTTGTGGAGTGACCATCAGGGTTTATAAACCGTTCATGAATGGTTTCTTCTTGGAACCTCCTGGTTTTATCTGAAAAACCCTTTAAACATTGGCTGAAGTGCTCTATATTTTTTTAGAGTGTAGTCAGTGCAGCCAGGGGAAAAACAGTGGCATTGTCTTAATAGGAACCAGCCATGGATGTGTTTAAAGCCATCACAGTGGCCTGTGTTTGAGATGGATTTACCAGAGGCCACGGCTTTGAATAGGAGCGATTTTTAATAGCTTGTCATTTATTAAATTAGGACAATGCTGGGCGCTTGCGGGCAGTGAAATTGGACACAGACAGACATAGTGGAATATGAAATGTAAGCAGATGTTTAAGAGGGAACGAGAGCGAGGCAGACGTCACAGGCTGAATGCCACATTTACTGTGTGTGGTCAAGCAAATGCAAAAAAAAAAAAGCGTATGATTCTCCAGGCCTGGACTTTCAATCAAAGCTAAATCAAATAGCTACCGAGAGCCAGTACACAACCAGTTTCTGGCACCTTCCATATAACTATACCAGTGTTGTTTTAAAGCATTTAATGTGAAAATGAGTCTGTCAGAGCGCACGGCAGTAATTGTTTCAGGAGACAGAGGAGGGAAAAACAGTTAGGTGAGAAAAGTGACAGCAATTTCACTGCTTCATGTGGCTCATTTGAGATGCCAGAGGGCCTGTTTGAGTGATGTGCGTTTACCCTCATTCCATCTATATCTTAACAGGTTATTTAGCCGTTGCTGCTGGGATCTGGCAGGGAGCGCTCCATGTTAGGACAAGCCCGGCCAGATAAGAAGCGTTGCCGTTGAACTTAAGAAGCCTGAGAATTGATGTTTTGTTCAAAGCAGTTTGTTCAAAGGAGGTTATAATGAATCAATCGAACGCTGATCTGTCCACCTTGTGCAGAAGCCAGTTGATATAGGAACTGTTGCTATGACCAAATCATGTTTTTTTTCATTATTTAACAAAATATATTTTCTGTTTCTTCTGTTTCTGATGGTCTTTTGATATCTCAACAACTATTTTATTCATTGCCATGAAACTTTGTAAAGCCATTCTAGATCCAAAGAGGAGGAATCCTATTGACCTTAGTGACTGACTTTTCCTCTAGTGCCATCATGACGTTGACATTTGTGACAGTCTCAACAACTTTCTGATGGATTGTCATGAAATTTGGTGCACATTCATGTCCCTTCAGGATGAAATGTAAAAACTAGATTGTTTATTGTCTCTGTTTAATACCTCACTTATAATTTCTTCCCTTCTTTTCTCTCTTTGTTTCTCAGGCCTCAGCCACCGATTCCTCTCGGCAGCAGCCCGGGCGGTGTAGTTTACCCAGGCGCCATAACCATGGCAACGACAGCCACGCCATCCCCACACCTGACCTCAGACTGCTCCAGCAACTCAGCCAGCCCTGAACCCGCCATACCTGTCATTCAGAGCACGTACGGGGTGAAGTCCGAGCCTGGCGTGGGCGGAGGCAGCAATGGCGGTGGGGTCAGAGCCTTGGATCTGCCCAGCGACCCCACCAACGGAGACGACGACATGGACATGTACGAGGACTTTGAGGACGAGCCCAAGTCAGACTATAGCAGCGACCATGAGACGCGGGAGGCCGTCAGTGCCAACTGAGCGCGCTCAGGGTCTCGGTTGTAAAAAAGAGGAAAAAAGAAAGACTCCTGTTATACTCAGAGACACTTTTTAAAAACACAGTTTATTACCAGAGACCTTCAGGCAAACTTTCAGGACATGTTGCGTCATGCGCTGAGCGTGCCCGGACAGGCTTCAAACTCAGTGGACATGCTCAGAAAGTTCTCGGATCGTATCTTGATGGACGTGCATTTGAAGAAGAGGGCTGATGGGGAAAACGTGACCCAAGAAAAGAACCTGAACACTTTCATTGACATTCAGACATCCAGCTGACAATGAACTTCAGTTTCCTACACTTTGACAATCTTAACAGGAGCGAATAAGAGTTAGACGAGAGAGATAGAATGAGAGAGAATGGGACAAAGAACAAATGAGCGACGAAACACATTGCTGTGTGGTTTGTAAAGAGCATGCATGGATTTTGAAGCATCAGGAATTGGTCTTCAACAGCTATTTGGTCTTAAATGTTCAAGGAGTGATTTAGTTTTATCATTATGTATTTACTTTTTTGTGTTTTTTTTGTTTTTGTTTTTTGTTCTATAGACTTTTTTCTGACAGGTCACTGCCTGTACAAACTCTGGACTGTCGGAACTTGAAATTTGAAAAGTTTTAATATAAATCCTAGCTATTGTAATCTTATAGTCTTACTTTTGTTTCTTACGGATACAGTGCATCTACATCTTCTTTTCTGACAAACTGCTTACATTACATTACTGTTTTTTTTAAAATATCCCAGCTCAGGTATGATGTGCCAGCTTGTGAATGTGTTTTTTTTTTTTTTGTTTTGTTTGTTTTCATACAAAAAGAGTGGTAGGACTTTCAGACTGTCAATGAAATAAAGGGAACAAAATCCCTTATATCACATTATTATTATTATTATTATTATTATTATTATTATTATTATTGTTATCATTATTGTTGATATTATTAAGTGAGTAAGTAAGTACCCAGGCATTGTACAGATTTACTTCAAATGTGCCAAACCTACATTCACATTCACTCGGGATGTTGTAGTCTTAACTTCCAATGCTGCAAAAAAGTCTTATACAATCAGCTTTTTCTATCTGACGAGATGAGTTCCTACTCTGTAACTGCTGGCTCCCCTCGTGGCCCAATCACAGGCAGAGCTCAGGGAGGATGTGTTTTCATCACACTCGCTCAGTCACACACACACACACACACACACACACACGCGCACACTTTGTGTCGCTCTCTGGCAGCCCCTCCAGTTTTGAGACGTCTTCAGAAGAGCAACATTGAAGGCGTCCGTTCTTCAATTCCACTGCATTGGTGCTTTCATGAACCACATTGCCCATAGTTCCTCGAGGCCAAACACTTAGCACGTTGTGCAAGAAGTGCAGTACAGTGAAATCAAACGCCGACATTTAGCATTTGAGTCTGTCCCTTTAAATCTGGCTGAAGGTATAGACATTTTCTGACTTAATTTCTGCTTAGACACTTTAAGAGTTAATGAGTCTTAAAAGTGTACCTATAGCCTATAAGCGGCCTCAGAATTACCCTACTGTAGGATAAGAGTTTCTAATATTCTGGATCCCTTCACTGTATTTTGAATTGTGTTTTGAATCGGTACAAAAGTGTACAAAATGTTACTATTTTTATTAGCCTGTTAATATTTGTAAATGTCTTCTCAGCATCACATGGGAAAAATACACCAAACTTGTGTTTTAAAAAAGAATTTATATAGTTGCAAAAAATGGGTTTAATAGGTCTGTTATTTCAAAAAGGGTACTTTTTTCTACGTTGCATGTATATTTTGAAGACGAGTAAATTATTAAGAGAAGAATGGAGGAAAAGTAGGTGCATAACTCTCATTCAGCTTCTCAGTCAACCTCCCCAGTCAGAGCACACAAGTTTTTCCACAGTTTAAAGCGAGACGTTCCTCTTTCGTCTTGGTGCAACTCAGTGGTCAGCACCATGCTGGGTGTGCACGCTTTTTCCTCTCTTTCACTCAAATGTCACATTCTTTCTCCGAAGACACATCATATTTTTTCTTTGTCTCTTTTCACCACACTCTGCATTTTGAACATGTTTCCATTTTCAACACCTTTGACCTCGGGTGGTTTCCGGGTGCACTGTTTAGCTGTTTCACACGTCTTCTGACTCTTCTCTTCATGACCATATCTGGCAGTTTTTACTTGGAAAAGCTTCACAAGCTGGGACTGAACATTGGTTTTTGCTTGCATCACAGGAAAAAAAAAGCCTCCTGCATAGACATTTCTGTTAGTGTCATACACATCCCAAGCACTGGATATAAATTCTATGTTTTTTTTAGTATTAACTAATGTGAAGTTGTTGTTTGATTTTCGACATGATACATTAGAACAGTCAAAAGTCACATGTTCGGACTCTATAGAAAGCCTTGTACATGCCAGGCACAAGTAAATTGCCAATTCTTTAGAAGCATTTCATTTATTGAAGCATATTTTGTTGCCGCAGCTCTAGTGCCGCCTGAAGGGGTCACATCACCTCTGATCTCTTTAAAAAGGTAACCTCATGCTCTTGTCAGTTGTGACCTGCAGAAGCAGAACATACGTTTCCTGGTTGCACACATTTTGTGATGAGTATTGTATTTGAAATTCAATTGTGCGTTTTAACATTTCATTGTATTTATTAGCCAGCTTTGGCTCTAAAAAGTGTCAGTACAACTTGGTGAGAAAGACAATCAAAAAAATAAATAAATAAATAAAAAGTAAAGACTTGTGATTTTCCTTAGAAATCTGTCACTTCACCATTGCTTTTCAAGTGTTTCTTTGACTTTTGTGGAAAGATAAGAGTTGAATATTATGTAAAACTGTTCATTTGCAGAAAAGCACCCATACCTATTGTGTTCTGCATGTGAAAGCACTGTGCACGGGTTACAGGTAGTGCTGCATGAATTTTTATTTCCATTGCTCTAAATAGTGCTCTTATTTTCCAAGGATCTAATAATTTCCAACACAAGGTTTTCTGTTTCCAAAGTCGAGCTATTCCACTTGGTCTTTATATTTTGGTGGCCCATTACAGTAAATGTGGCCTATTGTTCCATTGTGTGTGTGTGTGTGTGTGTGTGTGTGTGTGTGAGGAAACGCCACACATTCTGACTGTGCTGTGGTGTATACGCCACGGCGCCGGTGCTCGCTGCAGCCAATCCCAGCATGTCAGAGAGAGAAACAGAGAGCTCAGCCATATGCAGCCACATCATAAATCTAATTGTAATTCCCAAATCAACTGTAGCGTCACCCTGCGAGGGGCGCCGGCAAGTTTGTCACACACTCCTTTGTGTGCACGTGTGTGTGTGTGTGCTGTAGCTTTTAGTTGGGAGGGGTGTTTGAAATCATACTTGTGCTGTTGCCATGCTAATCTCGTTAAATAAGTCATCATAATTTACATTTCCTTTTTCCTTTCAGGATGAACATTTAGCTGTTTGCAAGTTGACAGATTGTTATTGTGTGTGCACGGTTGTGTGAGTGTATGCAAAGCTTTCAGCACCTTAACAAAGTATCCTGTTGGTCATTATAGTGCAGTCGTACTTTCACTTGACATATACACTCATATATATATATATACAAACTTAATTTATGCCAGAGGGAAACTGACATAATCTACAATTTTCCATTCAGTTTGCATGAGTTCCCAGCTGTTAAAGCTACTGATAGCACAATGTAAAGATATTAACACTTAGAATAAAATAAAGTATTCAAATGGACCAATTTGCTTTATGAGAGATGGGTGGGGCTCTCTACACCTGACAACGAATCAGAAAAAGCAAATTGAGAGAATGTAGTTTTCTTTGGTAATTCAACTGAAGCACTTTAAATTACTCTTTAAATGAAGTAGGTGGTCAGATCCCCTTCCCTCTTTTACTACATATAAAACATTCTGCTTAAGCAATATTGTGTCCTAATTGTTTTCCTACAAAAAGTAAATCATCCAGAATGCAGATATTTCATTTCCAAAGACATCTCATACTTAGACCATTCTCAGTGTATGTGCACTAAAGTAGTTTGCAGTAAAGCAGTTGTGATGTCACAAAATCATGCTCCTATTTACGCATCTTATGCTCAGATTTAAGGTGAGCGCAGAGAAACTTTCAGCTTTCTATCAAACTCTGCACATACATCATTCTGCACAGAGGAGGTCAAACACCCAAGTGAAGTAACAATAAGCAAAACGAATGTCTAAGTGGAGGGGAGTTGGATTTGCGACAGCTTCTTTTGAAATTTTCGAATCGATCTGCTGCACTACGGGGGGACGCTGCAGTTACTGAACACGTCCGATCATCACTTGGACCAGGAAAAACACCTAAAAACTGAAGAAAGAGTTCAAATTTGGCAGTAAAGCCTGACTGCTTGCCTATTTACCGTGCTAATTGTTCTTTTCAAGTGAGGGGGAAATTGACATCGGGATAAACTGAGCATGATAACACAGGCTTTGAATTTACCTTTCTTTTCTTGTGGGTTCGGTGTGTGTGAGGATGATGAGGCGTAATGACACACTTTCTTCATGGAGGCCTGGTCTTGGATGGGCCCTCTAGGCAAATTCAGTTTTTGATTTATAAAAAAACGTCTTGAAGAGTAGACATCCTTTCTTTTTCTTCTCCTCACCAATCAGGCCTTTAGATCAAGAGAATTATAAATTGTTATTACAAAGGAGGACACCCCTTCAGACGTGTTGGAGAGGCTCTTTCAATGAGGCATCAAAGCCACCCTGTTTATGATCATGGAGGCTCCACTACTCATTAAAGTGCACAGAATGGTCACGGCTCTTTGAGCTAAGAGCTTATGATGCTTAATCATTCAAATTCTTTTGATTTAAAAGGGGAATAATTGACTCTCCCACTTCCACTGAGCGGATTATGTTTCACAATGAGCACTGTTTGTGTGGTTTTGCAGGTAAAGAGTCGTCTGGAAGTCAGCATTTGATTGAAGAGTCTTCATTTCAGCATGAGGCAGGTTAAATCCTGGACATGCTACATGAAATCCACAAACTCACTTGGATGAGCAGTTCTGGAGAAAGTTAAAAAAACATCGTGTGCAGTTTGAGACGCACAGTTTGAGACGCACGCATGAAGGTCACAGTTAACCCTTTCTCTCAATGGCGCTAGTTATACCGAAAGAGGTATTAGTTCATTTGAGTTGTAATGTTTTGATAATGTTTTGGGAACTAACCATAACTTGGGCTTCAGCATCAATTCATGAATTTTATCAATAGTAATGATAAATTCGTTCACTGTTATGGCTTTTCTTTGAGCATCTCCCACAAATGCTGATGACGGTAGTTTATAATCAAACTTTTCAATTGCACATTTTAACATTTTTAATACATAAACAATTCTATATTTTGCTTTTCACCTGTGCAGTGTGTCTTTGGCCTACATTCAGTCAATTAAATGTAATTTAACAAAGAAGCAGAAATAACAATAATGATTATTATTAATACTAATAATTTAGGTGTGGCTCACGTTTTGGGAACACCTCAATAAAAAGTCTAAAACTGGTCACGTATTGTAATATTAATGTGTTGTCAATAAGGTGTAAAAAAAAATAAACTGGTCGCACGTCAATAATACGGGAAAAGCTGCAAGAAGCAGCACCGGAAGCCGAGCAATCGGCCCATTCTGAACAGGCGTGTTGTGAACGGGCACTGCACTAGTTTCACTCAAAACCACAAATGTTAAACTCATGTTGGTGCTCCAAGAAAAGTCAGGAGATCACCAAAGTCAGCAGAATTAATCTTTCAGAGACCATGAATGTCTACAAAAACATTATTGCAAATCCATCTAATAGATATTTTAGCCTGGACCACAGTGGTGGGCAGACTGACAGACAGACCAACATTGCTCCCTAGAGTTACTTCCAGAAGCACAGAATCGCTGGTACTTCGTACAGAATAAAGACAATAATAACTGAGTAGTTACAAATTAATCTTAATTAACAAATAACATCAGCACTTGCTTCAATTGGCTTTCAGATATGCACAAATTGAAAAAAAAAGAATATGTGTTTCAAGTAGAGTTTGTGTACTGTGTGACCAAAAGAAAAAACTTTTCTGAAATTCATGCTAATACTACTGATAAAATAAATCAAAATATATCAAATATTTTGAAATTTATACTGTACATTAAACTAGTGTATTGTAAAACCTTCCCTTGAATACGTTGTTGGACAGTTTTCAGCAATTGAAAATTGATAACAATTGTAAATTAAGTAGGGGTCTTATTAGAATTCCAAGGGTCAGCAGCCTTGGGAAGCCTCCAACAAAAAGTAAAAAGCTAAATGCAATACCGGAATAAAAGGAAATCATAGAAAAAAACATTTGAAAGGAGTTGCTTTAGCTGTGTCTGTGTTTCAATGTCTTTTAAACATTGCATAAAGGCCTATACTTCTTTTTTTTAATGCAATTAGAAGTGAAAGAAAAAATCTACACTACTTTTTGGATGGGCAATGGACAAAAGGCCAATTTTTCCTTTTTGAGGCAAAGTCCTTGGGTCTTTTTAAGTGCATTAGTCCGCTAATTAAATATTATATGTTTAACGAAAAATGCACTTTGAAAGCAGCTGGATTGTTTGACTCAAAGACACGGCTGCAGCCTTGATGAGTGGAACTGTGTGCGACCATGAGGAGGTAAAGAACCGCATTGTTGCAGTCCTCCCCTCATTTCACCCGCCATATTCCTTCCTGCTGAGTTTACAATCACATTCCCTTTTGTGCTTCCCCAACATACAAAGACACTAGACACAGTTGTGCAGAAGAGAGGATCCATTTAAATTTCCGAGCATCCACTTTGCATAGTCGGATGTGTTTGTTACATTGACTACATGCCAACTTATTGTTCACTCTTCAGAATGGTGTGAAGCACCAGTTTGTTTACAAGACTAACTGAACAGCCTTGGGTAGAAACAACGGGAACGATGTTAGATCAAACAGTGCTCGTTGGTTATGTTTCACACTTTAACAATTCCATGCAAGTAGGATGCAAACATAATGTAACATTTCAACATATTACAATTCAACATACACACTGTGCTTATGTTTTAATCTCTGTAGAGATACAATTATTTGGTCACTTCCCCCTTTAGACTGGAAGGTTTTAACCTCTCAATCTCTAATAAGATACTGTATGTACGGTATATGCCTTTATGACTGACTTTGGCATATTGATAAAAGCTGCAGAATATTTATCTTTTAAACACTTTCTATGTGAGTTATCTGATTTTGTGGCTAGCGGTTTATCTCTGTTCACTGCTAATATGTTTTGGAGGTAAAACAATGATGCACTGATTATGTGTGATTATGATGCAAAATCACCACTCAGTTGTTTTGTCAACTGCTCTCACTAAAGTCAAGAATAAACACTCAATCTCAGTTTTTAAGCCAAAATGGATGAGAAGTCCCTGAAGTGCCCAGAAAAATGGAAATTTGAGCATTAACAATTGCAAATGGGAAAACTCCATCTTCTGATGAAGGTACTGTATGTAATATGATCAAAAGCTCCAGAACAACTACTAAACATTGGACCTTGTAGTGAGATTGCTTTGTCAATTGCTATTTCCAGAGGTCAAGAATGAGTTTTACTCTCAATGCGTTTTCTTATTTTTTCCCTGCGGTATCTGCTCCTGGCAACTGAAGCGTGATTAAGGGCTTCATGATTATGTTTAGGCAACTCAAAGCACTTGGTTAAAGTTCTGGAAATAATGTGGTAATGGCAAATACATCACAAGGGTAGGCAACCAATGCACTTGGTTACATTTTAAGAAAAGTCGTGATCTTGGTTTCATATTGACGACGTCAAAGCTGATTTAAAGGAACAGAGAGTTAAACTAATGAGCATTGTGCGCTCTGCCATCCACCCTGCCTTCCTCTCCACAGACTTGCACTGCGGTACTCGAAGGCCACACTACTTGGCATTGGAGGAAAGATGATGCCATTTAACATAATCCAGGTGGCCTTACATCTCCTGAAGAATGTAGGTAATACATATTTGTTGTGTATAAACAACATTTGTAGTAGACTAGGTTGTGTTACAGTAAGGCCAGCTTTGTAGTCCACTAGGTCTGTTATTTATGTTACTGTGTCAGTAATTCACCTGTGCGAGTGTCTCCTGTAGTTCTGCCTCATAGAAAATATACACAGCTATTGATTGTAGGTGATTTTAGTCACATTAACCACATGAGAAGGGACTTTGATCACTGTGAGCCACCTTCAAAGAAAGAAATAAAGAAAGCTTTTGATCTTTAAATATCTTGTAGCTTCAGATCACCCAGTAAAAAGTTCAATTTGACGTGTGTGGAACCTATTAATTATACTGCTCATTTCTGTCTATTAATATTAGTATTAATAGACTATAGTTTATAATAGTTTATAATTTATAATCATCACTTTTAAGTAGGTTTGAAGCATAAACATGTGAAACATTTTTGATACTCATAGTTAGTAGTTTAAGAGCACTACAGAGAGAAAGTTTTGTTGCAATGTCCGTTTTGTTATTGTTTCAGATGAAGAGCACTTGAATGCATGATGGATCTTATTTTTGACCTCTGGTTTCAAAGAGGAGCTCATGAGCAGCACTCAGTATAATATTCCCAGGAGAAAACTCTTTATTTATTCAAAACTCTCGGGGTTTTTTTCCAAGCAGATATCAATACCATTAAAAAACTACAAAGTCTTCTGACTAAAACATCACTTGGTGTCACTCAACATGAAGTTTGACATGCAAACGTGTTGCTCCTGCTGTCAATTCTCAGTAATTGCAGTTAGCCACACTGCCTGGAGCAGCTGACATTTTCTATATTTTATATGGTACATTAAATCCACAATAAATGGGTGAATGTGTGAGTTTGTGACAGGTTAGATAAGGACAGTAGAGGAGTTTCAGGGACACATGGAGTATGTCATAAATCAAAGCATGCTTCCTTTGCAGCCATTTTATTTAAAAGAGAAATTAATCAATCGTAATTGCATTTCAGAAACAAACGGATCATTGTATACATTCAGCTACAACATGAGTCATATGATGTTTACTGTATATTGGCATCACCTGATCAGAATCCAGCTGGTGGTGTGGATCTTTGTTCAAAATGGCTTCATTGTGGTCAGAATAGTATTAGTAATCTGCCACTGATTGACTCACACCATAGGCCTTTTTCATGAGAGATATTTCATTAAAACTATATTCATTTAGAAGCATTACATTTTATCAGCATACAAGAGCATAAATTATGAAAGGAAAGGTTTCCTTCATGTAAGTTGAGCATGCATTGTATGAGAGTTTCAATTAATGCATGCTCGGAAGTCTGCTAACATGCTGATATTACTTTAGGAACTTAATTTGATGAGCTTATTGCCCAGCTAATTGCACTCTAAGCAGTACATTCATTCAACTAATCATTTCAAGTACTCCAAGTCAAGGTGAACCCATGTTATATTATAAGTTCTGAAGTGGTGTGAAATAAAAAAAAACATATATTTTAAGTTGAATTAAGCTGAAATTATTATTATTATTAATAATAAAAGATTCCATAAAATTCCTGTATGATGTGTCACAGTGTATGTGGTCCCTCCATGGAACCTGGCCAACCAGAACATGGAAATGAGTGTCAAACATATTGAATCTCTTCTTAATTCAGTAAGACATTATACATTAAATTATACTATTACAGTATGTACATATTGTACCTTGTCCATTATTGCATTATACATTGATCTGAATTTTAAACACTTATCAGGTTACTAATTTAATGAACATCTGGGACACTGACAAGTTAATGACCCGCAGCATGCATCCAGGGGAGCAGATGATAATGACATCACATCACCAGCATACAGTATGTCTCCATAGTTGTAGGCTATAATGTAAAAAGTATTTAAACAATATAAATTGTGCAAACTAATTAATGTACATACATAATACATTGTCTTTCAAAGAAAACTTTTTTCAGAGACATGCGATACCAAAAAAGCAGCTGCAGCTCATTCAGTTAATGTGGAAGTTTAATTTAGTTGTGAAAGCATTGATAATAAACAGAATTATAGTTAAGTAGCACCAGTAAAGCAAATGTACATGTTGCATTAAATATAAGCTGCTGTTGTGTCTGTCAGTGTTATGACACAGTTAAAAGGGTCCGTTGGAGGTGCAATCAAACAGCAGTGTAGTAACAGCACTTTCAGTCTGTCTGTCAGTGAGCAAAGAAGCTTTGAATGAATTTGGGGATTTTTTGGTAGAATTTTTTGACTCTCTGAGCATTTCACTACCTACTAAAATTAGGACCAATTTGTGACATGGTTTATTGTTCCACAAACTTCATTCAGAATCCAATACTGTTTGCAATACATTTTCAAATTGGCAAGATACTGTATGATTGGTGAACACCCTGTAAAGTACCTAAAATGCAGCTTAACAACAGAAGTCCTTAGAAAAGAGAAATAATGCACTGCTTGGTACAGTAAATAATTTGAAATGGAAACTTGTTTTCCATCAGAACTGTGGTACACACTGAATAAGCATGCAAATAACCCTCTTATGGGTTTTATGATCAGGCTCCGTTTTTGTGGCTTTATGTGACTCGGCTAAATGTGGGAACAATTAATGTGTTTCTGGCATGAGCTTCATCTTAATTTGCCAAATAGGCTTATCGGCATACTGACTGTGGTAAAACAAATATTTTAAAAATTACAGTGATAGCAAAACATATTAACTCACACTACAGCCTGAAAAAACAAACAATGGGAAGCACATTTATAAGCTTATTCTATACCTTCATTTCTGTAGTGGATTTATATAGTATAGTAAGCTGACAAAAAAATAAAGCTCTTCTTGGACACACAGAGCAGGATAATGCTTCTTCTGATTTAAAAAATACAGTTCCTTTATCCTTTGTTTCTAGCTCATTTTCAATCCAAAATATTCTTCTTTCTTCTCAAAGTAGTAGTCGAGTCGTGCCATGGCATATCTGTAAGGGGAGCAGATTACAGAAAAAACGTTATTTTATCAGATCTATATACCATCCTCCGTCCTTGGAACTTTATTTCGCATGGTCACAATGTAATGGCTTCAAATGTGACCCAGGTGTTTTGTTGCATTTTGTCATTGTGTATGTTGTGTTAAAAATGGCACAAACAGCATGTATTGTCCACAGACGTTTTCCAAATGTCTTCTCTTTCAGAGTGCAGGTAGACTCTATAAAGGAGGCACGCGAATGACACATAAGTAAAACTCTGTTCATTCTCTGGCATAGCTTAAAACTCCTTCTATCCTGAAGTACATGGAGTAGATAAATTGTGATAAAAAGTGTTAACTGAATCATCACAGAATAAATGGAATTTGAGCAAAAGAGTTTCGATCCAGTAGTTCAATAACCTTTCATCCTCTCTTGTGCCAGATTTGATTTTGAAACTTCTGCGGTCTAATTAAGTCATAAAATGTTTTGAAAAATAATTTTGAATTTTGTACATATCAAAAGGTCAGCACTATTTTTGCAGAAATATGAGGATGCACACTTTCAGTCCGGTTTGTAGATTTTTATTTGTGTGAATAAATGCTGGTATCATCTGGCTTTGGGAAGTAAGTCATATAAAGGCGTACTCAAATGTTTTAGTATTGCACAACCGGAAAGTTGGGGAACCACAGATTTAACAAAATAATGGTCAAAATCAAGGAAGTGGAGACCAAGTTAACCTGACTTTTAGTCCTGAGTTTGGGTCAAACTCTGAAGATGATGGATCTTACGAGTCCCACATCGCAACACTTTAGCATCTTCTATTTCATCCTCGCTGCCTGGTAAATGCCAACTTAACCCCCGAGCTGAGATGACCCTTTTTATACATATGAAAATGTTTACAATAGTAAAAGTAATTCATGGAAAATAATCATTATATAAATTGAATATCCAGTCTGTATTTAGTATTTGTTGCACATATTTAAACTACTTGAAGTTGTCTTTGACAAATCTGGCCTCCAGAGCTTTCCATTCACTGAGAAGAACATATGTCATATATAAGAACTTTGCTCATGATATGGATCTCATGTTGTGTCTGTATCTCACTCTCAGTGTGCGTAATATAAAAGATGTACACTCAACATACAATAACGTGTTTTTCCTGTGCTCGCTACAGGTCACACAGCGGGCCCTGCTTATAGCTTAAGGTGGGCACTATATTTTCTGTTTGCAAAACTTGCATAACAATACAGCATCAAATCTCTATTCAAGTCGAGTCTGAAAGCTGTACCAAAACAGCATTTCAGAACTTAACTGCGAGAAAAGTGGTTTTGTATTTGTTCAAACCATATTATCGAACGCTTCAATAAATCTGATGTCTGAGTACGCTGTTGCCCTTGGCCATTATACTATACCCTTTGAAATTAAGTGAAGTTTCAAAAGCACAGAAAATGGAGGCACAGAGAGGAGTTTGTCCTTTAATCAGTGCTTTCACTGAATTCCTCAATGCCAAATCAGTTTTCTCTTCTCTCTATTGCTCTGTGAGAGAAAAAGATAATTCTAACACATGCCTTTTAGTTACTTGTATTCCATCACTGTGTTTCCCACCTGTGTCTCTGGGTAAAACTGCTCTCTAATTATTGTGTCAGTGTCTGGCTTCTGTTGTTTGCTCTTTGCAATTTTTTCTTTCTTTTCTTCAGTCATGGGGCACCTTTTACAACACACCTGTAGCTTGATGATAGAGATAGATGGTAGGCTACAGTATGTGCCTAACCTTTGCTGCTGGAAAGTAGATGACAAACAATCTAGGGGAATAGAAACCCTTGGTGTTAGTCTGGAGGAGCCGGCAGACAATTTTCAAAAGGCGTTTTCCCTGGACAGATATGTGGCTGCAAACATCAAATTTCTCAGAAACACAGTCATCCAACATCAGTTTCTGTTAATTGTTATTGTTAATTGGATATTTTGAAGTGTGGTAGTATGAGGCGCTTATCCGTCGTTTATGATCATACAACCCCACTTCAAAACTATCCCTTTAAGTTAGAGATGTCCCAAGCCAATCCTAATGATGAGCACCAGGGGCAATCTGGGCATTTTTTTTAATGGATCTGTATCAGCTACAGTAGCACATTTGGTGCCATACGCAAGGTTCCCATGCCACCCCCCGTATTATTTAGTCACACTGGTGTAACTAACAAAATAGTCCTTTTAACTCTATACTCTCTTTGCATGTATGTATGTCAGTCAGTCTGATTATTTGCATTTATATTTAAGAAGTCAAGATGTCCTTAAATATCAATTCATAGCATTTAGAATGAAAAATGGCCTCTATAGATGAAGAGTCCCCAGTTTTTTACATTAGAAAGGTGACAAACAATTAAACCCCACTTATCTATAATGAATCTCAGTCAGTAAATGAACACTTAGTTAGTTAAAATAAAAAGTGAAAAGATTTTCAATGTCAGCTCATCCAAAAAAGTAAAACATAAAAAATCACTGGTCATAGCATTTTGTTCAGTTAATCTAATTACCCGTCAAGCCCACACCCTTCATAAGTAGAATTATATTTGAGTATACCCATTTAAAAGAACAGCAACCTTCACAGGGGATCCCATTCATCCCTAATTTTTATTAAGGCTGACACCTAAGACTAGCGTGCTTAACATTTATCATCATCAGAGATGAAACTGAGACGTTTTTCTATTTAGCAGAAGTAGGGGAAAATGAACTCCCTCCAAAGCAGGTATTCCATTTCACAATGTGCTTTTGTGCACAATTCCCTCAATTTTGCAGTCAGGCTATTCCAAACAGTGGGCCTCCTCCTTCTTCATTTCCTCATAATAATGTCTTTGTCAAATAACGGCTCACCTTGCCAACACGTCCACAAATCTAAACCGCTGACTCGTCGACACTTTCAACACATGAATAAAATCATATAAGAAAAGTAAACATGGACGGTAGAGGGAGGGCGGGTTTTGCATTCCCCTTGTGGCTCCCTATTGTCACTTCTACATCTGGGCCTGGTTAAAGCACAAGGCCTAGGCGACGCCTGTCACTCGTTGGGAAGTCGGCAGAGATTTGGCTCGGGGGGATAACAGTGGGAGGAAACACACGCACACACACAAATTCAGGGTTTAACTCTAACTTCCTATCTCTTTCCTCAAAAAGAGATAGGAAGCAGCGATGTGTTGTGTGTTCTCTCTCAAGTTAGGGGAAATAAAACAGCTTGGTTAAGCAAAGGGTAAGGTTGTGGTCATGACAAGTAAATTATGGTTAAAGCTGCATTCATCATTATAATCTGAATTAAATCAAATGAATATGTTTAATGTGAAAGAGGTCTCTTGCAGTAATTAACCCACAGAGAATGATCAACCAACTCTGCTTTAAAATTTTATGGCAAATTTAAATTTATGGCTCAATGTCACCAACTCTCTGCCCTGTCTTCAGCAGCCGCAGACCGTCCATTTCAGAAACGAGGTAGACAGACAAGGACATCGGCTAGCACATGAAGAATCTT